>CM030937.1:4680368-4870125 GCA_018136815.1 Isochrysis galbana
GAACCTTCTCTGCCCGCTGCAGCTTCTGTTCCCGTGGATGTCCGAGTGATCCCACGGCTCTGAGGCTGCACCATGGCACCCATCACTCCGGCTGCTATCTCCACGACTGGCTCCGATCAGCTCGTGGCGGATGGCGAGTCTTGTCCGCTGCCCTCGGCACCCACCGGGTGCAATCACAGCGGGCCATGGTGGAGCATGACCCTCTCCCGCATGAAGCCAACTTCAGCGTCGCTGAGTTGGCCCATGAGGTGGAGGAGGGTCCCCTCCCTCTGATTCAGTTTGACCCGCCTCCTCACCTTCGAGATGATGAGTCTGAGGTGGGTGAAGCTGAGGTGATCAGCTTCCGAAGCCCGCCTACCGGGACTATGCCCCGCCGTCATCAAAAGGGGTCCTTGATCAAGAGATCACCCGATCGAGACGGCCGCGGCGCGTCAGGATGCGGAAATGGCAAGGCTTCAGGCGGAGACCAACACCCTAAAAGGGGCTGTGGAGCGCCTACACTCATCCCTTGCCGCGGCAGAGGCGAGGGAGGGGCTTCTCCGGGATCAAGTTGAAGCAGGGTTCAAGCCTGACTCAGCTACTCCAAGCCCGCCAAGAGCCCGCTTCAAGTCCGTCGATGGATCGGACCGAGGCGGCTGCGGATTCTGCTAGGCCGGTTCAGAGGGAACCACCCATGGGCGAGCCTCCTGCTCTAGACCCAAAGGGCCACAGCTCTCCGCTTCTAGGGTTTCCACGGTCGGCGTACCCGACCTCTAAATCGGAATCCCGCCGCCAGGACCAAAGCCCTTACCGGGGCCCGACCCCGATGGTGCCACTTCGCCACCCTCGTGACCCCTGCCTCGCGGTGGGATGGATGAGCGAGAGGCAGTTGTAAGCGAGTGGAAAAATCTCCTCGCCCTGCCTTCACGCGATCTGGCCGCCCTTTACCGCGACTCCGACGAGCACGAGCTCATCCACACCATTTTGAAGAGCAACCTCTCCCTGGCGGGCAACGTTTGGCATTGCCGATTTTCATGGAGGAGGACACTTGCTCAAATGGGTGCGTAGCCGCTTCTCAGCCGAGCAAACCCTTCACCATCAGGTCAGGATGGGCAAAGAGCTTTCGGAGCTCCGCTTCCCAAAGGCCCTCGCCTCCGATAACGTTCAAACCGCGGCGACAGCCTGGAACGAATTTCGGCTAACTCTCATCAAGCCGTTGGAGCGGGCACTAGCGCTCGGCTGCGATCATCGCGAAATATTTACCTCCCTCCTCGCGGCAGCCGGAGCCAATTCCAGCGGCAATTCTCGCATCTTCGCCTTCCTCCTCGATCTAGTGGAGGACCGCGCCCTCGCTCTCAATCCTGTCCTCGCTGCTGACGTCCTTCTTCGCAAATGCGACGGGACCTTCGCAAACGGGGCCGATGGTTTCGCGAAAGACTCGGCGTCGATGGAGTGGGACCGCATGAGGGAGCGCGAGGCTGGCGCTGATCTATGTGAGCTCAGCAAGAATTTGGTTCGCGCCTACATCCGCAAGCTTGGCGATTCCGCGGTTGACTCCACCAACGTGTGGGATCATCCAAACATGGCCCATGAGATCAACCAGAGTTCGAAGAAATCATCCGGAACGATAAGGTTGATCCTCAGCGCGGCGTCGATAATGCTATTAAATTTGCGGAGGTGCTCGCGGAGACTCGTTTCCGCGTAGAGAACCACGAGCTAGGTCGGTCGGCGCTCTCGTGCGTCAACCTCTGCCAACGGTACCTCAGCCCTTACGAGCAGGCTCGGGTGAAGCGTCATCAATCCCGGCCCTCGACGAAGCAAACCGTGGCTAGCGTACGCACTAAAGCCTCAGGCGAGGCAAAGAACGAGACTTCCTCGTCCCAGAAGACCGCTTCGACCACGGACATGGTTGCCGCCGTGCAGGCGGCCGTCCAAGCTACCGTGGCGGAAGCTCTTCGCGGACAGGGACATTCGCCTGCTTCGAAGCCTGATTATCGGCTGCTGCACCGCCGGCAAGTTACCACTCCAACTCGCCGTTGCCGGCTATACTGACCGATCCACCGGGTCGAAAGGGAGGCTCGTCTCGGCCGCCCAGCCGTCGCTGCGATCCGCCGGCGAACGCCAAGGGCTACCGCCCGATTTGGGCGTATCCCGGTGGACGCCCGAGCTTTGGAATCGGGCCCGAGCCCGCTTCTGGGCCGTAGCAGGCTATGCCAAGCACCCAAGGGTCTCGGCGGCGCTAGCAAAGTGCCGACCGGCCGATAATTCAATGGAAACTCCACGAACGGACGATATCAATAGGGGAATCACCGAATGGACGAACGAAAACGGCTGTGCCTTCTGCGCTTTCGACCTCAAGCTCCTCCTGGCACTCCATCCAGCGAAGCCTGGAAATATGGCACGGGAGACGGTGCTCACAACCCGTCATCTGTCAGCCATATATCCGCTTTCTGTGTGAGGCTGGCTGCGGAGAGTGCGGATCGGACGAGCACATTCATAAGCTTCTTCGCTCGATGGTCCGGGTTAAGCCTCAGTAGGGGTCCGGCGGGGTCCCCGTCCTTCAAACCCTGGCGGAGAACATCGCGGGCGGTGGGCCTGAACGCCACCACCACCATCCCGATCCGATCCCTACGCCGCTTGGGGAGAAGAGCTGTCGACGCGGCGATTCTCCCCCTGTCTCTAGCTCTATTCAGTCCTCGACGGTGGGAGCGCCTCGCCGGCTGAAGCCCCCGCCGAACGGCTATCTCGGAAGCCGGAGTCGACACTTGACCCGGGCTCCTGGAAACAGGTTTGCCCCGGAGATAGTCGCGACCCGACTCTCCGAAATTCGTGTACGTCTACAAGTTCTTCTATTACTCCGCACGCTATTAGGATGTTAGGGCCGATTCTCGCTCGCTGCCCCTCTTGGAATCTATTTCTACGGATACTATGCTGTCTTCGGTTTCTTCTAATTCTCCTAGGTCTTTCGACGCATCTTCATCCCTGGATTCATCCCCGACGGCCCTGCCCAAGGGGCTGGGCTAGGTGGATCCGACGCGTCTTCGGTCTCTTCGTTTCGTAAACAGTCAGTTGTAAAGCCCTCGAGGGCTGTCGACTCGGTATCATCTTCTGCTCTAGGTTCTATGGATAGGTCCGACGTGGCCGCTGCCGCGTCCGAAAACGTTGTTGCTGCTTTACCTGTTTCTGCTCTTCGGGACCCCACTGGAGACCTCTCTCCCAAGGGCCATAGCC
This sequence comes from Isochrysis galbana, assembly GCA_018136815.1. NCBI lineage: Eukaryota > Haptophyta > Isochrysidales > Isochrysidaceae > Isochrysis > Isochrysis galbana. Next base: position 4,683,579 of record CM030937.1, read on the forward strand.
GGAGCCGCTCTGCGGACGAATTGTCGTTGTCTACCGTAGGTTCTCGTGCAGTGGAGGCGGAGACTTGTGCCTCCTCCTCACCTCTCTCCCCGGTTCGTTATATTTCTCCGTCATCGTGTTCATTCTCTCGTCTCGAAGTTGCACCTGTTCTCGTTTCTGACCTGGTTCCCGACCCGGAAGGGTCGGCTTCCGGAGTCAATGAAGATGAAGGTTCCAAGGGAGCTGCGGCTTTCCGCGCTCACGCCGTGGCCACCCCAGACTCGGGAGACGCAGGGGCCGTCGATTACGATCTCTCGTCGCGCCCACACGGACGCCGGCGTCTCCTCTTTCTCTCGGCTCTCCGGAGGATCCCTGTTCCAGGGATCGCCCGCCGGAGCCAACCCCCTTCAGGTCTAGCCCACCGAAACTTCAGGGCGACGACCCCTCCCCCTGAATTCTACTGCCGAGGCCATCCACCGGATCGCCGTGGTTGGTTGTTCCTCGGCCGCCAAGTCTACTGAAGCTGCCCGCGCCCCTACGCGCGAGCTCCAAATGTTAGCCGCCTCCCGTGCCCGGGCTAGCGGTTCCTCCGTCATCTTGCCCCGCCATCTCGCCGAAGCTGCTCTAGCCTTGCGGCGGCCGCACGCGAGCACTCATTCATCACCCTCTGCCGTACTGCCGACGCATTTTGACGAGCTTTGCGCTGAGTTAGCGGCGATCCACGACGCCGTGACGTTCGACGCGGCCGAGGGGATTCCTCCACCCCGCGTTCTAGTCGTCGGTGAAGCTAGCGGGGTCGTGTCTTCGATGTTCCTACTCGCCGGAGCGCACGTCGCGACGTGCGATCTACGACCGTCGGAGATCGACTACATTCCCCACTTCTGCGGAGATGCTCTTCACATTCAAAACCTCGGTTGGGACCTCGTGGTCGCGCATCCGCCGTGCACGTATTTGTCGGCGGTGAGTTGCCAGTGGCTCGATCGGGAGCCGGGACGACGCCAGGCTCTCGAATCCGCCGCTAGAGTCTTCCTCGCCATGGCAAGCGCCAACGCGCCTTTCGTTGCCGTCGAAAATCCTCGAATGCACGCGGAAGCCTCCGCCTTAGTCGGGGGGTTGCGACCGCGGCAGTTTGTGCAGCCGTGGCAGCACGGCACGGGCCATCAAAAAGCAACTGGCCTGTACCTGACGGCTTCACTCCCGCCCCTGCAGCCTTCGAAGATTGTCGAGGGACGTCTATCCGCGATGGCGGATCTATCGCCGTCGCCCCACCGTGGCGCCCTTCGCAGCCGCACCTATGTGGGCATTGCCGGTGCAATGGCGGCCCAGTGGATGCCGGTCTTGCGCCGTTATGCGCGCGAAGCCAAGGCGTCGCGTTCGCTCGACTTCACGGTGGACTGGGCAATTTCCCAAGCCGCTGCCAGCTTGAGAGAACGCCCTTCGCTTTGCTCGACCGGCTTCGAACTGGCTGAGCCGAGGACGGCTCTGGCTCGCTTCATGGAGGGGGGAGGCGAGGCAGCTTCTAGCTCTCACCTCACGCCTCCCAGCGGTACGCTAGTGTCCGATTCGGTAGTCGTGATCTCAGACGCGGGCCCCGTTGCCGATGCGTCTCGCCTGCTCCATCGGAAGGACTCGGAAACCAACGCATCGCAAGACGGGACCGTGGCGGAAGTGGACTGCTTCACGCCGTGGGAGTGGCCCATAAGGGACCGCTCTACAACGCCAGGCCCTCCAAACACGGTGAAGAAGCGCCGCAGCAAGTGGCAGGTCTTCAATCGTGATGTAATTTCGGGGGTCCATCGGTGGCAGGATGTCACGCCTTCCATCGCCCAAGAAATCGCTGAGCAAGCGGCAGCTGCGGAGCCGTCGGAACCTTCCATCTTGTCTCGACTGGGCTCCCAAGGCATCAATGCACTATCTCCGAGCGCCTCCTTCACGGCTGGCGACGAGGGAGTGGCCGAACTGACCAATTCGTTCGTAGCCGAAAGGCCACTCGAAACCTGGGATGTCGGGCCCGACTCGGGAGAAGATGACACGCCCGAGATGCCAGAACACCGGAGCATGCAGACCCTCGAGACCAAGCCCTCCGACGCCGCCGACGGAGAGGGTACTCCACGGGCACTGTGTTGCGATGGGGCTGCCGCTAGGGGTCTCAGTGCGGCTGGTTTTTCCGAGTTGTCGAAGCTTCCGAAGACAGACTTGCAGAAGTCCCTGGAGAAGGAATGGTCACGCCAAATGGATCAACCTCGGCATCCGACGGACCGTCGAGGGCTAGGCTATGATGGCGTGCCTAACCCCTCTAGTTCGGCAAAGGCATCCCCATACTCTTCAATACCATTCGTGCCGCAGACGGTAGCCGCCGCTATCGAGCGAGTGCCCCACGTCGATGAATCTTCTCCGTCCAGGCCAGCCTCCAATCCAACCACCCCGTCACCCGGAGCCGGAACCTCGCTTCCAGTAGAATCTATCGCGGACACGCCGCCGCCGCTCTACCCTCGTCACTGCCTCTATGTCCGCGATCTCGTGGTCTGCCGTGCCGATGGCGACCGCGCAGCTCAAGGGTTCGTTCTCCCGGACGTTGCTCTCACGGTGAACAGCACCCTGGCTGACACTGGAGCGGGCCCGTCAGTAATCACCACTGCTCTTCTCGATCGACTACCTGAAGACGCTTGCGTCGAACGCGTATCGGACGCTACCGTCCCCAACCTACATGGGCCGGACGGCCTTCCTCTCATCACTAGGGGCCGGGCTAGCCTCGTCTTCTCCTTGTCCGGTCGCCTCTTCCGTCATTCGTTCGCGGTCATCGAAGGGAACCCGATGCTTCTGCTCGGGAACGATTTTTTGGCCGCTCACTCCGCTACCATTTCTCTCGACGCCGCGAGCTCAGAGGGAAGCCTCCGCCTCCGTCCGGCCTCTGGCGATGCAGAAGACTCTTCAAGAGTCCTTTCCGAATGCGTAGTCAGAGTTTCCACGGCGCCGCCCCCAGTCGCGGACTCCGGCTTCGTCGGAGCTATCTCGATGTCACCCGGTCAGCCGCTGACTGTCGACTTTCTGGAGAGGTCGACGGCAACACGAGAGATCCCGGCCGGATCGGTGGGTGAGGCTGCTGCTGATGCTAGGCAGCCACTCTATACACCTCTCTTTGAGTCTGCCGACGAGTTTGCGGCCAAAGCTCCGGCGTCTACCTCGTCCGAATATCTTCTCTACACGGAGCAAGCGGTGACGATTCCTGCCTTCCACCGCGCAACCATCTGGGTTAGGGTTCCGCTAGCTCTCCGAGATCATTCGGACTGCGCGATGCTGGTCGACCGCCTACCAAACCGCGAGGCTCTCGATTCGTCCCCTCTCGTAATGCCCACGGTGGTCACGCCCACGGACGATCATCGCATCGCGGTGACGATCGTCCACACCGGGGTCAATGCGCTGACCCTGCCGTCTCTGCATCCGATAGCTTCGCTCCAGGTGCGCTTCAAGTTGCACCGGGGCTGGACTCCGACTGGAAGCGAGGGGGATGGTGACCCTGTCACCGCGCTGAGCGAGGAGCAACGATCTCTACTCGACTCAGCCACCATCGATCCAGACCGGCTTCTTTCCGACGATCAACGAGAAGAAGTACGCCAACTCTTGGCCCGGCGCATCAAAGCTTTCGCGTTGCACCCGGGGGCTCCAAACCATACGCACGTTCTCGAGGTGGAGTTGCCACTCAACCCCGGCGCTGTTCCTCACCGGCACGCTCCGTCTAGAGTGGGCCGCGCAGGCGAGCTCATCATAGAAGAGGAGGTAGCCAAGATGGAAGCCGCCGGCATTATTCGCAAGTCAAATTCGGCTTGGGCTTCCCGAGTAGTCCTGGTCAGCAAGAAAGATGGCTCCGTTCGATTCTGCGTGGACTACCGCGACACGAACGCCAAGCTACGCGTCGAGGATAGCCCTCTACCCCTCATTGTGGAGGCTATCGATAGGCTAGCGTCCGGCCAAGGGCCGCTCAGTTCTCTCTTCTTATGTACTCTCGATTTAGCCTCTGGTTTTTGGGGCATCCCGATCAAAGAATCGCACAAACATATCACCGCTTTCACTACCCACCGCGGCAAATACGAGTTCAACTTTCTACCGTTCGGTATCCAATCAGGTCCCTCCTACATGTGCCGCTTGATGGACATCGTTCTCGGTGCGCTATCGTGGGAGATCTGCATGCCTTACCTCGATGATGTCGGCATCTGGTCAACGGGAGTGGGTCCTTCCGAAGAGGCCAGGGCACAAGCTTCGTTCGAGCAAATGCTTCACCGGCTAGACCTAGTTCTCGAGCGGCTAGAGTGGGCCGGCCTGACCTGCAAGATGTCCAAGTGTGTCTTCTTTGCCACCTCTACGGAGTACCTCGGTCACGTTGTCTCGAGGGAAGGTCTCAAGATGGACCCGAAGAAGGTCGCAGCTGTCGCCGACATCGACCCGTCATCCATCAACTCCTTGGAAGCGGTTCGATCTTTCCTCGGCCTTTGCTCCTACTACCGTCGATTCATTCGCCAATTCGCCGCTAAGGCTGCTCCTCTCACTGCTCTCACGCGGAAGGGCTGCGACGTGGCAAAGGAGTCCCAGTCCGAGGAGTGTCGCCGAGCTATCCAAGAGCTCAAGACAGCGATCACTTCGGAGCCCGTCTTGACTCCACCCAGGGATGATCGGCCCTTCATCGTCAAGACCGATGGGGCTAGCAAGTTGGGCATCGCCGGCATCCTCTCGCAGCTAGGAGACGATAACCGTGAACGAGTCGTTGGGTACTACGCTCGCAGTCTCACCTCGGCCGAACGCCATTGGACGGTGACCGAGATCGAACTCTTGGCTGCCCTGGAATCAATCCGAAATTGGCGACCCTACCTTTGGGGGCGTCGGTTCAAGTTAGTCGTCGACCACTCCGCGCTGCGATGGCTGCATACCATGAAGGATCAAGTAGCCGGTGGGCCAGCCTCTCGGCTGACTCGGTGGGCTCTCAAGTTGGCTGAGTACCGGTTCGATGTCGAACATAAACCAGGAGCTGTTCATCAGGATGCTGACGGGCTGTCCCGGCTAGCATCCCTGGAGCCGGAACACGAAGACGAACCACTCGCCGGCCCAGCGTCGTTAGCGGTACGTGAGCCTGGCTCAGAGTCTCTAGCCGAGCATGAACGGTCTCATCCGGTGGCTGCCATCACGCGCTCCGTAGCTACGGCGCGAGGGCTTCAAGCTTTGGACCGATCTCGTCGTCGAGCCTCCGATTCCGGGCCCGCCATCCAGTCCAGTTATTTGGCCCCGGGTACGCCGACTTCCGAAGAGATGAGAGCGGCCCTGGCGGAAGATCCGTTCGTAGAGCCACTCCTAGGCTCAGAAGAGACGGTCAATCACGAGCCATCAGGCCTAGGGTCGCCTCCGCCGGCCGCCGCCTCAGGCCCCATTGCCGAAGATGATTCGTGTTCCAGTTCTGTCGCTCCCGTTCCCGCTCAGCAATCCAAGATGTTTCGCCGTTTCGTCGTTCACGATGGGCTCGTCTACTATCGCACCGTCCTTGACTCCACCGACCCGGACTCGCTAGTGCTCTATGTTCCGCCCTTGTTGCGGTCTCGCTACCTCTTTGCCTACCACGATCGCTCCGGTCACCTTGGAGTTTCTCGTATGTCCGGTCTTCTTCGTACTCGGGTATACTGGCCTGGCATGTCTTCCGACGTTGCATCCTACGTCCGGGAATGCCACGAGTGCACCCTCGCCAAGCCGCTACCTAGGGCTCTAGCGTCGCCCTCCGGTCTCTCCGTGGGCACCTACCCCTTTGATGTGGTCTACTGCGACGTGCTCGCACTGGCTCCCACTCACAACTTCGTGCCTGGAGTCTCGGGTTACGACAAGCTGGTCGTCTTCATCGACTCGCTCACTCGATGGATTGAGGCTGAGCCTTCGAATGGGGATCCTTCGTCGGAGGTGGCCTTGGACATGTTCATCCGCTTGATTGTGACGCGTTATGGAGTCCCTAGGCAGCTTCGGACCGACGCCGGTTCGAATCTTTGTTCGGTTCTTGTTTCGCGTATTCTGGAGCTCACCGGGACTGATTTGTCGAGTACAGAGCCGTATCGACATGAGGGTGTAGGCTTCGTCGAACGCGCTCAGCAAACGCTCATTCGTTTGATGCGCGCCTCGAACGAGGGTGGCGGTCATTGGGTCGACCATTTGCCGTTCCTACTCCTCTCGTTGAGGGCTTCTTCCGGTCGTGTCACCTCCCGGTCTCCAGCGTCTTTGATCTTTGGGCGTGAGCTGCGTCTGCCCGCTCAACTCTCTGATCCGAAGTCTGTTTCGCCAACTGCTCTCGAGGCGGCGTCCGCCGACGTTCGCTCGTACGCATCCAGGCTCAATGCGAGCCTCCGCCTCTCTTGGTCCAGCGCTCTCGAGGCTACCCTAGCCGCTCAGGCTGAGTCGGCCCGTGACGCTACCATCAAGTCTCAAAGACCAGCGCGTTTCGAACCTGGGGATCGCGTCTGCATGCGATTACCAGGCCATGCCAACAAGTTGCAATTCATCTACTCGGGTCCCTACCGCGTCGTAGAGGCTCTGTCCGACACTAGGTACCGACTCCGTGATCTGGAGAACCGGTTAGTCAAGGAGGAGGTGCATATCTCGAACCTCCGGCCGTATCATACTTTCGTTGATGAAGAGCCGCTGGCTGACGACGAGTACATCGTTGAAAAGTTGCTCGATCGTCGTAGCCATGGCGATTCTATCGAGTACCTCGTGAAGTGGCGTGGCTATTCTATTCGAGAAGCCACCTGGGAGCCTCGTTCCGAGTTGCTCCGTCGTTGTTCTGATTTGCTTGATGATTATGATCGCTCCGTCGAGGAGACTTGTCCAGAAGATGTTGAGTCCCCGGAAGCAACTTCTTCGTCGGCCAGGGATACTCCTCTTCCTCCCGTTCTCGATGCGCCGTCTTCGCGCACTCGCTCCAGGCTCCACTCCCGTTGATCCCATGTCTTGGGTAAGGGACCCGTCCCTCTAGGCTAGCCCCACGCCTCGGCTAGGGCTCCGAGTTCAAGAGCGAATCATGGAGGTGCTGAACGCGTGCTGCCTGCGCTCTACACCCGGCGCAACACCCGAGCAAAGCTCCTGTAAAAGGGAGAAGTGGGTGGGGCAGTGCGTACGAAAGAGGCCGCCGCGTTAAGCCGCCGATTTCGTGCTCGCTTTGGATCCAAAGGGTGTTCTTGTCTCCACGTTTCGCTCGCTATGTTCCGTTGCTTCTTGTTCCGATTCTGACCTCTGGTCAGCTCAGGTTCCAGGTTCCAGGTCTCTGTTTCCAGGTTCACGCTCGACATCGGGAGACGTCTCGATCTTAGTCGGGGGGTGTCGCATTCATCCTAGATGATGCGATTTCCAGGCTCTTGTTTCCAGGTCCTTCGCCGTGCGGCCACACGGTGAAGCTCAGGTACATCTAGGTTGGTAGGGTTCGTCCCTAGCGATCTAGAATTCGAGTTCTCGTTTCGTTCCTTCTAGCCTGTTTGTCAGGTCTAGATTCCAGGTTTCCTCCTTTCGGGTAATCTTTACCTAAAGGAGCCAGGTCGCCTGTTGCTCGCTGCGCGCTTGTCTCAGGCTCTCAGGTTACCTTGTGAAGGCTTGTTTAGCTTCTTGCAAGGCTTGTCGTTTCTTGTTGGGTTCCGGTTCTTTCTTGGGACCTGCTGACTTTCGTTGTTGTCCAGGCCTGTTCTTCGTAGGTTCTGCTTGGCCTGGTTAGGGTTTCGTTGAATCCCCGCGTTCGGCGTTTGGCGTTGGCGTTCGGAAATTTCCTCTCACATTCCCTAGGTCCGCTACCCTTGGCTTGTAGGTCCTTGCTTCTTTCTTCTCGGTCAAGGTTTTGGCGAGCGAGTCGGTTGCTCTAGCCGCTCGAGATTTGAGGTTTAATTTGCCATCTCCCCTTGGAGATCGGTGTAGGTTCGCTTCCTTAGGTGAGGGAATCTTTCCCCTTGATGCAAGTTACATTCAAGCCTTGGCCCCTTTGGTGTTTCTTCCCCTTGGTTGCTACTCAGGGTTGTTCGTTAGAAGCGTCTAGAAGGTTCACGCTCAACGGCAAGATTTCCTCTGTCGTGAAGATATCTCGTTGCGATCTGTATCCAAAGTGATCGCCGTGGTCGCGCGACATGACGCTCCCCTTCGGACTCTCCGCTACGTGGGAAGTTACAACGGAGACACGCTCCGGCCGTCGCTGTGGAGTCTCTCTCTCTCTCGCTCTCTCTCTCCGTCTCTCGCGACGTGTTTGAGTTCTCGGTGATTTGGGGTCGCGGTTGCTTGATAATTTGCTTTGTTTGGGTGAATGATTCCGGTGTGTTCGTGAGTCGGTGTATCCTGTTGTTCTCAGGCTCTTTGTCCGTCGTTGTTCGCTGCGTCGCTGCACTCAAGCAGCCTAGGCTCCCTCCCTGAGGGAAGAGTTCTTTGTAGGTCTAACAATCTCTTAAAACCCAACACACTAGGGCCGCTAGGAGCGCCTCGCCGCCCCACAGTCCTTCGTTCGCCGTTCGTTCCCTGTCCATACACCCGAATGGGGTTGCCCGACCCAGTCCAGAATTTCATTCACCCGACTCCCGGTGGGGAGGAGGGGCAAAGCGCCGCGCTAGCCGCCGGTGCCGCTCGCGACGGAGTGGCTCAGAGCCCTCCGGTAGCGCTCGACTCGACATCGTCGAGGGTTACATGAAAGTTACGCGGGAATCGGTGCCCCAAGGCAAACGTGTCCGTGTAAACGTAGAAATGCCAAATCGGGCGTTTGCCCGATTCGACTTTAACAATTCCTTCTAGTGCGGTCTTGGCTCGTTGTTGGTTGCCCCTGAGAACGTGAAAGCCCTCGCGCTCTAGCTAGGGCACTTGCCAAGTGGCGCGTCTTGGTCTTGTACGCTTTAACCGGGTCAAATATGCGAAAGACGATGTAGGTGGCGATCTCCTTGAGTGAGGACCGGATTGCGCTAGATTTGCGTGGGGCTTGGTCGGCTAGCGTGCCATAGGTGACCCCGAACTCGTGCGGGACTCCTGATAGAACCGTTTGGAGTTTGTCTCCATAGGCGGCCTTGAATTGTTCGTGCGCATCATCATCGACGTAGAATATCCAAGGGCCTTTACGGCCCTTGTCCATCCCATCCGGTGTGGCGTCAAGGCCTTCCAGCCTGGAGAGAAGGAATTTCATGAATGTAGCAACATCCTCGCTCTTTATGTCCTTTTTGTCTTCAGCCAGCTGAGCTAGCTGAATGAAAAAAGGTGTGTCTTCGGGTTCTTCCTCATCGTCCAGAGGGGGGGGTGCGAGTTGGTTGGTGCTGTTCACAATCGGTTTTGGCTCCGACTGCGGGTCCGCTCGCTTGCGCGAGGGTGGCGGAGGTTGTTGGGTGGGTTGAGAAGGAGCTTTCTGTGCTTCTGTTGGTTGCTTCCCCTTGGGGCCAGCCGCCTCGGCGTACGATTTCTGGGAACTGTTCTTTGAAGGGTTGGAAGCCGTAAAGGCTCCCAAGATGGATTGTTGTGTGAAGTGCCCGCCCACGAGGGGTGCACAGCTGGTAGGAGTTGCCTCCATGGGGGTGGCAGCAGAGCTGCCACACCCCATGGGGAGTCCTTGAATGGGTGGCGTGGCGGTAGGTGCTGGCGGCAGAGCCTGTGTCTGGCTCTGTTGGTCGGGGGGAACAGGGCTCTGCCTGTTCCCTCCCTCTGTGAGGTCTGGCCGGCGGGAGGAGGTGGGAGCATGTCGACGTCTTCGTCGGCGGGGGCGGCGGCCTGCGCGCGCTTGGGCTCCGGTGGCTTTGGGCGGCCCCGTTGGGGCGTCGTGACTGCGGTGGGCTGGGAGGTGGGAGGCGGCGCGGCGCGCTCCATCGCTAAAACTATAACGATAGTTTTTGAACATGCAGTTTAATGAATAGTATCCACTGAGCACCAATCACATTACGGCGCGGTGTGCATCGGTCCCCCCGCGGAGACGCCGTGCGTGCGCATGCCGACTTTTCCCCTCTGCGTGCCGCCTAAGGCGCACAATTACGTAAACGTGCAATATAAGATATGTTTCGTTACGCAGCGGCACGTGTGATGACTTGCAATCACACTGTGCACGCCGTGCACGGGCACGGCGCGATGTGCATCGGCCCCCCCGTGGGGGCGCCGTGCGTGCGCATAGCAACTTCCAGGAAGGTGCACGCCCGGAGAATGTTTTGGACGAATCTTCCTGCCGTCGGCCGAGGAGAGGCGGACGGAGAGAGAGAGAGCGAGAGAGTCTCGCAGAGCGACTGCAGAACGAGAAGTCGAAGTCATGCCAGTTCATTACCTTAAACGAGCCAACGAGCCAACAATTATAGCAACAGCAAAAACAAAATTCGAATCGCAAATTTCGAGACCAAAACCTGCAAACCTGGACTTGAGACCATGGGGAATCCGAATCTGTGTGTTTTGTGCGTCAGTGGCAACACGGGGAACTGTTCAATTGTAATTGTGAGCGCGTACCTTACACGAATATTCATGCCTACAGCCTTCAAATGGGCAGGAATACAACATACTACTACTACTACTACTACTACTACTACTAAAAAATCTGAAGATTCAACTACTACTACTACTACTACTACTACTACTACTACTACTACTACTACTACTACTACTACTACTACTACTACTACTACTACTACTACTACTACTACTACTACGACTGTAATATATTCCGACCCAGCCCTCCGTGAGCCTCTGACCTTTAAAGTCTGAAGCCCGAAATGGGGTGTACTTCGTACTTCGTATTTCGTATTTCGAACGTTTTGCCGGAGGTTATTTGTTATTTGATTGGCAAGCCAGTGGTGAACACAAGTCAAGTGGCAGACACAAGACACAAAACACAAAACAAAGATAACGACTCGTTCACGGTTCACACAAAGACACCGAGCACTGGCACCGAATCCAGCTAGAGTAGAGAGATGAAATACTCGGCACCGAATGCAGCTCCAGCTCCAGCTAGAATAGAGATGAAATACTCGGGATACGAATACGACGGCTGCTTCGCCGTGCCTCGTCGGCAACGGAGCCCTTCTCTGCAATGGAGGTATGCGCTGTTGGCGCACGTAGGCGCATGCCTCGCCCGTGTACTTCATGTGTATGTGGATCGGTGGCTCGGTCGGGATGTTAGCCACAACAAGATGCTGATGACGCTATAACTTCTAAAAAAGCCTTTTCCTCCCCTCCCTCCATCCTTCTCCCTCCCCCCCCCCCCCCCCCCCCCCGCCCCCCCCCCCCCCCCTCTCTCTCTCTCTCTCTCTCTCTCTCTCTTCTCTCTTCCTGTCTTGCTGATTCGCACGCTGGCTCCTCGCTCGGCGCGGCCATGCGGCGAGTCGCGCTGGCGCTAGCGCTCTGCTTGACAGCGTGCGAGCCAGTGCGCGCGCTACAGCCGCGTGTCCCATCGCCAGTCGGCCTCGCCCAAGCTATCAGAGCACGTGCTCCCCACGCCTCGCTGCCTGCGGCTGGCACCGTGGCGGCCGCTTGTGTGATCCCCTCGCTGGTCGGCTTCTGGAGATCCGAGTATGGCGTTTCATATGCTTACGGTTCAGCCATGGCGATCTGCGGCGGCCTCTACCTTCCTGCTGCGCGCTCATATCTTGCCGTCACCCATGCCGCATGTCTGATTGCATACGGCGTCCGTTTGAATGCTTTCCTGCTGTACCGCGAGCTCTGTATCCCGAGATTCGCTGAGTTCAGGGATAAGATAGAACAGCGGGCCGTCGACCGTGGCAACCGTCTAGCGAGGGCCCCTTTCATTCTGGCATGCGCATTCTTATACTTTTGCATGGCCGCGCCCCTGCGCCTGACGGCCGAGCTACCAGCATCAAGTGGCATGCTCTCAAAGGCGGCGTGGCTGATGATTGGCACTATGTATTTGGGATTCGGCACGGCTGCGATCGGGGACTTGCTGAAGGCTTGGGTGAAGGCCAAACGTGGACAAGATTGTCTTGTCATTGAGGGTATCTTTCGCTGGCTACGCCACCCGAATTACACAGGCGAGATTGTGTTGTGGGGAGCTAACGCAGCGTTGGCTTGCCTATGCACGATATCCAAGGGAGGCTCGATGATAATGCCGCACAAGCTCGTGGGCGCTGCAGCATCGCTGATTGGTATGGCCGGTATCTCTTTCGTGCTTATGAGCGCCACTGCTAATCTTGAAAAGAAGCAGGCGGAGAAATATGGCTCAACCTCAGAATATAAGGAATGGGTTGCCAAATCGTGGAGTGGCCCAAAACTCTAGCTTCCGGAAATTCCCACATCGCTCCAAGTAGTACTAGAGAGAGTGAATTGTTTGTATGCTTGTGTAGCGGCTCGTCCATGTTGCGAGTCGGCGCGAGCCCTTTGGCAAGACTCTCTCTCGCTCGCGCATGGGGCCACACACGCGACAACTGCGGCCGCAACGGCGAGCACAGCGACGATGGTGGCGAGGACTTGGTGGGCTAAGGTGGCAGCCAAGTTTGTGAAGGCGATTGGTGTCGCTGAACGCTTGGTTGATGTTGGCGAACATCTGGCAAAGGCGAGCTTTTGCCTCGGGCCATCCTGGGCAGCCAAGAGCAGTATTAAGGCCATCGGATGACGAGGCCTATGGATGGTAGCAGTGGGACTATGAAGGCAGTCATTGGCATTTTTACCACAAAACTACTACAAGAAGTCGTCTGGGCAGTATGTGCATGGTGAGTGGCAAGGGCAAGGTTTTGCGAATTGGTGCTATCAGCAGCAGTGGCTTGTCAACAAAAGAACAACTTCTTGATGATCTATTGCCGCGCCCGCGCCCAAGCCACTGAGTTGTTTCTTGGCTGGCATGGGCATGGGCATGTGGGAGGGCACGCTCCCTCTCCCGGCCCCCCATCATGGGGTTAGGGAACCGCTCACGCTCACCCCCCCGCCACGAGGCTTGGCAGGGGGAGGAGAAAAGCGTTCAGTTACCACCACCACCATCCAACATGTGGAAAAGCGTTTAATCACCACCACCCAAAAGGTGGAAAAGCGTTCAATCGCCACCCAAAAGCGGCGCTGGGAAAGCGTTCAATGTTCAATCGCTGCCACAAGGTCGCGTTCCGTCGATCGAAAGAAAAAAATGTTTTTGAAGATGCCCGCTATGCTACTGCTACTGCACGCCTTCCCCTCCCTAGGTTCTCCTACCTATGGACATCGCCCTTGCCCCAGCCTCTCTCCCCTTCCCCCTTCCCCCCGCTTCCCCCCTCGTTCTTTTTCTTCGGTTTCGTCGGCCCACGTGCACTGCACTACTTTGTTTGGCGGTAACGAAACGGTTCGCTGACCGCGGGTTTCATGTCCACCCTAAAGACAAAAAGACAATGAAACAAGAGATTTACGGGCGCGCTGATTGCTGATTGTTTGCGGCCCGACAGCACCGACAACCGACGAAAATCGAACCCTCAGGTTGCACTTTCTAAGTTGGGCCCGGATGGATGGCGAGTCTCAGCCAAAAAAGGAAGGGCCGAGCTTGCCAGGGAGGAGTCCCGAGTCCCTCAAGCATGAGAAATGAGGGGCGGCGAGTCACCGGTCTACCCTCCAAAGTGTGGGTGATTCTAAGTCTTATACTTATACCAAAATGGGGGGATGGGGGGCGGGGGGGTCAAAAAAACTCGACCTCAGGTTTTGCACCTTCTGAGTGAGGGGGGTCTGAGCCTCTTTGGAGTAAGTAATTTGTAAGAAGCACGGAGGTACCGTGGTACCCTACATACTCTATAATGTACTTGAAGCATTTCTACCTAGGTAATCATGGGTTAAAGATTTGAAGTTACTTTTAATTCTTGACACGTCTTGAGTTTTGAGACGGAGGTTGTAGGCGGTTAAGAAGCGGCGGGCTGCATCGAGTCCGGGACGGTCGTCTCTTTGTAAGTTACCACAAGCACCGACTCGCCTTCGTCAGCCGCGGGCACTGTGTTCCAGGCGCCGCGCTCATAGTGAGCATTGATGACGTGGAACGCGCTGCCCGGACGACTAAGCGCCGTCTTGATTAGGCGCAATCGGAGAACTACACAATGCGGTGATGCTTCATATGTCACGAGCATCTTCGCTGTTGCGCGATCGAGCACAACCGAGGCAAAAGCGCCGCACTCCGACTGCAAGTAGAGGCCGATGGGCTCCAGGAACACGTTTGAGCGATAGCCATCCTTGGGGACGATATGAACCATAGATGTCCAACCACTAAGGCCTGCACCGCTGGCGGCGGGCGTCACACCATTACCCGGCTTGTGCGCGTCTTCCACTTCAGGGAGCATGTCGCACAAGTAGCAAAGGAGCCCGAGGCGAGGATGTTGTACGAGGTAGGCGCCCGACTCGAGCGCATTGCCAAACATGCCTAGCCCAAAGTCTCCCGAATGAGGATCAAAGTCCATCATGTGGGGCACCGCGTGGAACATCATGGACCCGGCACCTGTCTCGTCAATGTTGGCCATTTGGCCCACAATGGCTCCCATAGACACCTTTCAGCCACGGCAGCGGTATGATGGGTGAAATTCAGGTAAGCTCACGCACTGTCCACGGATGCGAGTGCATGAGGGCAACATGGAGACACGAGAGGATCTAGATAGCTGGCGTGGGCTAAGTCTCGCCTTTGAAAACTGGATTGCGCGCACCTGGAGTGTGAACCAATCGTCCGGATGCTTACGATACCACTCGAGTAGCGGGATCATGTTGAGTCCGGACCGGTAGTGCATCTGGCCACGGTCCTGGGAGCCGGTCCCAAACGTTGCGAGATATTTGCCGTTATTGCCAACGTCGCCCCAGGACCGCGAGCCCCCGTGGTAAGCCCATGTCGCCGAGTCCCTCATGTACGAAAGAATCTGATTTGAAAGCGAAGTTGGAGGAACAACCAATTATGGGTGCGTTCAGTGACAAGGAAAGAGATTCATCGTCCTAGCAAGACGTACTACCAGAGGGACTGGGCTCCATGGCCGATGTGGCAATGCAGGTGATCGCGCCGCGAACAGGCGTGGCCGTACATGATCGACCGTCTTTTTGGCCGTCTCGTCATCGCCAAAGTAGAGGGACCACACCACTACTTCCTCCTGCCCCGTGGTGTCAAATCCAAACTCGGAGCCATAAGGGTATGGAGTAGTTGCCCAATGTGCTTGTCGGGCAGCCATATTGGCCTCGAGCTGACCAGCTAGCTCCGCAAAAGTTGCGTTGTCAACGCTCTCCACCTTCAAGGCTGTGAGAACTTCGCGCGCGACGGTCCCGTCCATGAAGCCGACACCCGCGGTCCCAAGCTTCAAGCAAGTGCGGCCTGCGCGATGCAAGTACCAGCGCCAATCGCGTAGAGTGGGAATCGCAGTGTGGCGAGCAACGGTGTACATTGCCCAATATGAGGCAATTTGGTGCGGGTAGTTAAAGCCTCGGTAGGTTGCGTTGGCCAACTTCTCCGTCATGCACCAAGTAGGCGAGCCAAAGGGCTTGTGGCACTTATCCGCTTCTGTGTAGTTCCATGCAAAGTGGCCCGAGGACGAATTGGAGAGGTCCTCGCTGTAGTAGAACATAGTCATCCTCACGCCATCGACATTTTCGGCGTCCACCTCGCCTGCCGAGACCTCGTCCTCACGGATCTGGAGCGACTTTAGCGGTGCCTTGGCCGTATCGTTCTTGACGCCGTACAGAGTCCATCGGATGTATTCGTCAATGCGGGAAGCCTCGTGGGCTGTGGGGCTAGCACGCACCTAGATGAAGGGTTTGGCGGGAGGTTGAGTGGGAGCTTGAGACGACCAGCGGGCCGACACCGTCGCGGCCGCTGTTCGCAGAGACGGCCTTCACACACCTTTGAGGCCAGGGCCAGTGGATTGCCGCCGCCTGCGTCATCTGATAGACCAACATTGTACGCCCGGGCGTCGTTGAGCACATGCCCACAAGGAATTTTGTCGGAACCGCAATCAAAGGACCGATCCCATGGCATCACGGAGGCCGATCGCCCAAAGGGGTCAGGAAAGCCACGAGGGAGCCATGCTGTGTCTGCGAGGTGAGAACCAAACGCAGATACCTGCAGGCGGGCAGGGACACGTGCAACGGAGTGGGACACGTGCAACGGAGTGGGGACGCGCTGTGGCGAGGCAATGGATGGGGAAGCAGGCGGCACATTCGCGCCTGTCCACGAAATGATGGAACGACGAAGTAATGTGCAGTCGCGTTAGTCCCGTCGGACAAGGCGATCGCGGCTGTGACACGGCCACGGCCGCTCGCGATGACCGTGAAAGTATCGACGTCCGCAGCTCGCAGCTGCTTCTCGCGACGGAAGGTCAGCTTGGCATCGCCTTGAGACCAGATCGCCTGGACTCCGAGCGTGGTCACGCCAACGGACGGTGTAACGTGCAGCGTGGCGCTTTTCATGTCCGCACCCAGGACGAATCCAGGGACCCCCTGTAGAATGGGCGACCCAGAGGCCCGCAGTGTCTCTGAACTTGTCCTGGGGCCGCCCTTCGCCACTTGCAGCCGCAGCGCGAATCCTCGCGTCTCGCCCGGCAATAGTTTGAAAGATGTGGGTATATTCCATGGTGCGGTGCGATTGAGGAGCGGCATACCACGCTTTCCGTCGGTTGCAGGCCACGGAGTCTGCGGGTTCTGAGCGAATGCTGGGTAAGTGTGTGCGAGCGAGTCGCTGACATCGAGGAATGGCCACTGCAAGGGGCGAGGTGGGATGGAGTCAAGGGGTTGAGGGGTCGAAGTGGGTGGACAATGGAGATTAGCGTGTGTATGGTTGTGCCGCGAGCCACTTGGGTGACTGAGGGCAGTGAGTTGCGACGCCCAGTGCCAGCGTGGACACTAGTGTTCGAGGTAAGGAGCCACCTGCCGGTTCGTAATCCATTCCTCAGCCCATGCTGCGGACGCGACACACCACTCCCACGCATCGCCGTTACCCACGTCTTCCATCATGGGACGCCATGCCTCAAAGGAGGCAGGCAAGGCGTCACGCGACGGTCCACTGGGCGCTGAGGTCGGGTCATCAAATGCAGAGCTGTAGTGGCGACTCCCTAGTGTCGTTGTGGCTGAGGAGCGCGTTGAGCCGGATGATAGAGTGAACCGTTGGATTGGTGCACCACTCCTCTGTCGCGAAGGAGGTGTGGCCGTGGTGATGCCATGTAAGTCATCTCCCCTCGCCGGTGTTACAACAAGAGTGGCCTCGTCGTCTACGACACGCACAAATTGCACATTGCCACCCATGCCACCCACGTGAGGCTCGGCCCACACGACCGCACTCAGTGCCTTGGGCGGATGGCCGTCAGACTCAGGCATCGCAAAGCCCAGTCCACCGATTTCGACCGACTTCTCGCAAGTGTTGGTGAGGCTAATGGAGAGGATCAACGCGTTCCCATCAACAGAGCGCGCCCATGATCGAATCACTTGCAGCGGTAATGGGGCGGCGGGCGGCTCCGAGCCCTTACGGCGACTCATGACACCGAATGTGGCGCTTATGTCGTGCGAGGCGAGGATGCGCTTAGAGGCCGGAGTGCTGACTGGCTTCGCTGGTGCTGCTAGAGCCGTCGTGCTGAATGTCTGCCATCGAATGCTAGCGGCATCGGGACGAGTGGCGGCTGGTGTGCCCGTGTCGGCTGCAACATGGCCGGCACTCGCAGTGTCTGATAGCGGGCGCAGACGAATGGTTATGTCGCCTAGATGCGCAGCCATGGGCAACGCTGAGCTCTCGTCGAGCGGCCGGGTGAAAGACCACTCGTCATTGACCCTAGACAGGTTTTGGGCTGTGAAGAAGTCGTTACGTAGAATGAGACGCAGCTGCGAATCGCCACCAACGAGAATGTCCGCGCCGGGCAGTCCCACCTCGGCCACTTTGATCCAGGTCGACCAACCGGTCGAGCCGGACGCGCCGGCGACTGACTTGAAGTAGAATGTCAGATTGGCAGCAGTATTGTTTGGTCCCTCGTGTGTGACCGCGCGGCAGCGAAGGATGGCGTCGCACGCGTCGAGGGCCTCGGCGATGCTCATGTTCGCAGGGGGTGCGACATCGTCCCCCGCCCCCACGAAGCCCTTTCGCCACTGGTACTGGTAGCGCAGGCTGGAAGCAGAGTGCGCCAGGCGGCGCCAGTCAGCAATGGCGTGCAGCTGACTGGCTGTGAGCAGGGGCAGCGTCTGTACGCTGAGGTGTGGCATGCTCGGCGGTATCGGCTCGCGTACGGCCGATACGATAAGCGCGAGGTGCAGCGCTAGCAGGGCCATCCGGCGGGTGGGGTGGGTATGGATGGGGGAAAGGAAAGCGAGGGAGGGAGCGAGCGAGGCGCGCCAGTCCGGCCGAGCGCTTGATGGATAAAGTATGATGGATGGACAACCCAGAGTTTTGAACATTGATAGAGTATTGATGTTCTACTGGTTTAACTGTAGTCCTGCATTGTGGTGGGATCGTGGCCTTGTGCCTTGTGGCCATCGGCAACGCTTTCCCAACCCGCCCCAATATCCAATACGGATATTCGGTGTAACTAGCACATATCGGTTGCCTTTTGGCCTTTGGGCCCCAGACTACCCCCGATGGTAGCCCCCACAGCCACAGCGATGCGTAACAAGTAACAAGAAAAGGCGTATATGTTACCCCCCAGGAGCCAACGCCAACGCCCCCCGATAGCTATCGGGGGCCCCCGACCCCCGATAGCTATCGGAGGGAATTTTTTCCCGATCGCCAACAGCCCCCCCGAGAGCTACCGGGGGACCGAGAAAATCCCCCGATAAGCTTTGTATCTTGTATCGGGGGATAGCTCCTGGGGGGTGCCGTAAGTAAGCGGACCCCCCGATATCTATCGGGGGAAGAGGAAAGAGGAAATCCCCCGCCGCGACATCGACCTGAATGAGATCGGCGAGGTGCTGAAGGACGTGTTGCGCAAGATGTCGAAGACGCCGACCCACTACTCCAAGGGTCCAAGGGAGGACAAATATCTCGTCGAGGGGAGGGGGCAGTGCCCCCCCCCCCCCGGTAGCACTCGGACACCTGGCTCGTCAGGCACGGCGGGATTCCGGATTCCGGGACGGAAAAGTTGTGTCCAATTAGCTAGTGGGGTTGGCTAGGATATAACGACATTAATCATTAATTACTCTTTATTTATTTATTATAATAATTCGGCTCCCGGGTCGCGCGTATCGCGTGCCTCGCTGGCGAGACATGCGTCTCGCGTTTGGTGTGTCTCTCCCTGTGTGTGTCGTGTCTCAGGTCGGCTCCTTTGTGTTGTGCAGGTTTTGCTGTTCGGCTGTGTTGCTATTGCTATATACACATATACATATACTCCACATCCATCAACGGATCAACGGGCATCGCCCTCAACCTGAACGCCCCCATCCGTAACACCGTCACATAGAGACCAGCTACAAAAAACCGACCACTTAGCGGAACAGGAGGATGTAAAGAACCTTACCGCCAGGGGCCGGGAAATCCCGCCAGCCCCAAAAACCCGGGCGCCCGAAGTAGCAAGTAGCGCAACGAGGGGAGTCGCCGCAAGGCAGGTTGGAGAGGGGAAAGGAAGGAGCGGAGGCGTGGTAGCATAGCAGAAGCACAGTCACGCGCGAGGCGAGAATTTTAAACGTTTTTTTTCAATGCTCACATGCCGCGGGCACGACTCAGATCCATTGCAAAAGCGTCCCACTGATTGATCACGTGATATCAACTACATCTCGTCCTCATCAATGTTAATGTCAAGGTGTCGAGTGATCTCGTCTTCATCAACTTCAATGTCAAGGTGTCGAGGACCAGGAGCGACAGCTCTAGCTGCAATCTCTTCAGCGCTTTGCTGATCGAGAACATCAAGGAGTTTCAGAGCTACTCTTCGCTGCCCCTTGAACTCCAGGGAATCCACGCGGACGCGGACCTAAGTAATGACAGGTTGGGATGGGAAGCGGGCAAATTTCTCCGCGGGAGAGACGCAATGCCGACACACAGACCCCATGCTACTGACCAAGCTATTGCTGTGCATCAGAAAGCCCACACCTTGCTCCCAATGGGACCAACCTTGCTTTCGATGTACTCCTTCACCAGATCCTGCTCCATCCGATCAGACACGAGTGTGGAGATGTGGACAAGCCCGCGGTGTCTCACGACGCCTTGCTTGGTCAACTGGACAAAGCAGCCGAAGTTCTGAAAGACGAGGGGGAACGATGCGTGTGAAGAGCATGTTTCACTAGACAGCACATTGCCTAGCTTCCTCATGGTTTCTTTGCACTCCTCCGGCAGCATACCGTGATCTCAGCGACGCGCCCGTCCCACTCGGCCCCTTCCCATAGCTCGTCTCTGCCACCGCCACGGAACGCCTTTGGCAATCTTGCCATACAACTCGGCGGCAAAGCGGTGCGGCAGGCAACGGTCGACAGATGGATCGGCTGTGTGCCCGTAGGCAACACCAAGGCATTTGTGGCGACCATGAGTGCCATAAGGCCGGTCACCATGAAGATCGGCGCTTTGCACTCTGCCTCTTTCTCTCCCCTTTCCCTCACGCTATCCCCACCTCTGCCCCTCTGCCTGCCTTCCTACCTCGCTTGGTCTCTTTTAACCCCCCCCCACCACTCCAGGACGGGTGCGGCGAGAAGGCGACGAGGCGCACGCACTGCGCACTGCGCCTGGATGACCGATGAGAAGAGACGGAGAGAGCAGAGAGGGAGAAAGAGGACGAGCCACTCTAGACTTAAAAAGCGAGAGCTGCAATCAGAAGAACCGTGAGGCCGTGAGGGGCCTCCCTCATACACTCACATACATATTGTCTGGAGTTTTGTAGTAGAAGGGACTCGTAGTCCCCATGTGCCTTGGTGTACAGTAGGAGTAGGGGCGCATCATAAAGAAAACAGAGAATTTTGTCCTCTTTACTTTCCTTAGCGCTCGGCCGCGAGACCATAGGAGTTTCTTAAGCTGGGTTTCTTGCTTCTTGCGCGGTTTGCCGAGAGCTACAACAAGATGTGTGGGGTCGGTTGGGGTTTTTGGTTTTTTTGGGGATAAGATCATGGTCCTGTCGTCTTTCATTCGTCGTTTTCGTTCTCGTCCTCGCCCTCGTTCTCGTCCCTTGTCCTTAACACTCAGCCACTATCAACCTTTGCCCCAATAGCCAACAGCCCCAGTCTCTCAATCAAGCTTAACACACGCCACTCGCCGCTCCGTCCTCCGTCCTCGCCCTCGCGACTCGCGTCCTCGCGCTCGTCCACTCCCAAGCCTCTCCTCCCGCCTCCATCCATGGAGGTGGTTGAGCCCGTAATGGCCTCTCCTCTCGCCTCTCTTGCCGCGCCTCTCGCCGAAATGGCCCCCTCCTCATCTGACTCATCTCCCATCGAGCGCCCGGCAACGCTCGATTCGTTAAGCGGCGCGCGCGCTGCCCCATGACCCTAGCCGTTTTAATGGTAGTTGAATGGGAAGTGCGGAAACCAGGGGGCGATTGAGCGATGGCGATGCAATGGTAGGCAGTGCCGTGTCCAACGCAGGTGTAAGCCCAGAATCTTCAGATTTTTTTCGTCATACGTCAAGACATAACTGCTCCCCTCGAGTTGATAGGCTTGTAACATCATCACACAACCATAGCCTTGTTCGTTTCTCCATGCTGGCCGCCCTATCTCCACTAACATGCAGGCACATCCCCAACTCTCCCTGATGAGTTATGCCCCTTAATATCACCCGCCATTGCTCTGCAGGGTACACTCCCAATCTTGCTTGAGCATTTGCTTCACCGAATAATCCCACGAGGCAAGGGCCAACACGATGAAAATGTGCCAAAGAGCGTGGCTCGAAAAGCAGGCAAAGCGCTGTGGGTCGATGCGCTCTGGCAACAGCGTGAGGAAGGCGGTGAGGCCGATGCCATAGGCCGCAAACATTCCGAGCAGCCCTGGAACCATGACGTAAAAATCCTCTTTCGAGGCAAATGAGCAAAAGTGACCAGTGGGTGCGAGTCCGAAGATGACGGTAGTGCAGAGCGCGCCGATGCGCAGCCAGTCTCGCCCATGATTCCCGGGCCTCGGCACTAGAGTGAGATAGAAACTAATCAGGAGGCCGGTGCACGTGACGATCGAATAAAACGTTCGAGCACTTGGGTGGCAGCGGAAGCCATATTGGAGGCCGGGCACATAGGAGCCGCCGATAGTAATGCAGATGCATGCATGGTCCAACCGCCACAGCCGCTGCGATGTCTTCTGGGGGAGAATCGGGCCGAATAGATGGGCAGTCGTGCTCGCGATTAGCACGGCCATAGCGGACAGGTGAAAAATTCCGGCTGCGGCACGGCCAGATGGTGAACCTTGTGCAGAAGTCTGCACTTCGACCAGCCGCCACACAGCCCAGGCAAATCCGCACAGATGTGTCCATATGTTCGCCGTCTCATTGTGCCAGGTCAGCAGACCAGATAAGAGGGCTGTGAGCATGGAGCCCTGCAGCGGCCGGCGGTAGTGCGAGTAGATGTATGGATGCCTGACGTGCTCTCCCACCTCATCAGATGAGAGGAGGACTGCCTGGCCCGTAAGTGGAGAGGCGCTTGGCCCTAGCTCCCCCCGAACCGCACGCGTACCCCGACCACTGCGTATCCGACTTTTCACCTCAACGGACATCCCCTGCCCGTGGTCTGACACACCAGTCCACTCGCTTGAAGGAAGCCGACCGACCTCGTCTGCTGGCTCCTTCCTGGCGCAGCTCGCCCTGCCGTGTCCTCCCTGCCTTTCTGCAGTTCACGTAAAGAGCGACTAAATTTTGCCTGCTCCCCCGCTCCCTACTTTTTGTACTAAAATTGGTACCTTCACAGTGCACCCGGTGGCGAGTTGCCGTTCGACCCTCCAAAGTCCAAAGAGTGGGTGCGGCTATTGTTTAATACAAAATGAGGGGGTGGGCGCGACAAAAACTGAGCCTCAGATTTCACCATCATACAAGTTGCACCCGGACCAATGCCAATGCGCAAAGGGAGGATTGGCGAGTTGCGTGGTTCCGTGGTTCGACCCTCCAAATACAAATACTACTAATAAATGTAAAACGGTTATAGCCCCAGCCCAGTCCCAGCGCATGTGCAGAGGGGGGGCCGAGAGGGGGGGATAAAACCCTCTCCATTTTCCTCGGCCGTTTTTCGCGGTGGCGGTGGCAGGTGAGCCCCCCAGGAGTTATTTCTTGGGCTTCGGAAAACGGTGAACGGTAAAAAAATCAGCCCCCCCGGGTGTTGATATGTTGTATGTTGATGTTAGTAGTAGTAGTTAGTATTAGTATATTAGTATAGTTATGAATCACTGTTTGACCTCCCTATGAATGGGTGTGTGTGTCGAGCTCTCGCGTGAAAGTATAAGTGGGTGCAGAGTCGTGGGCGCGGCGAGAATATTAGACTTTTTTTGTTTGTTTCTCTGATTCGTCCGCGTTCCATCCAATGTGGGATGTGGGCGCGCACAAGGCACAAGTAGAGAGCAGTGGCACTGCGCTGGCGGTAACATGTTAACTCTTTACTGCCGGGAGCGCAGCATGCAAATGGATGCTTCGAAGTTTCGTTTTTTGAGGTGAGAGAAGAGAGGAAGGCATGTTCAACGATATAAGCGACGCTTTCCGCAAAGAAAGAGATGATCAAATTTTTTCCGATCCCCCCCCCCTTCCCCCCCCTCCCCCTCCCCCCCCCCCCCCCTCTCCCTCCCAGTCCCACTCCGTTGCGCCGCGCCGCCCTCCCCTCAACCTCTCACACCTCTTTCTAACGTGCACACGTGGATTATTTGGTAAACTGAAGCATCCAAATGGCTGCTTCGCCCCTGGCCCCTGGGCCTATTTTCTCCATAATTCCATACTACAATCTCGACCTATTTTGTTGAAAATGGGTGGGAATGTGGGGAAGGATGTCCCTGAGGCTCCCCCAGCACCTCATGGGCACCCGTCAAGGCGTTGGCGAGCAGGGACGAAATATGTCGTTTGAAGCATCCATTTGCATGCTCCGGCAGTAAACAGTTAAAAGTTAAAAGATCGCCAGACACGCAGATGGCTACTAAGCCCCCCCCCCCCGCCTCGTGCGTCGGGCGGCCGAACGCAGGCGACGTCCGCTTCCCCCATGGACGTGCCTCGCCCCAAGCGGCCTCGATTGGGCTCGGTAGAAGAGGCGCTCTCGCACATCACGTGGGTGCCGTCGGCTTCCCTGCCCGCACTCCCCCACCGCAGCCTCCTGACCGTCGTCACGCCCGGCGAGCCTATAGCAGCTGAGCCCGGCTGTCTCCGAGGGCATGGCACCCTCATGCTCCCTGATGGCACGCTCGTGGCAACGGTAGCGGGCGTGGTTGAGCGGGTCAACAAGCTTGTGTCGGTTCGGCCTCTACGTGCACGCTACCACGGCGAGGTGGGAGACGTCGTCATAGGCCGGATCGTTGAGGTTGGTGCCAAGCGTTGGCGCGCCGACGTCAATGGCCGCCAGGATGCGATTCTGATGCTCGCCTCGATCAACCTTCCCGGAGGCGAGCAGCGCCGGCGCACCGCCGAGGATCAGCTGAATATGCGCCAATTTTACGTCGAAAACGACTTGCTATCCGCCGAGGTGCAAGCCTTCTTCCAGGATGGTGCCATGTCATTGCACACTAGATCGCTCAAGTACGGCAAGCTCTCTGGTGGCGTGTTGGTCACAGTGGCCCCATCCTTGATGAAACGACTGAAGCAGCACTTTCATGTGTTTGATTTTGGTGTTGCCGCAATATTTGGCATGAATGGTTATATATGGATTACGCCCGACCGCTCGGGCGGCGCAGGTGCCCGCCCTTCCGATGAACTTAATGACGTTGCACAAGGCATGCAAACGGGCGAGCCTGCTGCACCGGCAACGCGCGAGGAACGCGGTCGCGTATGCCGTGTACGCAACGCGCTGATGGCGCTGGAGGCGCGACGAGTGGCTATATCGCCGGCCACGGTGGTGTCCGTGTATGAGGCCTCGCTCAAAGCCGAGTTGACGCCACGGCAAATGCTTCTCCCGGCAAAGATGGCTGCTATCGTTGAGCCCGCCCTTAAGGTGCATGGAGGCGGACCCTCAGCAGAATCAGATGCTGCAGGCCTATATGCTGAGCTACAGAGATAATGCCTCTGCACTTGTGGCGTGCTGATATGATTTCACCATTTCACTCCTGGCCATGTGCGGAAGGCGGGTGTTGAATGTGCATCTACTATAGTGTACCTCCTCGACAGTGCACGGAGCATCCACCTTAAATATTGTGCACGGTACGTGTACGTGCTGACAGCAGCGACTAATGGTGTTGGCTTCCTGCGAATGAGAAAGAAGGGTCTTGAGAAAGAGGGAGATAAGGGGAAAGGGGAGAGCGACGAGGACGAAGAGGTGTCACCAAGGCACAGCTGGAGTGGCCATGGTGCACCCGCGCATGTGCATGTGCAGCGCGCGAATCCTCGTGACCTCGATATGGATAACGGAGGAGGTGTTTTTGGCTATGCGCGCAACGCTGCAGTGCCGGCGCTGTCGAGCTCATGTGTGGGGTGTCTGGGGCGTCGAGCACGTGCGTATCCTGTGCGCGGGGCTAGGGGGGAGGCCAGAGCGAGTCATTCTGCGCAATTATTGCCTATTGCCCACGCGGGGCTGGGGCTAATGGGACCCCCCAGTGGCGCTCGCGACGCCATGGGGCGCTTGAACAGTAGAGTGTGTGGGGAGTCGCCGCAAGGCGGCGGGAAGTGAGGGAGAGGAAGGGATCTAGGCGTGGCTACAGTAGGGATCCCTATAGCCACGCGCGAGGCGAGAATGTTAAAAGGTTTTTTACTAGCATGGAGATACATAGAACTAAGTTTATACTTAGTTCGCCCATGGGGGGGCACGAGCCCCCCCCTCTCTCCACTCCTCCCCCACCACATTCCCGTCATCGAGCGCACTCTGGTCAGATTCACAATCCTCGTACGCGGCCTCGAACCCTCAAACAAAACCTCGCTAGCGCGAACTAACTAAGCAAGCCTCCCGGGGCAGAAGGCCAAAGATCAAGGACGCGCGGGACCTTAGCGCCCCGGTATTCAAAGTGAACGCTAAAGGTGCCCTCGCAACGAACACAAACCTGACTTTGGTGGCGCAAGCAATCGGCATAGCGGAAAGCGGAAAGGCTAGCCTAACCTCCCAGCACACGCCGTACGCCAGCGCCCCTCACGGCCGCACGTCACGGGCCCAATGCGCAACACAGTCCAAAAACCGCTCTTCAAGCGCCAACACCCACGAGAACAACAAGAGAAACCGACCGTCCGATGGAGCGAGAGACTCGAAAGGATGACTCGGAAGACTCGGGGCTTGGGGGTACTCAGGGGGCTGCAGGTCACCAACAGGCACTACACGTGGAGAACAACAAGCTACCAGACAACCTGAACAAGTTCACATCTCAACAAGTTGACCTCTCAACATGTTGACCTTTCAACATGTTCACATCTCAACAAGTTGACCTCTCAACATGTTGACCTTTCAATAACATGTTCACATCTCAACAAGTTGACCTCTCAACATGTTGACCCCTCAACAAGTTGACCTCTCAACATGTTGACCTCTCAACATGTTGATCTCTCAACAAGTTGACCTCTCAACATGTTGACCTCTCAACATGTTGACCTCTCACCGAACAAGTTGGTTTTAACCACTGAACAAGTTAGCTCCACTCACCGAACAAGTTGGTTCCCGCCTGAACAAGTCGTGAACAAGTTGGTTCCACCCTCAACAATCAACAAGTTAATTCCAGGTAAAAATAAAACTCAACTCCTTCGATTTTCGAGACAAAACAAAATCGGCGAACCCGAACTTGAGCCCGGGGAGAATCCGAATCAACTCGCCTGGAGCGACCACGACAAACCTAGAAGACGGTAGATAACGAAGAAGGCTCGTACTCAGGCCGAAACATTCTTGCCAAAGAGCCTGGATACAACATGGAGAGGCTTCGTCGGACTCCGAGGGGTGGTAGGTTTCAGCAGCCCCCTCCCTATGGGTGTCAGTGAGGGCGGGCTCATGCCCGCCCTCCTCTGCGTCGGAGGGCGACGGAGGCGCGGATGGAGGCGCAGCTACGAACTCCGAAGGGTCCGCGAGGATGGTGGCTACTGCCTTGACGCGCGCAGCGGCGAGGGGTTCGGAGGTTTCGGCGAGAAGGACGGGCAGAGCGGGCAGCGGGCCCGACTCTGTGGACTTGGGACTGTGGGGCCCCTTTGACAGGTCCGGCGCGGGACGCGCGGAGGCGGATTCTTCACCTGACGGATCCGAGGTTACCACTACCTCAGATGGGAACGGAAGGGACGGAAGGGAAACGGCGAGAGGCGCGGCGGTGGTAGGGGACGGGCTCACGACGGGCTCACCCGCCTCCAGAAGGGGCAGGGAGGCGGGCTTGGGAGAGGCAGAGCGAGGCGATGAAGCAAACATAACGAGGGCGAGAGCGGGGCGGGGAAGAGTGCGGACGACGGTTGCTGAGGGATGTGTTGTAGACTGAGTGTTGTTGACGAGTAGCGAGAGCGAGAGCGGGACGAAAGCGAGAACGGACGAACGAGAACGAACGATGGGAACAAAAGAACGACTACCAAGGACAAACTGTCACGCTCACTCAACCCTAACCCCACTTCCTCTCACTCACATTCACGTATCCTTCCCCACTCAAACAGGGAAACACGGGGAATGGGAAAACAAGGAAGAGAAGCCGACAGGAGAGCGACGGGGCGACGGGAGGGGAGCGACGGTACGACGTACGACGGAAGGGCCGATGCGATTGACAGTTACGAGGGGAGAGTTAGTAGAAGTAAGGAGGGAATCTACAAGACTGCCCGTGCCCGTGCACTGATGACAACTAGGGCGCGTGGGTAGGCTTAACCGCTGGGGAAAAACCCACGACGGCGAACACCTGCGACGAAAACGAGGACGAGCGCGGGGGAAGACCGCGGCAAGGAGGGACCCAGGCGATCGCAAAGCACAAGGACCAGGCCTGGGAATCAGGACGCACGGGCCACAAGGAGGCGCAAACAGGCAAGGAGCGAGTGATGAGTTACGAGTGACGAGCGGCGCGTATAACGCCTATCGAGTAAAGAACGACTAACGAGTAAAGTCAAAGGCCGCGGACGAGGTCCGAGGTCGATCGCGAATGCGACAGTGTGTAGCCAAGAATCTTCAGATTTTTTTTGATGGGCGTTTTCCGGGGTTTCTACCGCTTTACTTTGGTGTATTTCCTAGATTTCCTCAATCCTGACTTTTTCCATTGTTACACCCTTAGAAGTTAAAATAGTGTTTGACCGCCCTGCCATCAGTCGCCGTGCCCGTCATAAGCCTCCGAGCAGGCCCGACCGTCCCAATCCTACAGAATCCCCAAAGTGGAATAGAGTAGAGTACTCTAGAGAGTTTCTTCACAGAAGATCAACTGCGATCAGATCGATGTCGTCGTCGTCGCTCATGGATGGTTGAGGCGCCGCGCTGTCGAGGTGTTGTTGGTTGATTCAAAGGGAATCATTAGAGGGATTTTGAAGGTGCCAACGGGGTCTCAACGGGGGGGCGGGGCTCATCAGGGTTTTCTTCACTGTTGGGTGACTCTCTGTTGAGTCAATGGCCCCGCGTTGACTGTCTGGTTGAGTCGCCTCTTTCGGACCGCTCAGACCCCCTCTCGATGAATTCATTCTGTGCCTCCGAGTCCGATGCTTTCGCTTTCGAGTCGCTGTCTCGCAGTGTCCCCCCCCTCCCCCCCCCCCCCCCCCCCCCCCTCCCCCACTACTGCTAGAGTATGGTATTCCTCGCGCGGAACATTGCATGCATCCCTTGCGGGGGGAGAGTGCGCCTGGGATGAACCGGCCAGTCAGCGGCTTGGGCGTGGAGACGGGCCGGCTGTATGGCGCGCCAGCCGCCTTCAACCACACCCAGTGGTTCCTTATGGGCCGCCACCCTACCGTCCTCCAGCTCGAGCGCACTACCATGATCGACTTTGGCAGCGTGCACGCAGTTGACTGGATGACCAAGCCAGGCTGGCGGCGCCATCCAGATCAGCGAGGGGAGGACTGGCCCAGGGCATATGGGAGCGCGGGTGGGGCGGAGACCTTCCCGCTTCGATTCTTTAATCCATCAGTTGTCAGGCTTCAGGGCGAAGCCCGCAATCTCTGCCAGCGCTGTGCCTATGCTGCGGCGGTGCGTGCAGACTCTCTACATCAATGTCCAGGCACGTGGAAGCATGTCGTGCCCCGCCGCATCTTCCATGGGACTATAATCGCGATTCTTGACAACGAACTCAAGGTACTTGGCTGGACCTGGATGTTGTCGGCCCCTTACTACCAGATCAGGACTCAGGCTGGCAACAAAACTTGGGACACTCTCAATGACACATTGCCCAATAATGTATCTGATGGCTTCGCACCCTCATGGGCAAGACTTCCTTTCGACACACGTCTGTTGAACGTTGGGGACAGGGCCGGAAGTCTTCTCGCCATATACACGTGCTCCTCATGCCAGCAGCCATCAATAGGCCAGCTCAATATTTGGGCGCAGCCTACCAACGACGGAGGGCTGACCAATTTGCAGGCATGGGTGGGTGTTCGCCCGCAGAATACCGACATGTCGTTCTCTCGGGGACGGAACCAGGCATTATTCGTCCACTTCTCCACAAAGAATGCACGACCCACTCTCTACATGCAGAGCTGGTTCGGTGTCATTGGCACGTGTGGTGACTTGCGCACACGGCAAGTTTTCTCAGCTTGCAAGCGGAGTGTTGGATCCATCACATGTGGAGCACATGTCGGACCCCTTTACAGTAAGACAGTCTTCGCACAGAAGTCTTGGCAACTCATATACAACTATACGTCATCGCCCGAACTCCGGCACTTTGCACGGCTTGGCCTTCGGGTGTCGAGCACCTCCAACATGCTTCGAGTGCGTCGCCAAGAACAGAGGGGAAATGGGGAGAGAATGAAATCGTGTGAAGTGTTGCTTGGCGTCGGACATATGCACCGGTCCGATACCCGGAAGAACATGGACCACTTTCTTGTACCTACCCGATATCGACAGGCCATCAGGGCGCACCGCCATCATCTTGGGCTCGGGCCCATTCCGTTCAGATTTGGGTGCCACTACACCCATTTTTTCTATGCCTTGCGCCCACAGCCGCCATTCAAGCTGATTGCACTCTCCCAAGAATTCTGCATTGAGTCATCCGATGTGCCCGGTGATTGCGAATCTGTTCAATTCGTTGGTGGGTTGTCGTACTCTGCAGAACGCTCACAAGGCAACTTGACCGATGATCGCGATACCCACCTCTTGCTCTCTTTTGGGGTCAACGACTGCGAGGCCAAAGTTGGTATGATCTCCGTGGAACGCGTGTGGTCTATGCTGCGCCCTGCGCGGGCTGGCGTGTCGATGGAAAGTGTAGCGCAGTGCTCCCACTGAGAGCTCCCCACCACCTCCGCACTTCCTAAGGAGATGAGGGTATTGTTGCCTCACAGGACCCCTAGAAGACGAGAAGTAATGCAAACGATGTTATGACCTAGCCAACCCCACTTACATAAAAATAAAATAATCAATGTTATATCCTAGCCGACGCCACTAGCTAATTGGACACAATTTTTCAGTCCCGGATTCCCGCCATGCCTGACGAGCCAGGTGTCCTAGTGATATCGGGGGGGGGGGGCACTGCCCCCTCCTCTCGATATTTGTCCCCCCCCCCCCGTCCCCCCGTGCACGAAGCGCACGCACCAACCCTGCGCACTCCAGCGCGTCCACTTCTCGAGTCAACGCTGGGTGAAAACCCCTTTCGGGTAAGACGGCGCGGGGGGGGGGGGGGGGGGCACTCGTTAGCGGTTGGCAGAAATATCCGGATCCGGATATATCCATTGGCATTGGATATTTGGGCAGATTTTGGCAGGATTAGATTCAACCTACTTTTATAAGTGGGGGTCAATGGGGGCCTCGCGGCCCCCCCTCTCCATCGCGGACACCCCCCGGGGTTGGCCCGTACAATCAACCTCAGCCCCTGCCTTCTGGCAGGGGCTGGGCATTCAACAATCTGACCCAAACCCTTCGTGGGTCGTGGGCGCGGGCCGCGAGCCGCACTCCCAGGCCCGCATGGGCCTGCTCTCGTACTGACCCCCCCCCCCTATCCCTGGTCGCCAGGCAGACAGGTCGCGCGGCATCCGTCGAAGAACGCACGCGCACACCTCCGCGAGCTGGTCCTTGTTGACAGGGCCTGTGATCTAATAGTAGCATGGTGATTGCCCAGGCTTGGCTAACAGCGTTTTCGGCTGGTGTTAGACAAGGGCTAACAGCACTTTTGAGCTAGGTGTTAGCCCCAAGTGGGCTAACAATATAACTGTGGTCTAACAGAGCACCCTGTCGCCTGCCAAGACGTTGTACCTTGTGTACGAGGTACGAGTAGCGCCAAGCCGCCAAGCCCGCGGAGAGGAGTTGACAATGTGTTGTATCCAGTATCCAGGCTCTTTGGCAAGAATGTTTCGGCCTGAGTACGAGCCTTCTTCGTTATCTACCGCTTCTAGGTTCGTCGTGGTCGCTCCAGGCGAGTTGATTCGGATTCTCCCTGGGCTCAAGTTCGGGTTCGCCGATTTTTTTTTGTCTCGAAAATCGAAGGAGTTGAGTTTTATTTTTACCTGGAATTAACTTGTTGAGGGTGGAAACAACTTGTTCACGACTCGTTCAGGCGGGAACCAACTTGTTCGGTGAGTGGAGCCAACTTGTTCAGTGGTTAAAACCAACATGTTGACCTTGTATCCAGGCTCTTTGGCAAGAATGTTTCGGCCTGAGTACGAGCCTTCTTCGTTATCTACCGTCTTCTAGGTTCGTCGTGGTCGCTCCAGGCGAGTTGATTCGGATTCTCCCTGGGCTCAAGTTCGGGTTCGCCGATTTTTTTTGTCTCAAAAATCGAAGGAGTTGAGTTTTATTTTTACCTGGAATTAACTTGTTGAGGGTGGAACCAACTTGTTCACGACTCGTTCAGGCGGGAGACGCCTGGCCGTCCGTCCAGGTGTGGTTAGTTTTCGCCCCGTTTGGTTTAGTTTGTGTGGCTCTGTGTCCTCGAACTTTTTGTAGCAACTTCGTCGAGGCCCAACGTGTTCCCAAGCGAGTCCCCCCGAGTTCCCGAGTCTATACCCCGAGTCAACGAGTCAATACAAGTCAAGCACGCGCCTGAGCCACCCCCCTCTTGTCGAGCCTACCCAACGACGCATGCGTCGAGCGGCTGCCGCAAGCCGTAGTGACACCGCTCCACGGTCCGGACGGCCTACCTCTTATCACGCGAGGCAAGGCTCGAATCGTTTTCTCCGTCGGTGGATTTCTCTTTCGTCATACATACGTTCATGGTGATTGAAGGCAACCCGATGGTGCTGCTCGGGAACGACTTCTTAGCTACGCACGCCGCTTCGATTCAGCTCGCCTCGGGCAGCGCGGACGGCTCTATCACCCTCGGTGCTCCATCCACGGTGGCTCCTCTTGAGGTTACTCCCATCCGGATGGATCGTCGAAAACGGGCACGCAGCGCGCCCGGCATCGGTTCGAACTTGGGCTCTCCGGGTCTCCCTCGGCGACGGCTCAACGTTCAATGGGCTCGGCGGATGGGTGATTTCGACGAGGGTTCGGTTCGGCGCGCGGCCTGCCCGATTGGCGTGACCATCCGGGTGGGATATGCGTATTTGGTATCTGGTGGGGTCCCCCATCCGGATGGATCGTCGAAAACGGGCACGCAGCGCGCCCGGCATCGGTTCGAACTTGGGCTCTCCGGGCCTCCCTCGGCGACGGCTCAACGTTCAATGGGCTCGGCGGATGGGTGATTTCGACGAGGGTTCGGTTCGGCGCGCGGCCTGCCCGATTGGCGTGACCATCCGGGTGGGATATGCGTATTTGGTATCTGGTGGGGTCCCCCATCCGGATGGATCGTCGAAAACGGGCACGCAGCGCGCCCGGCATCGGTTCGAACTTGGGCTCTCCGGGCCTCCCTCGGCGACGGCTCAACGTTCAATGGGCTCGGCGGATGGGTGATTTCGACGAGGGTTCGGTTCGGCGCGCGGCCTGCCCGATTGGCGTGACCATCCGGGTGGGATATGCGTATTTGGTATCTGGTGGGGTCCCCCATCCGGATGGATCGTCGAAAACGGGCACGCAGCGCGCCCGGCATCGGTTCGAACTTGGGCTCTCCGGGCCTCCCTCGGCGACGGCTCAACGTTCAATGGGCTCGGCGGATGGGTGATTTCGACGAGGGTTCGGTTCGGCGCGCGGCCTGCCCGATTGGCGTGACCATCCGGGTGGGATATGCGTATTTGGTATCTGGTGGGGTCCCCCATCCGGATGGATCGTCGAAAACGGGCACGCAGCGCGCCCGGCATCGGTTCGAAGTTGAGCTTTTCAAGCTTTTGCGATTTTAGCGTCTTTTGTCAGTTTTCGATTACGTTTTGTTGTGGGGGCCCAAGGGGGGGGGTCCGGGTCCTAATGGGCCCCGGATATGTGCTAGTTGGGTGTATTGGGAACTTTCTCCCGAAAAAAATCCTCAGATTTCCTCAATTCTGAGATGGTCATTTTTTCACCCCTAATAAAAAAACACTGTTTGACCGCCCTACTCTCCATGCATTCACATCGACTTTTGGGTGCGATTGTGAAAAGTCGATTTTTCCAGTCCCCACCTCTAGCCTCTAGCGGTGGGACCCTAGATGGGAAATACGGTGCTGGGGCTTGCAAATACAGCCAAATACATATGTATTTGGCCTCCGGCCAAATACATTTCAAATACATTCGAGGCCTACAACCCAGGACACGCTTCAAATACAGCCAAATACATATGTATTTGGCCTCTGGCCAAATACGGTAAATACGTATTTCCCATCTAGGGGTGGGACGGGCGGAGTGGGCGGGGGAGATGCGGGAGGGGGGGGGGCGGCTTTACCCCCCCCCGCCCCCCCTCCTTCCCCCTCCACCCCCCGTACAGACCCCGCGTTCGCTCCCCCGGCGACACCTTCGCCTTTTCTCGGACTCCTCTCACCCTGTACCCTGTTGTTTCCTCTTGCCCCTGAGCCCCCCCCCCCCCCCCCCCCCCAATTTTAGAACGGGGCAGGGGAGGGCGAGCCCAGCCCAACCAGTAAATCGGAGATGGCATCTAGCTTGTTCGAACATGTGAATAGGAGGGCTTCCCGCCAGGCGCGCGACGCTCGTTGCCCCCTTCCCTCCTTCCCTCTCTCCCCTCTTCCCCTCACTGACGGGGTTCGTGTAGGTGGGTGCACGGCTCGACGTGTTTGTTGGATGAAGCGTTGCCGCGCCGCTGAGGAGCCGCCCGCGCTCTCCGTCGTGCTGCCCGTATACAATGCGATGCCGTGGCTGCCAACCACTCTGCTTCACTTGCTCCGCCAGCAGCTGCATGCAGACGCGGGGATCCAGCTAGTCGCCGTTGTCGACGGGTGCTCAGACGGCTCACTTGAGTTCCTCCAACAGCTCGTGGCTATGCTCGGATCCAACCGAGCCGCTGAGAGGCCCTGCGAGCCGCCCATTGCACCTGGTGCACTGTTGCGCTCGTGTCCTGCAGCAGACGTGCCCGACGAAGACAAACACAAGACGCTCGTCTCGGCAGGGCTGGTGCCGAGCATGGCCAGCGTGAACCCGGCCTTTGCACAGCCATTGCGAGCCTCTGAGATCGTCGATCACCCGAGCTTCGCTACTGGGCACGTGGCGAATGGGACAAAGGCCAGGAGTGGCACGCTAGAGGTGCACAAAGCGCCGACTGTCGCAGAGGTGGCGGCCTCGTGCCGGAGGGAGCATCACCTACTCGTTCTCTACTACAACGTGAATTGCGGTCAGGGTGCCGCCATGTCCTTGGCGCTCTCACATTGCCGTGCGCCTTTCATCGCGCAGGTGAGTCTACCTGGTGTTGCAAGCCGTAGATGAGGCGAGGCGGGTCCACTCATTCCTGCTGCCTCCCTCGCTTTCGCCAGTTTTTCGCAGCTCCTAAGATACCGACTGCCCTTCCCTTCTCTGGCGTTGCGCCTACCGCGACATCTTTAGATGGAGTCAGACGACGAGCGCTCCGACCCGCACGCGTTTCGCAAGATGCTAAACTTGCTGGTCAAGAACTCCGCATGGGACGGCGTATCTTGTATGGTTTCTCTGTGCGGCGCCCCTGACCGCCAACGAATGCAAGCGTACGTGGATTGGCAAAACAGTCTCCTTGAACCGGCTCATATGGCAGCCGGCCGTTTCATCGAGATCCCTGCGCTGCACCAGACAGCAATCTTTCGGAGACACGTAGTCGATGAGATTATTGCAAGCAATTGTGCTAGGTATAGGGACGGCCCGTGGTACGGCGCCCAGCGTGGCGAAGGTGCCCACTCACAGACTGTCCATGTGCAGGCGCACACAGCATCGGATGGCAGCGAGCGTTCACCCGCTGTTACCAGGGACTTCAGCGGCGGGGAAGCAGGGGGCGGCATACCGGCCACTGAGATGGAGCTTCAGCAAAGGGAAGACATCCACGGAGATGCCATTGACACGCCGGTGGACTTATGGTGGTGGCTCTCGTTTTTTCATGCAGGAAAGGTGCGCGCGGTGCTGGCGGACCTAAGGTAGCCTTCGAGGATAGCAAAGTAGCCTCGGTGTGAAACACGCGGGCCATGTCGTGTTGCACTGCGATTGAGTCATTGACCACGGGGTGCGGGTCGCGCCCAACGCCTAAATGCATGTGCATCTACTGAGCTGCACAAGCCGCCGTCCTCGTGTGCGTGTTGTCACATCGTCCCGAATCGCCCGACAGGTGTGTGGCAAAGTAGCAGGCGATGCGTTGTTTGGTTGGCGCCAGCACCCACGGCAGCATACGCGCACGCACGGCCGACTCTCCATCGAGAACCTGCGCAAGGTGAAGGTGCACTTCCTCATGCGCAAGGGCGGCCCGCTGTTTCCTTTCTCACGTATTATCGTGGTCTCAGTCGGCGTAACACTTGCAGGATGGGAAGAGGATTTGCGTGCTCATCCTCGTAGTGAGGGCAAAAGCATACTCGCTGTAGAGTGGAAGCCATCGAAACGTTTTTCACCCGTCGTATGCAAGCCTCAGAGTGGTGTAGAAGGGGGCGAGGGATTTGGACTCGACCCGAAGGATTCGAGCCATCGCGAGAGCAAGGAGGCGCTCAGGGCCACCCAAAGGCTGCATCAAGCACCACCTTTACCCGTGTCGCTCCGCCGCAAGCCTCACGCAGGCCAGGAAGAGAGGAGTGCAGGAGGCCACTGCGACTCGACCGGCTCTGAGGCGGTTCGGCTTTGGGCGTTCGGCAGCGAGACGGTGAGACGAAGAATACGCGAGCAAGTCAGCGACTGGGAAGATAGCCTCGACTGGTTCGTCGCTTGACGTACAGGGCTAGCATCAGTGTGCGTCTTTACACCACTACAGCTGCCGCCGCATCGAGTGAGCGAGCGTTTGCATGGCTTTGTACATTGATCAGCCCTCTTTGGTGCAAAACCCAACCGATTAGTCGAGAAGACAAGGACTTAACGACTTTTGAGCAGCAACACCCCCCCCCCCGATACCAATACCAAAGACAAAGGAATGAAGGGGGTAGTGTAAAAGGTGTGAGTGTTCTATGTTCTGGGGTATAGGCGATGGCGTGAGTCAGTACTGTGAGTGCGTGGTCCTTTTATAGCTAGCGCTTGTAGCCTGAATCTTCAGATGTTTGTTTTCACTGTGTTTCTAGTGTTTCTAAAAAAGCCGAAAACAGCTGTTTTTGCAGTGGCTTTAGTTAGACCTAACCCACTGTGTTTAACATAAGAGTCGACATGTGACATGTACGGGTACGGGGGGTGTCGCTTGATGGCGGATGGCGGGGTTTAAGGGCTGGGGATGTGGGGGTGGCAACTCTTTACAGGCGGCTTGCCTTCATTTGGTCTCCTTTCCCTCAGGGTTTCTTCCCCTCCCGTGGGGACTCTCACCCTACCATGAGCCCCCCCGCGAGCACCCCGAAGGAGAGGCCCAGGGCCCAGGAGCCCAGGAGCACCACGTACGCGACGAGAACGGCGTCGCCTTGGCTCGGCATGAGGGCGCGCCCCGAGAGGGCCTGGTAGACGCCCACGCCGAGCACGGCGTAGCCCGTCCCCTTGTGCGCGA
Organism: Isochrysis galbana; assembly: GCA_018136815.1. NCBI lineage: Eukaryota > Haptophyta > Isochrysidales > Isochrysidaceae > Isochrysis > Isochrysis galbana. The sequence goes on from CM030937.1 coordinate 4,720,533, forward strand.
CCTGCCACACAGCGCGGCGTGTGGTGCGGGCGGCGGGCGTGCCGCGCACGAGCGCGTTGAGCGGCTGCAGCAGGGCGAGGGCGAAGGCGACGATCCCGAGCGTGTGATGGGGGTGCGAGAAGTGGCGCCCTCGGGGCACCGACGCGACGGCGAGCGCGACGCCGGCGGCGGCCACCGCAAGGCCGCTTCCCTGAGACCTGAGAGAGCGGAGAGCGGGGGAGGGAGGGAGTGCGTTGTTGGGGTTTCCTCCTTTTTGGGTGGGAGGGAGGGCCGATGGGGGGCTCGAGGAGGAGAGACACACCTGCACCGCGCGATGCACGATGCACACGGAGCCAGCGGCCGCCGGTGAGCCGTGAGCGCCAAGCGAGCGAGAGGAAGGCGCCCGAGGGGAGGAGCACGCGGTCTGCGTCAAACTGCGTATTTGTCCTCTGAGTTGTTGGATTGCATCCTTCGCTACACGGATCTTTTCGTAATACTGCCCTTTTTTTTGTTCTATATTGGATGAGCAACTTCCGAATTGATTCTAATCCTATTTTGAAACACATTAGAAGTCAATTTCATATGCTAGGACGACGAGTTCTCTTCCGGCCAATTGGTTCCTTCTTTGCTCTCTCTGTTGACTGTTGACCCACCGTGGCTTTCGCTCCCGTGTTTATTACGTGTTGTCCTTGTTTATGTTAAAAAGTGGTGTGGCGTGTCTTCGTACGCACCTAGCAGCCGTCGCAGCGCTCTGCGATCGAAGCCGTACCGTGACCCCCCGTACCCTTGAGCCCCTACTGCCTTGTGTGTGGTCTCTCCCTAGTAATCACCCACTAGAGAGTGACTCAATCTGTTCCTATGGACCCATCACCGCCCTCTGCACTGCCACAAATTCGCCCTCGCCGCCGCGCGCGGACCCCGTTACCACTGCACCCGTGCTCAAGCCTTCCCAAGTATCTTCACCCGCTACCCAAGTCGATAGGCCGCCTACGGACGCGTGGGTTGCCAAGGATGGAGTCTCAGGAGCCTTACCCGGATCCTGGGAACAGTCCATCTCCACAAATAAAGCGATGCACTGAAACAGGTGCTTCCGATTTCACCTATTTTCGTGAAGAACCCTGCCTAGATCATCCTATCTGTGGGTGGTTGGGCCATCGCATTGTGTCTCGGCATGCCCCTTGCGGCTTGCGGCCCCGCGGCCCCGGCGGCGCATCGCCTGCGGGTGAGAAGCTGTGACTGTGAGCTGTGAGAAGAAATACTGAAGAAACCGAGGCGAAGCACCTGTTTCGGTGCTCCGGCAGTAAGGAGTTTAATACATGCGCGAAAGTAGTGATAGTGAGCCCAAGGCTGCGCGCGCGCTGAGAACAATACGACGATTTTACTTTTTTACTGATATGTGGGACTGATGTGGAAAATAATGTACTAAGTAGAGTAGTTCCACATATCAGTAGTACTACTACTCTACTTAGTATGTGCGGGTGGAGGGCAATATTCAGATACCGCCGGGGGCCCTGGCCCCCGGCGGGGACCTGATGATGGAGGGCCCGGCCGGCCACTCTCTCGGAGCGGCCACCCCGGCTGTGCGCGTGGCGATGATGGACGACGAGAGCGGTGACGGTATCCAGTGGGAGCACTACGGGGTCAATGCCGAGGTCACGGCCGTGCAGCTGGCCTCAGAGCGCGCCTCGAAACTCCCTTCAAGCTCTTCGGAAGGGATAGAGGCGCCCTCAACAGGCTTGGCTAGCTCAGAGCTGGCGGGAGTGTGTGCCAAGGCGGAGATGGAAGAGGCAGGCAGCAAAGTTGCGTCGCGCGCGAGTGACCGGCAACTACTGCTGCGCGCGCTGCATTTGAGCGCCGAGCTGGCCGGCATGGCAGGCGTGCAGCCAACGCCGCTATATCGGCCACACTGCGATGTGGAAGAGGCGCGGGGGAATGCTGTGGAGTGGCCGAGTGAGGAGGCACCAGTGCTTAAGGTGGGCGCTCGCACATACGCCTCCCACGTGGCGTTGCAACACGCCCTCTTCCGACGCGTTCGAGCAATGCTAGCTCAGCGACGCTCCACCACCTAGCCATGCAGGCTTTGCCTAGCGCAGCCATAGGGCAAAGGTACGTCGCCGAGATTTCGGCGGAGCGGGGCATAGCGATAGTGCGCTCCCGTCATGGCCAAGTCCACATTGTGAGTCGTTCTAGTCTAGTGACTCGTGGATTGTCGTCTCCGCTGAGGTTGCAATTTCATGGCTCTCCAGATTGGGAAGAGATGTGTGGCTTGCAGGAATGCGTCCAAAAGCCGGGTTGTAATGCTGCGCCCAGCAGGAATGCCTGCAATGCTGCGCCCCACAGCAATGCCGCAGAAAGATTCGTCGTCGTCATAGAGCACGGGCTGAAAATGCTGACTCCAACGCGGGCGCTCTGCTCCCACGATGGGCTCCTCTTGCCCAAATGGGTGAGCAAAACTTTGGGACGCGATCTAGGTGCAAGGTCTTATGGCATATAGAAGCACATTTGTACTGAGTTGCCCGAGAAATGGCACACGTCGTGATAGCGAAGCGACGTGCGCATCGTCGCAGCCGTGGGGGCGACACAATCACCAGAAGAAAGCCTGCATTGCCTTCCAGAATCGCGGCAATGCTCTCCATGGGTAGTACATGCCCATTTGCTCACCTACTTAGGTGCTCGCAACGGCAGACAAGTACGACGAGATAAAACATGAAATCGACAACGCCTGGCACGAGCAGAGCTGGCGCGGCAAGACAAACGACCCAAATCGCAATGAGCACCGTTCGTGCGAGTTCGGCTGGTCTTGCATGCCAGGTGGGAGCAAGCGGCAGCGGCTGGTCCAGGAGTCCGGTGCCCCATGGCTGCTCACGGCGTCCGAATGCCCAAAGGGAAGGAGCTTCTTTCAGCGCCATGTTCGGCCGTTATTACCCTCGATGTGGAAACGTTTGGTGGCTCACTATCCCGATGAATGCCAACGGATGCTTGATCAAGTGCCAAAGATGTACCGTGTACACCCTGAGGTCCCGATGTGCAAGGTACGTTTGTAATGCTGCCTCATGTTCTATGCCCTTCATTAGCCCCCTTGCAACGTCGCTTTAGCTAAGCCAACTCGCCCTGAAAGGTGACCGTTGCGATCAATAACCCTACACCGCTGCATTTTGACGATAACAACGCATGCCTCACCATGTTGGCGGCGTTTGACGTTTCGAGACCCGACGACAAGGCTCCACTTGAAGGTGGAGAGCACGTCATCTTCAACCTGTCATTGGACGACGCTATCATTGTCAAGCAAGAAGGCAAGGGGGTTCTCATACTCGGAGATTACAGGTGTATTTCGCATTAGCAGGAGGAGGGGATAGGCGCCATACTGGTCCTTGCCTTGGTCTACTGCATAGAACCCTCATTCGATGTGTCGAGGAAACGAAGACTGCAGCCTCATCACCAGCACAGTGCCTACCTTCGGCTCTCATTATCTGATCAATGCCATTGTGCGCTAGGCGTGTCTTGCACGCCAACTTGGCCGTACACTCAGGCCGCCGCTTCATTATAACAGCGTATACGCCACAGCGCGTCTTGGACCGCATATTGCGCGAGTCCATGGTATCCAAGGAACAAGAGGTCACCCAAGAAGTCGAGGCTCCCGAGGTTGTCCGCAGTCAAGCCACATGTGGTCGTTCGGAGAAGCAGTTGCGCGTATCTGTCAATGCGTAGATCCTCTGCTGCACCGCGGGACCGAGAATGGTCGGTGCCGTGTAAAGGCGCGCCGCAGAGACTTTACAGCTCCCTTGTTTATCAACGTGTGTTGGCTGTGCTGAGGTGGCAAGGATTATGGCCCGTAGCAATGAGATGGCTGATGCATGCGTCTGCGAGGCCACATCCTATGGCCGTAGAGGCGTCAACGATGGGGACTGTGCCGTAGGCGAGGTTTGGCCTACAACGCCGGAAGCGCCAAGCGACGTCGTATTCGAGGGCGACCCCTTGGGGTGCCTCACATTGTACATGGAGGTCTGGCCAGGCGGCTTGGCTTCATCCGGTACCACAATTGCGGGGGTGAGGGGGCGGTGCAGAGTGGACGAGTGGGACCACTGTGTTGTGGAGGAGTGCGAGTGCGGTGTGGTGCGAGTGCAAAGGGTGAGAATGGACGCACGTAATAAAATAACTGAGCGTTAGTACCACTAACACTGCTCCCACTAGCCCGGTACTATCACGACACCCCTCAGCGCACACCTGCCCGTACGCCTTGACGCAGGGCCTGTGATTTAACGTTAATCTGGCCATTTCCATGTTGAACAGGCATTTAAGGGAGGTGTTAATATCGAGCTCCAAAAGGGGTGTTAAACACTAGTGTTAATCCATTAATCTTTCATCTTTGATCCCCGTCTATACATAGCCATAATTAGCCCTACGACCTAAAGACCTCTGAGCGCAACTCCCTTGGCCAACAGAATATGCGAAATCTGATGCGCTGGCACGCCGGCGCAAAGGATCTATCGTGTGTTGACGTGCCCGTCATGGCCATCCTCAAGAAGTATCGCGAGCTGTCCTCGACTTCAGTCAGCAAGGCCGCTACGCTCATACGCTCATCGCCCGACCGCGCCTCCCGATTATGGTTATGGTTACCGTTCATCAAAGTGAAAGTGAGTGTGTGGGGGAGCATTGGTGTGCGAGCGCATGTGTGTGCGAGCGCATGTCTTGGGGGCTCGCGCGACTCATTCGACAAAATTCGATGGCACAACCACAGTGTGGTGAGCTGTGCGCGGTGCGGCTCATGCGCGCTCGTGGCTCGTGCATCGTGCGTCTACGTGATCGATATGCTGCCCCAGATTTGAGAACGCTGGAGCATAGGCTACTCAATATGTATTATGTATAATGGCTATATGGGGATGGGGGAGGGGACTGTAGATTAAAGTTACTTGCTATTGAGTACTGGCCGACGCTAGCAAGCGGCCGGCCAGCAGGCCCTGGCGCGCCGCGGCGCGCGGCGCGCTTCTGGTGGAATGGTCCGCGGGCGGAGGTGTTAAGCAGAGGGGGATAAACAGTCCCTCAGAACGGTGTTAAACAAAGTTGAACACCTGCCGAAATTGCTGTTGATGCAGCGTGATTAACACCAGATTAACGTTAAATCACAGCCCCTGCCTTGACGTGCGCTGATGCCACAAATACATACACCCATGCACCCCTTCAAATCCCACCCCCTCGCACAACTAAGTTTATACTTAGTTCAGCATCAACTAAGTTTATACTTAGTTAGCCCATGGGGGGGCACGAGCCCCCCTCTCTCTCCACTCCTCCCCTGCCATGGGGGAGGAACCACCCACTCCTGGCACCTCCAAGAGCCTCCAGGGGTCGCCAGAAGGTAGCTGGAGGCCTGCCGCAGGCGCGCCATCGCGCGTGCCGCAGGAGAGGGGAGAGGGGAGAGGGGAGAGAGCGCGCGGAGAAGGGGGTGGGCGGAGCGATCGCTCCGCCCACCGAAAAATTGGTAAGTCTCGCGCCTGTTTACAGGAGAAGTCGGGACTCAGGACGCCGCCAGCCCGGTAGGCGCAGGAGGAAGGGGGGAACGGACCACCGGGGGGGGGGGGGGGGGGGGGGCACCGGACCATATCTAAGCCCTTCACCCTTCACCCCTATCCCCCTAGTAGTGCACGGGGGGAGTCGCCTGATGGCGGGGGGGGAAAGGGCCGTGGGAGTGGAGGTGTACAAAGTTTTTGCCGCGTGAGAAGAAAGCAGAGGGTGTACGGTCGCGTGTGCGGTGAGACTATTCAGAATTTAATTAATCTATGTCTAATAGTAGTATTGTTCAGATATGTTAGCCTAAATCCAAAAACCTTTTCATAATCTTAAATCGGACTTATCCATGAAGCGGTGGTAGCCTCTAGAGTACTCTAGTGCAAGACGAGAGGCGGGAGGCGGGAGTCGTCCGCGACGCCATGGAGGCAGAGTTCGGCGGGACCGCTGTAACAGGGCGGCCTGCGGGGAGCGAGGAGCTGCGGGGGTGGCTGCTTCAGCTGAAGGAGCAGGTCGAAGCACACGCTCTCCAGCTCCCGCCAGCCAGCCAGTCGTTTGCTTCACCGCCTACCGACAGGGAAAGGCATGCAATGCAGCGCGATGCCTTCCTCCATCACCTCCGCAGCGCCTCGCTGCTGCCAGCCAAGGCGGGTTCGGTGGCGAAGAGCGGGCTACCAGCCCACTTTGTAGAATTTGGAGCCGGCAACGGCGCACTCAGCTACGCTATCTGGCTCGCGAGCCGTGGCGTATCTAGCTCGTTCCTCGTTGACCAGCGCAAGTCCCTGCTCCTCAGCCTAAAGGAGGTGCAGACGGAGGTGCCGATGCCAGCTGATGGAGTTGATTGGGGGGTTCCGGCTGGACAGAGCCCTCCAAGCTGGGAACCCCTTTTTGTGTGCGCTGATGTGACAGTAATGGGCTCCGAATTCCTCCGGAATACGGTACCAGTCGGGACTTGCGTGGGCCTCGCCAATCACCTTTGCGGCGACGCTCTCGACTGTGCGATCCGTGCAACCGTCGAGGCATGGCCTGGGGGCGAGAATGGTACTCTTTCAGCATTTCTCGCGGCGACATGCTGCCACCACAAAATTTCGTGGGACAAGTTCATCGGTGGAAGTCAGTTTGTAGCGTGGGGCTTTGGCCGAGACCACTTTGAGCAAGTGCGGAGATGGTCGCGGCTCGCACCGCGACGGAGTCGGGAGTCCAGTACCAGGGCCCGGGTAGTGGAGGAGGCCGAGCTGCTGGGCATCTCGCCTGCTGAGGCAGCGTCGCTGGGCGTGTCTTGCAGGATTCTACTCGACCGTGCACGTATGAACTTCTTGGCCAAGATTGGCTTCGAGACTAGATTGCTTCACCACGTCCCATTTGACGCCACTGCGGACAACGTTCTATTGGTCGCGGTGGCACCGCGTCGTGACACATCTGTTCCGGCAGATGCTATGTCGAATGGGATCTTTGAAGAATCCGACAGAGAGCTCGCGCCGACCTGATGCAGCCTTACATTCGGGTTGGTGGCGGTGTGCGACGAGTGCAAGACTTGGCTAAGATGAGATCTCCACCCCCACCCTGGTAGGGGCATGTACTAGCGACCTGCGGTGGGGAGTGTTGAGTGGCAATTGCTGTGTGCTTGGTGCTTGGGGGCTTACAGGTCAAAAAGAACAAGTTACTTTTATAAGTAGGGGTCAGTGGGGGCCTCGCGCCCCCCTCTCTCCATCGCAGACACCCGCCCCTGGGTGGGCCTGCACAACCATTCTCAGCCCCTGCCTGTTGGCAGACACGCACGGGCTGAGCATTCAACACAACTGTCCAGACCCTCGCCGGGCGCGCGCCGCACGCATTTGCCTGCACTGGCCCCCTCATCGTACTGACCCCCCTCTCACCACTGAGCCACACACCATCTGAGCCGCCAGGAAGGCACCCGGAGCGCCGGCAGGGCGAGCGTGGGAGATCGAAAAAACACAGTAAGAAACAGTGCGAAAATCAGTGGGGCCACATATACCGCAAGGGGGCCTTTCCCCCCGCGCGGAACGCCTCCGCCTCCGCCCCCGCTCCTCGCTCCTCCGCGTCCTGCGTCCTACGCATACGTAGGCCGCCGCCGCCGCCGCCCGGTCCCCTGGTCCCCTCCCCTCGGCCGATGGCCGATGGCGAGCCGCTGCATCCGCTATCGGGGTGTTCACATCCCCAACCAAGCCCACGCACGCGTCGCGATCCGCGCGCGTGGTGGTGTGGTGGTGGTGGCCGCGGTCCCGCGCGCACGCCGTGCTCGCGCGCGCCGCGCACGGGCGCACGGGCGGCCCCCAGCCCCAACCCCGCTCTAGCTAAAAAAACGGTGGCATAAATGGAGGGCGTTTGAAAGACGGTGAAAGTGAAAAACACTGTTTCGGGCCTCCGAAAAAAAACACTGTTTCTGTCTTTCACAACTAGGACCGCCACAGACGGCCCCACCACCACTGCTGCCGCCAGCACTGCTGCCGCCACCACCACCACTGCTGCCGCCCCCGCCGCCGATGTCGATGTCGACGCTGCTGCGGCAGGCGTCGGTGCCAAAACCCGGTCGGCTTCAGCCTCCAACCTCCTTCTCTTCCCATGTGGGTTGCGGCGGCGACGGGCACAGCGCCCCGGGAGTTTTTATGGGCTTGGGGGAACGGTCAAAAAATGCAGCCCCCCCCCCCCCGCATGTTAGTAGTTATAAATCACTGTTTGACCGCCCTATCACTATGGAAAAGCAACGGGCAACGGGGTGGGGGGGGGCGTTTTTGTAGTCGTCCGTTGAGAGTGAGTGGCCCTTTGGGGCAGGCAGCGATGGCGCCTGGCGACGGGCCCCTCGGGAGTGTTGGAGCGGGAGAGAGGGACACGAGGCGCCTCTCCCATGTGAACTCAGTATACACTTAGTTACCCATCTGGCTTGTAGAGCTTTCGTGTGATTGTCCCAGTCCAGCCAAGTAGACCCCGAATCCCAGATGATGTCCTTCTTCCGTGTCTCTCCCCTCATCGGGAGTTCCGGCGACTGTCTCGACTGTAGACTGTGTTGTGTCCATAGTATGCTCGCGCACTTTACTCTGTCGACGGGGACCCCTTGCCCTGTGGGACGGACGACCTTGGAAGCCCACGCCCCGCGGGGGGAGGGGAGGGAGGGGGGGGCGGCAGCGCGGCCGCGGTGCGCGTGTCGCCGTGCTCCCCCCCCCCCTCTCCCTTCCTCCCTCCCCCCCCTTCTTCCCTCCCTCCCCCCCCTCCCTCCCCCCCCTCCCTCCCTCCCTCCCCCCCCCCCCCGACGGACCGTCTTCCCCCCCCCGTTCGCCCCCCCCCCCCTTCCCGCCCACACAGGTTCCGCGTGGGGGGGGGGGGGGGGGGGTCGCGCCGCTGCGCGCGCCAACTTGGGCGAGAGAGCCAGAGCACGGGAAGGGGGGGGGGGGGAAGGGAAGGGGCAGACCGACGCAGAAGCGCAGCAGGGAATATGGCGCCATGGACGGCGGCAGAGGCGGCGAGCGATGCGGTGAGCAAGAAGATGCTGCTCACGCATCTCCAGGAGAACGGCTCCGTCGAATTCCTCGAGCAGCACAAGCTGACTGGGCAGGCGAACGCTGTGCTCAAGCGCGTCACGAAAGATGCGCTTGTTTCGGCCTATACTGAGCTCGCGGGCGTGGGGAAGAGCGCGGACGCGAGCGGAAGCACGACAGCTGGCTTTAAGTTCTCGCCGCCCGACAGCGCGACTGATGGCTCTTCGCCTGCTCCAGCGCCCACGTTCACCTTCAATGCGCCTTCCACAGTTGCAGCTGGCTCAACAGCATCTTTCTCCTTCAACTTTGATGCTCCACCAGCCGGCGGGGACAAGCCGGCGGGGGGAGGCAACATGGATACGGGTGCGGAGGAGGGTGCCGAGAATGCCATGCAGCAGTTGATAGCCAAACGTATGGCGCAGCTCAACATGAGCGCCAAGCAGCGACGCGATGAAAGTGTGTCTGCCCTCCCAGCAGCGACACGAGGGAAGGTTGAGGAGCTCGAGAAGCTTCAGGAAAAAACAGACGAGCTCCAGAAGGAATTCGATGAGAAGCTGGCCGCTCTCCGACAGGAGTACGACAAGAAGAAGGCGCCCCTCTTCAAGCAACGGTCGGAGATAGTAAATTCGTCTCCCGGCGTACCAAACTTTTGGCTGCAATGCCTCATGAATCACATGATGCTTGGAGAAGAGATTCAGAAGGCGGATGAGCCGGTTCTGGCCTACCTCAAGGACATTAAGTGCTCGTCGTCCCTCGGACCCGGGAAGCCCGGCTTCCAGTTGGCCTTCATCTTTGGGCCGAATCCATTCTTCGAAAATGACATCCTCACTAAGGTGAGTTCCTTGCACCTCGCTACTTCGCTTGAAGCTTAGGTGCTACTTGTTCACTCCTCGATTGTCGTATTCTGTACCTCTGACCGACATGCTATGGCTGTTGCTTAGCGCTTCTGCTCACATTATTACCTCGCCTGCATCCATTTCAGACTTACCTTCTGGATCCGACCGACGACGACGACTGCTTGCAGCGGAGCCTAGGCACAGAAATCAAATGGAAGGATGGGAAGGACATCACTGTGCGTGTCGTGGAGAAGAAGCAGAAGAAGAAGGGCAAGGTACGCACAATCAAGGTTGAGGAGCCGACTGACTCTTTCTTCAACTTCTTTGACCCGCCAGATGTGCCCGATGAGGAGGAGGATATCGATGAGGAGGAGGCTGAGCAGCTCCATGATCAGCTCGAAAACGATTATGAGATGGGGTGCATCATCAAGGATAAGATCGTGCCCCGAGCTGTGGCTTGGTTCACGGGCGCGGCAGTTGACCCCGACGAGGACTACGACGAGGACGAGGACGAGGACGACTATGAAGACGAGGACGATGATGTCGATGACAGTGACGACGAAGACGAGGATGAGGACGACGACGAGGATGAGGATGACGACGAGGACCATGTGGACACCTCCAGGCCGAAGGGCAAGAGCAAGACGGCCGGAGGCACAGGGCAAGAGGGGCAGGAGTGTAAGCAACAGTGATGATTGCCACATTTTCTAATGGGCTTCCACGATCTCGAGACCCCGCAGGCGCAACGACTTTGAGCGGGTCGTGGGCCCTCATGGAAGCGGCGATGTTGGCTGCCCAAGGAGGTTAGGGTCTACTGCTCGCCTCAACATCGGCACGCATCTTTGCGTGATGCGAATTGCAAACACAAGTGAGCATCGCGTAGGATGCTCAGGAGGAGTCTGCTCTCTATGGTTATGGCGATTCTAGCGCTCAACTCGCTATCATTGCTCGACATCTCACGGGTCGCGGCCCGTGCAAGCGTTGTTGTTGCTCTGTTTTCCACGCGCCTTAGCCAACCTATAACTTGGCTTGCAGTTAGGCCTGTGTTGCGTACAACTAGGTAATAAAGGAATCTTTGAAAATAGCGTCTTGAATATGCCGACTGACTATGCTAATACGACGCTACCCGCGACCGGGAGATCGTGTGCTAGCGCAAAGAGGCTACGAACTCACACTCAGCACTCAGGGCCTCCCTCAGGTTGGTTGTGCTTATTTATGATTTTTGACAAATGCCCCCATAAACCATAAAGAGTAAAGAAGGTATAACTTCTACTTGTAGAGCCCCCCCCGACCCTCTCCCCCCCCCCATCCTCATCCCTGTCCTCCTCCTTGGGACCTATTTTTAACAACCCCAACCCGGGGGAAGGAAGTCGCGTTCCGTCAAAAGGCGACGCGTGTCCCCCGCGGGGTGGCCGATGCACATCGCGCCGTGCCCATAGTTACAAGTAATCACAATCGAAAAGCGCCGACACGGCGCCCTCCGGGGGGACACGCGTCGCGGGAAGCAGGGAATGTTACGCTAGTCTACATTTAATTTTAAAATAACGCTATGTGTACAACTGTGGACATTCGATCGCTCAATTCGACTCATGTCCCACATTTGACGGAACGACACCTGGGAAGGCGATGGGACTAACGGACTAACTAAGGGACGTGAGGGCGTTGTGCGTTTTCGGTCGTGAGGTAGTAGATACCGGGCCCATAGTAGATAGTAGGTACGTATAGAGCCTCGAATCCGAATCTTCAAATGTTATTTTATCCCTTAGGCCTTAGGTGGGTCCTAGGTAGTGCATGGGGGGAGTCGCCAGATGGCGGGGGGGCGGGGCGCGGCCGGAAAAAAAAACATCTGGAGTTTCCGGGCTACACGCCTACTAATCCTAGGTTACCCTGTCACTGCCACGACACCGCCCTTACATCCCCTCTCCCCACCTCCTCCCTTTCCCCCCTTCATTCCTTTGTCTTCGGTTTCCGGGGTCCGACTCTGGTGCGCTACCATGAGTCTGGTTCGGAGTGCGGGTGCTCGGGGCAGGCTTATTGGATACAATGCCGCTCATTCGGAGTTGCTGATGAGGGGGGGCGGCCGGGGAATTGGGGGTGTAGAACGCTTGTGTGAGAGTAGTGGGTCCAGAGCCGTTTGCGTAGCGAGAAGGAGACGCATATTACATATTAAGAAAGCTTTAGAATGTAGAATGGTTGCGTCTGTCGTCTGGCGCGTAATTGTAATTGTAGCATGTGTCAAGTAGTAAGTTGCGTCAGGTTTGCAGCGTGCACAACACACAATATGGAGCTCTCAAGACCATATCGCACACATGAGTACACAGAAAGCAGAAAGCGAGCGCGCGCACACAATAGTAGCAGCACGATAGCCGCAGGGCGCATACAAGCTAAGGGCGGCTATATTGAAGTTACTTGGAGCGGTGAGCAAGCAAACCGGCGTGCACTTTTAAATGCGCGGGCGAAAGGCGTCGCGTTGAGGTGCTGAGGTGGCTCTACCAAAGGCGCCGTTGCGAGCCCTCGCCCCAAACAGGAGTGGCTATGCGCCCATGTCGCCCATAGCAGGTGCGCTCCAGATCTGGCCGCTATTGCTGGCGCGCCTTGAGCATGGCACATGTGTGGAGTGCTTACCCCCTAGCTCAGGCTGCTCTCCGCTCCGTGCGGGCGGGCCATGCCCTGCCTATGAAAGCAATGAAAGGGAGGACGGTCAGGGATAACGAAGTACGTGTGCTTCATATTGCTGGTTCCTGAAGCTCAGCTCGAGGATGTGCAAGAGCTGTACGCGGGGTTCCACTCTCAGCTTGAAAACTAAATCCATTTTGCTTGTAAGCAACGCTCGCAACCAGCTTCCGGGCAGGGAGACTGGGCATAGCTCTTCTTCGCCTTCATCTTCTTCATCGGTAGACAACCCCGCGAAGCGATGAAATTCCGGGCGGGCCACCAAGGCTGCGCACACCTGGTGCCTGACACTCATCTTTGCAGCCTTGTCCCATGTAAACAAACTCATATGATTGCTCCGCATCTGGGATGAACGTGCCCTACAGCTACACTCTGCTTGTACGCCGTTCCCATCGTGGACTTCTTCCATACCAACGTCCGTGGGGTAGCACGAGGCTCTTGGCTCCCACGGCTGTGAAGACAAGAAGTGCAGGTACGCACGGCTCGCGGCACAAGCAAATTGCACACTGGGCAGCGCCACCGTTTGGGATGTGGCCACCCAGTGCCTGGCCCTCCGTCCGCCCCCCTCGCCCACCGCTCGCTCTGCTCGCGTGTGAGTGTCCTGATCCGCGCATGCTGGGCCTTTTCGGCGACTGCGCGCAACAAATCTGCTCGTTCGCTCACTCCGGCTGGCTTGTGTGTACCGAAGCGCATGGCAGTTCCCTCGGGTTGCTGTGTCGGCTCTGCCTGCGACTTGAGCCGAGCGTGCCTTGCGGCGTGTCGCAGTTGGTCGAGTGCTTGGCTGCGCTTCTGCTCGATTGTCTTTGCCGCCTCCGCGGCAGCCGCTGCCGCCGGCGCCACGTGCTCGCTGGACTGCGCAGCGCGCAGCCTCGCATCTCTTGCAGTGGTTGCAAGCTGTGCAAGTGCCTGCTGCCTGTGCTTGCTGGCGGGCGAGGGGGGCAAGGTGGTGGCAGACTGGTCGGCGGGGTGACGAAGTGGTAACCGCTGCGCCGTGTGCAGGGCTACATCGCGGTTGCGCCGCAGCTGGGCGAGGCCGCCGCGTGCGGTGGGCTGCAGCGGCACAACCGCTGCGGCCATCGGCGCGCGGCAGTTTGGGCGACGGCGAGAGTAGAGAGCAGCGGGGAGGCTTGAGGAGCTAAAAGAAGAGCTGCGATATGGGTAATTTATTTGATTCCGCCGGCGAGCCTCGCGCACCCCATGGCGAGGGCGCGGCGGAGTTTTGTAGTAGAGAGCACAAGCGCGCGGCGCGCTCCGACGAGCGCGAGAGAATTATTTAGTAAGATACGCGCCCTTTGTAGCGCGGCGCGCGCTCGAAAGAGAGAGTTCAAAGCGTCCTCCCCCCCCCTCCCGGGCCTCCCTCCCCTTCCCCTCTCGCACGGCGCTGTCGGTCGGGTCTGCCGCTGCTTCCCCCCTCCATACCCACCGGTACACACACGGCACACAGCCACACACTGCTTCCCCGTTCCCTCCCTCTTCTCCCCCCGCCCCCTCCCGCCCTTCCTTTCGCGCTCTCTCCTCTCTCGTGGCGCGGCTGCCATAGCGATGGCAGCGGTCTCCAGCTACCTCGAGCAGATGCTCAGCGGGATGGACAGGCAGCTTGCAGGATTCAAGGACGAGTGCAACGCGCTCGCTGAGCAGCATCAGGCGTGGCTCGCCGAGACCGTGCAGACAAACACGAAGCGGCTGCAGTACCAGACGTGCGCCACGCCAGCCGAGAGGGGATGCAGCGCGGCGTTTGAAGCAAACTCAAGAGTCTGCGCAGGGTGGCTACTGCGTGAACCAGCAGTTCCGCTCATGCTGTGTGTGCCCTTGCTTCTTCAGGAACCCGGTGCTGGAATGCCCACGATCGCATCGACGTCCGGCTGTCAAGGGCCGACGCCGGCCGCTAGCTGCGGTGAAGGAGGTCGCCGAGGACCTGGAGGACAAGGAGAACGCCTCGGTTAAGCTGGACTCGAACAAAGGCGGCAAGCGCGGACTTGGCATGCGCAGCGCCAATACTGACGCATCTGGCGGTGAGTCAGTACAGCGTTAGCTTGCCATCAGCTAGATGCGGGGCTGCTTCCATTCTTACCAGTACACCGTGCTTACTCGGCGTTCATACGTGTGTGCAGGAGAAGAGAATGTCGGTGCCAAACGCAAATCCGATGGCGCCGAGGGCGAGTCAGAGTGCAAGCGTGCAAAGGAGGTTTCTGACGAGGACAAGCAGGTCACAAAAGAGACGAGCCGTGACCAACTTGCAGAGATAAATGCTGCCTCTGAGGCTCTCAAGCGCCAGGAGGCCGAGGCGGCTGCCCGGAATGAGGCCAAGGCAGAAGAGACCACCTTTGCGAATGATATTTTGACCCTTGAGGATGTCAGCAAGATGAAGGTCCCTGAGCTTCGAAAGGAGCTGACCCGCTTGGGTCTCGCTACCACAGGCAATAAGGCTCTGCTGCAAGAGCGCCTCACTGAGTATATTGCCAAGGTGCGCTTGGATCTGAGGGCAAGCAAGACCGATAGATCACTTCCGAGCTAGCCTATGTCCCACACCAAGTAACATTGTGCTCAACCTTCTCCTCATCCGCACTCTTTTCTCAGCCCTCTGGCGCCGAGCACATGGTGTGCGACAAGATGGAGGATCTTGGGACGTTTGCCGACTCCGAGCGCAGCAGCTGCCATTCTGCGACGAGTGGCTCGCGACGACCATCGGCAGCTGGGCAAGTGGATGCCGATGCGATGGTTGACGAGGACGCAACCTCCACCACTGAGGCGTACGCCCCATTCGTGAATGAACAGCTCGTAGACGCCGAGCCCGATGAGAGCTTCGAGGATAAGCCGAACCAGTCACAGGAGGACGTAATGCAACGTTTCACTCGACTCCGCGTCCCGGAACTCCGTGCGGAGCTGCGCGAACTAGGCCTGTCTGATGATGGTAAGCGTCAGGAACTTCTCGATCGATTGACTATGCACTATGAAGCAAATTCGGACAATGAACAGGAGGATGACGATGCTCATAAGCCAAAGGAGGCCGAGCAGAAGGTATCAGCGAATGAACTCAATGCGGCTGCCATGTTTGAAGCTGCGCTCAATGCGGAGTCGACGGCCCTCTTCGATCAAGAAGACTATGCACAGAAGTCGGAACAGGCCACAAAACCTGTAGGTGAACCGGAAATCACGGAGGGCAGTGCTTTTGAGGAAATTCCCAAGGCGGATCTTTCCGAGCCCATCGAAACGCAAATGGCGGAAAGCGAAGCGGACGAAGATCCCTGTGGCGTGGTGCACGAGGCGGACAGCCCTTTGAACGCTTTGGCTGAAGCTCCCACTGCTGCAGATGAGGTGGCGGATGCAACGGAGGAGATGGCACCTAACGACACCGCACCGCAAAGCGGCTTCCAGCGCATCCTGCAGTGGGCGACGCCGTTCTTAGGTGCACCGCCTGCGGAATCTGCACCAAACGCACCTGCTGAGCACAATGCGACAGCAACAGGCGACGAGGGCTACGCGGTGTGCGACGAGCTTGAGCGGAAGCTCGAGGCCCGCTCCGCGCGCAAGAGCAAGTTTGGTTCTGTGGACACCACGCCAGCGCATTCTCGCCTAAATGCAAGTGGCTCCGAGGAGGCCTCAGAGGAGCCTGCCATCTCCGCTGATGCTGTTTCACTTGATATTTCTGCCACAGCCGATGTGGCGCCAGCCGATGTGGCGCCAGCCGATGTGGCGCCAGCCGATGTGGCGCCATCCGATGTGGCGCCAGCCGATGGGCCGCTTGCCGATGGGCCGCTTGCCGATGGGCCGCTTGCGGACGAGGCAATGGTTGAGTCGCAAGTGGCGGAGGCAGAAGGTCCAGCAGCTGCTTTAGCAGTCATTGATACACATGACTCGCTTCAGGAAATGCATCAAGCTGCGAGCCTCACAACTGAGCCGGCTTTGGTGACACTAGTCGTGGAGAACACTGTGGAGGAGGCGTCTATGCAGCCTGAGGCTGCTGAGGCGGAGGAAATGGTCGAAGACGAGCTACTCCAAGTGGACGAGGTGGAGCGAGGCTCCTCTCAGCGCAAGAGTGCAGCAACTGTGGCAACAGGGGCGGCTGAGAGCGCTGCGCCTGTGCTCTCGGCGCTTGCCTCGAAGCCTAGCCACAATAGAATCGGAACCGTCGCGGGAGCCAAAGCCCAGTTTGATTCTCGCATGCCCAAGCAAGACGAGCGCCTTGCCAAGGTGAGGTCCACGCTTGCCTTTGTGTCGTTGGCATCACTTTCGTCGCTTCTTGTCGTCTTATCCGTGCATGTGCCATTCTTCCGTCCAGATCCAAAAGAAACGCGAGGACCAAGAGGTAGAACGCAAGGCGAAACAGGAGAAAGAGCGCCAGCGTATGGAAGAAGTCCGGCGTCGCAGGGAGAAGCAGGAGGAGGAAGCAAAGCGGGCACTTGCTGAGAAGGTATGTCTTTGCTAGTGGACGCGATGCGTGCGCCCCATGCTGCCCATGATAAGGTCCATGCTGGCTGTTGGGTCTGCCCGCTGACCGTGCCTTATGTACCCTACGCTCGGAACTCAGGTTCGGCGAAAAGACGAGAAGGATGTGGAGGAGATAAGAAAACAAGAGGTGGCGCGGAAACAAGCTCAGACTGTGCCTGCAGGCAAGGGCAAGACGCCTTTCGTCTCGAAGGCTGCGATGGGTAAACAGGAAGTTGGCTCGGCTACTGCGGCTGCGGCGTCAGCTGTTCCAGCGCCGAAGCCTGCTCTCCCGCCGATCCCGCCTGGCTGGACAGAACATAAGACTCCCGAGGGGCGCTCCTACTATTATCATGCAGCTACTAAGAAGTCGACTTGGGAGAGACCATGCGTAATGCAACCGGGATCAGGAGACGCCAAGCAGTATCCGATCGAAGAGGACCGCGCATCCTCAGACGGCGAGTCCGAGTCGGAGGAGGATGCAGCTGCTGAGAAGCAGCTTATTCCCAGCTGGGCTCACCCATCGCAGCTCCAGCCAGCCCTCATCGAACAGTTCACATTGGACCCGGAGCTGGTTTTCAATACGGCTCTTCACGAGCAGTCACAGGTTGTTGACCTCACGTCTATTTTTGGGCGAGGCAATAACAGCCGCCGATTCCATCGACGGACGTCCTCAGGAGATTGGAGTAAAGATCGTTTGATGACCGCCGAGCTGCATGAGTACAGGAAAACCCGCGGTTTCCAAGGCTAGAGGGGAGGCGGCTTGGGCTCGGAGCACCTTATTGCTGGTTGGTTTGTCCTTGGCGATCGCATCTAGATCCCGTGTTTAATGCCACACGCCCTCTTTGCCAATGCGCCCTGCGGAGTTTGCTATTCATGAGCCTGGTAGCTTGCTTCCAAAGTCGCTTGTCGTGTAGATGGACGCTCGCTCCCGCCATGGCCTGACGATCAGGGGTGTTCCTTGAGTCTTGATGGCTGGTGGCGGCGATGTCTATGGGTGATCTCCGTATTTCTGATGATGCTGGTCAATGAGTCATGATGATGAGAGGGCATATGTACTTGTTGCAGCAACAAGCTTCGGACAGTGTTGGACGATGGGCACGTTGCTGCCAAAGAGAGTTGAGGTTGCCCTCATTGACTTTACTACTACTACGTTTTCGGTTGGTCCGCGACTCATAGCTAGAATTCACTCACCCTTGCTCGCCCGTAGACTGCGTGATCTGTGCAAATCTCGTTCCCTTTTTAATAGTATTCGACATAAGACACCATCGACGGCCCCAGCGTCGAGCGGGGTAAAGTCGTTGTCGAGTACGAGCGCGGGCGATTCCTACGATAGGGCGGTCAAACAGGGCTTTTTAAGTACTCATATGTAATATGGGGCGGGGGGGGGGTTCGACATTTGTGACCGTGAGCGGAAAGCCCCGGCGAAAGCTTGTCGGAGGGTCTTCGGTCTTCCGGCCTTTTCAGAATCAGAATCCTCGTCCGAAATTCGTCCGAAAGCAGACGGTACGAAGTCCCGCCTGAACCCCCCCCCCCAGTGCACGCTCAAGCGGCTCACACGAGCCTAACTGGACGTCGCTCTCACTCTCACGGAGAGATGTGTTTCTGAGATGTGTTTCTTTCACTTGAAAGTTGCCTAGCTAGGCATATATGAAATTAGGGGTCCGACGCCCCATATTGCCTATACACTATAACGCAAATTTCAAACCCTGGACCCTGGTGCCAACGATGGCGTCCGCGCATGCACATGCGCACCACGCGCCACGGGACTCCATCCTTGGCAACCCACGCGTCCGTAGGCGGCCTATCAACTTGGGTAGCGGGTGAAGATACTTGGGAAGGCTTGGGCACGGGTGCAGTGGTGACGGGGTCCGCGCGCGGCGGCGAGGGCGGATTTGGCGGTGCAGAGGGCGGTGATGGGTCCATAGGAACAGATTGAATCGATCTCTAGTGGGTGATTTCTAGCGAGAGACCACACACAAGGCAGTAGGGGCTCAAGGGTACGAGGGGTCACGGCATGGCTTCGATCGCAGAGCGCTACGACGGTTGCTGGGTGCGTACGAAGACACGCCACACCACTTCCTAACATAAACAAGGGCAACACGTAATAAACACGGGAGCGAATGCCACGGTGGGTCAACAGAGAGAGCAAAGAAGGAACCAATTGGCCAGAAGAGAACTCGTCGTCTCGTCGTCCTAGAGAAGGATTGCACACAGAAAAGGCGCGAAAGGGATTCATCCATGCTTAGTGAAGATCCTACAAGATTCATCGGCGAATAGCGTCTCAACGCGAGCACAGCGGCGTGCACTTTACCTATAGCTTTTCGTAGCTTAGCCATGGAGTAGCTGGTAGACTTAAAAAGTCTAGAAGCTTACAGAGGTGTTAGACTTACAGAGTCTAGATGCTTGAGGTTCTTGAGGGTGTACTTTAGCAAGCAAGATGCTCGCTACTTCCTTGGTCTTCATCGACACGTGCTTACTACTCCCTTGATCTCCATGCCTGGGTGATCAGTCCAGAGCTAGAGCATATTCATATTCCGAGTAGAAAGAAGCCTGTAGAAGCTGCTTGGCCACGTGGGTATAATGGTAGACCAACATTGAATGAAGTGTAGTGATTGATAGAAGCGTGGAGACGTCGTAGACGTAGAGATAGACATAAGAACGAAGATTGATGATTTACCATCGCGGTTATAACGGTAGAGCGGAAAATAGCGAAATAGCCTGCAGAGGCTCGCGAATGCGACAGGCGCGTCGCGCAAGGGGTTTTGTTTTTTGGGCGAGCCACTGGGAGCGGCGAACTCTGACCCAAATATCCACGAAATATCCGCGGATATCTTCGCCCGCCAAAGCCGCCCAAATATCCAAGAGATATATCCGGATATATCCGCCAACCCCTACTCAAAAAACTATTGTTATAGTTTGACCTATGGAGCGTGCCGCGACCGCTCCCGAGCCCCAGGCGACCCTCGCCACCGCGCCCCACCTGGGACGCCCCATGCCGCCCGAGGCGGCTCGTCAGAAAGCCCTCTTAAAGCCCATCCAGCCCATCCAAACCACACCCGCGCAAGCGCGCGGGGTGGCGAGCACTGGCACCGAACAGGTTGCCACCATGGCTCTGCGTAGCATGCAGGGGGTCTTGGAGACCCCCTCACCATCACTCCAAGGCGTGCGGGCAAGTGCGTTGAGGGGTGTCGTGATAGTACCGGGCTAGTGGGAGTAGTGGTACTAACGCTCAGTTGTCAGTTGTTTTATTATTATTATGATTACCTACCCCTAAATCGGTGCTGATAAGAACACTAGACAGATACAGGACGATACACGACTTTAACTTTAAGCAAAGCTCTGCTATATGCGAACACAACAGACTCGGCTAGGACCGCCCAGGCAGGCATGGGCAGACAGCCGAAAAAAAGGATTGACATGAACGATATATACCCGATATTCACACTAGGTACACGAGGGAATCTAGAACCTAGCTTAGAGCTTCAAGCTTCAAGCACTTACAAACTACAAACTCAAACTCGCTGGGAGTGGCACCAAGGCTAGGTAGGGCTGACCATTAACAGGCAAGTTTTTTGGAAACCCATTAGTAGTTTTTCAAGGTCAGCACATTAACAGGTTGAGTTTTTTTCTGGGTGTTAACAGGTTGTTTTAGGGGTGTTAATACCTTGTTAGTGGCCATTAACAGGTTTAACCCATTACAAGCTGTTACCCCAACGTTGGAATACATGTTTGGGGGGGGGATTCCCTTCCCCCCTCCCCTCCCACCGCCCCCCGACGCCGGCCGGGAGCTGTCCCACCCCCCCACCTGCGCCCTGCGCCTCCCCCCCCCCGACACCGACGCGCTCATGGGTAAGCGCGGACCGCCATCGAAGCGCAAGGCGCCAAAATGGCCAAGCAATTCCTAGCTTCGCCGGCGTTGACCGCAGGGGTGGATGGAGCGTGTGTTCTCAGCCGCAGGAAAAATGCACGGTGATCTACAAAAATCTGCGAAGGATACTACTCTAGAGGCGTCTTTGTTTGCTAGTCAGAACACCGAGTGATATCGACACGGCACACGGCGTGTGTGGTGTCTTGGTGTGTGGCTCTCGTGCATAGTGTAGAGTGTAGTGCTCGTAAAAGGATGAATGGTATCTATGTACCTATGTACCATCTATAGTTACTATCTACATTTCGATAAGTTGGTGGTGCGCGCGGAGCGCGGCCGCTCTGAACGCTCCTATGCCTCCAGCGCCCAACGCGAGGTCAACTGCAACTGCTGGTGCTCGGAGCACCTCCCACAAGTGCCCATTAATTAATGGTACAATAACGGGCAATTTTGAGTTTCTCAGAGGGCCCAAACTCAGCACATTAACAGGTTTAGTTTTGGGCTGGGTGTTAACAGGTCAGATGTTGCCCATTACTGGGTATTAATGGTATTAACTTGTTAACGGGCTTAACCCTTAACCCAGCCCTAGCCTTGAGTGGCACATATGAAATAGCCGGGGAACCCGGGGTAGAACACGCCTGAGACGGGGCCACACTGTGGCTCGACACTCACCTACTACTGAGACACACCGGAAGCCGACACGTACAACGGGGACACAAGCGACCCGGGCACCGCTAGCCGCTAGCCGAACGACAAGTACATGTGACCACTAATAGGCCTGCCCGGAACCCGCACTCTGAACTAGGCCCATGGCCCATGGTAGTGCACCTGGGCCGAACCCCAGATACCAAAGACAAAGCAATGACGGGGGAAGGGGAAGAGGTGGAGGGAAGTGAAGGGCGATGTCCGTGTCATTAGGGGGGTACCCTAGTAAAGTATAGTAGGTGTGTACAAGCCCAGAATCTCCAGATGTTTTTTTAATTGTATGTGTGAGAGCGAGTGCGCCCGCCGTCTGGAGCGAGCCTCTTCCTCTCTCCTTTCCTGGGAGTGAGAGAGGGTGTAGAGGGAGAGGGAGAGCGAGGAGACACAGGGAGCGAGCGTGCGAGGGAGACATAGATAAACAAAAGAGAGACAGAGAAGATATAAACTCAAGAGAGGTGCGGGGGGTGGGGGGAGGTAGAGAGAAAAAGAGAGGGAATCAAGGAGCAGGGAGGGGTGGGGGGGGGGTGGGTGGAGAGAGAAGAAGAAGGGCCTGAGAGGAGAAGAGAGGGTGCGTCGGAGTTCAGAACGCGAAGAGAGAGAAGGGACGAGGACACAAGGAAGATTCCGTAAGTGTGAGCCGAGAAGAGAAGAACGGGCAGGGCGAGACGAGGGAGCTTTTTGGCGCGCGCGGGCGGTCCGGATCGCGCGTGGGCGCCGCCCGCTCCCTCTCTCCATCTGCGCCTGCCCGCCTCGGCCGCCGCCTGCGGCGGGAGGCGTGGCGTGCGCGCGCACCGCGCACGATGGCGTGCAGCTTCTCCTCTGAACTCTCTGGCTTCCGGCTGGCTGGGCGGCTGCCGCTCAAGTTTGACTCTCTGCCAACTGCAATGAGCGCTTGCCTCCAGTTCAAGAGCGGATGCGAAGGGGTGAGCCGGAGCGAGGTGCGTGGAGCGGCGCAGTATAGGCTCCATAGCAGCGCCGCGCTCGAGCGCTCGCCACTCGGCGAGAGCGCGTGGGTGAAGCAGTGCGATGGCGGCGTCTGCGCCCTTGAGAGAGGTCTTTGGAGGGCCGCGCCTGCCGTTGCGTTGCTCGCGACGGAGGAGGGGATCGGCACGGTGGGAAGCTGCTGCGACCTCTGCCTTGCGACACCGCGATGCACTGTCTTCAACTACGACACGGGGCCCGCTCTCGCCTGCGCGCTCTTCTCAGCGTCCGGCCCGCTGAGGCGTGAGGTCAACTTCACGACTGGCACCATCAACCGGCCGCCCTCACCACCCCCTCCGCCCGTGCCGCCGTCGCCACCTCCTCCTCCATCGCCCCCTCGGGCGCCGCCATCGCCGCCGCCGCCTCCCCCTCCCCCACCCCCTCCCCACCCGCCGCCGCCTCCACTGCCACCGCACCCACCGCCACCGCCGTCTCCACCACCCCCTCCGTCACCACCGCCGCCAACCTCTGCCCTCCAGCCCGGGAAGCCAGCGCTCCTGGCCGTCACGTGCGATGCGCTCCGTCTACGCTGGGCGCCGCCAGCCTTTGCACCGCATGTCCGCTACTACGAGATTGTGGCGGAAGGAGGGTTCTCGGGACCCGTGGTCTCGCGTGTGCCTGTTGCGCCACTACGCTTGGCAGGCTCCCAACGGCCGCCCCAAGTCGGCTCCATCGGGGGAGGATTAGAGCCTAGTACTAACTATTCGGTCTCAGTCCGCGCGTACGTCACGCGCGGCCCCGGCCCTGCTTCCACATCTATACAGGTGTTCACAGCCTCCGAAGACCGTGTATTAGCGCCAGTGCACATGGAGGCGCCGATTGTACGACCACCCGACAGCTCCGCTAACGCGTGTAGCGGCGCGACACTGGTGCTTCCGACCTTGCTGGCTTGCAGAGCACGAGCGTGGGCCATTGAAGCACTCGAGGGCACCGAAGTTTCTGAGCACGCCCTGTTAATGTCTGGGGAGTCCAAGCAGGGGATGGGGCTGGCCAAAGGGGTGCAACAAAACGCCATTCCATCCGGCTGGATGTTGGTTACCGTCGTGCGCTTTGACGAGCTTAGCGACCGACGCATCGATGTGCACATCGGCTCGGCTTACTCCGCAGTCCGCTACCGTATCGTCCCGGACGTGCTGTCCACCACTCGGACTTCTGCACCATTGCCAAACCTTACCTCACGCGCATTGCCTTCACCCAGTTCAACGGGCTCAAACCCCCCACCCGCTGCCGACCGGTTGGTCAGTGCCGCCTCAGCCGTACACATTGTCGGCCGTGGGGGAAAGCCGCTGCTTATGCCACCGAAAGTTCATGCCACATCGGTGGGATCGGTGCGCCTTGAGTGGCCCGACGCGATTGACCCTTGCCGGCCAGAGGTCAAATGGGAGGTTGAAGTGAATTCGTTGTGGGATGATGAAG
Organism: Isochrysis galbana; assembly: GCA_018136815.1. Classification (NCBI taxonomy): domain Eukaryota; phylum Haptophyta; order Isochrysidales; family Isochrysidaceae; genus Isochrysis; species Isochrysis galbana. The sequence goes on from CM030937.1 coordinate 4,744,409, forward strand.
ATGGTGCGCATGATAAGGCCGAACATCTTGCTCAGGATGCCGCAACTCAGCCTACAGATGGGCCGTCGTCGGGCTCTCGTAGAGCGAGACGTCTTACGGCGCACTCCAGAATGCGCCCTGTGCCGACAATGGATTCAAACCCGGATTCCGACCGAGGAGACGCTCTTCCTTCAAGAGACGGGGGCCTGGGGTCTCAGCCTCGTGCCTCTTCATCGCAAGTAGCCGCTCCCTTCGTTGGGGCTTTGCCTATTTGTGCTGGTGTCCTCAGTCCCGATCAGCTCTTCTGCTGCGAGAGTTCATGCGAAATCTGCGGCGGTTCTGGCTGCAGCGCGCGTCCCGGTGGTGCAGCCGGCTGTTGTCCGGGTTGGGTCGACTTCGAGGCTGCTGAAGGGTCGTGCATCCGGACAAGCGGCCGCCCTCCGTGCGTTATGGGTCGATCGTCGGCTCCTCCAGCAACTTCAGTGATGGACCCAAGCCAGCATGGTCTCCACCCGCCAACAGCAGGCCAAGAAGTTTCAGATTGCCCCCACGCATTTACAAGACCAAACTTAGGGCCTACGTGCATTCGCCTTTTCGGTGCAGGGGGGCGCAACTCGCCGATGAAGGCGTCAGCTGGCCGGCTTTCACACGCAGCCGCTGCGGCTCACTGCCGTGAAATGTGGGACGCCGAGCTACTCGTCATCTCGAATGCTCGCGACAATGCGGATGCGCTGGCCCTTTGCAATGGCGCTACGGCGGTTGGTTGTTGGATCGGCGCCGCAGCCGCGTCAATCGGCGGGCCAGGCGGGCTTGAGACGTGGACATGGGCAGATGGCTCATATGTTGGACCCGTAGGCTCGAACAGCAGCTTTTGGGCGCCGGCACAACCAGATGGCATGTATCAAGGGCAACCCATTGATGCGTTTGATACTGAGGATGTCAACCTTGTATTCAAGGGGAAAGCACGCGCGGCGGGCGACGAGGCGCTGGCCTGTGCTGAGATACTCAACGACAAAGCGCAGCCGGAGCGAAGAGGGATGTGGAATGATGCACCGTGCGCATTGCGTAAGCCATTCTTGTGCTCCCGGCCTGCCTATGCGCCAATGCGCCCAGCCGATCCGAATGAGCCAAACTCGAGAGCGCACGCGGACGGGCAGCCTGCAAGTGTCCCATCAAGCGCATGGAGTGACGGCAAAGCATCGTTGACCGCACAGCAAGAAGCCCCATCCGCTACATCGGTCACTGCTACGGAGAGCCTGACTGCTCGTCCGGATCCATGGCCGCTGACGCCGCGCTACCGATCGCATCCACAGCGAGCTCACGAAAAAGCTGTACAATCGCCGCCTCCGCCTCCTGGCGATTGTGCAACAATAGATTGCGTACGAGAAACGGCGGCGGCGGCGGCGGCGGCGGCGGCAGCCGTGGCCGCGAAACGTGAGGAAGACGAGGCACGCGCAGCTGTGGCGGCGGCAAGCCGACCTCGCGATGGCGCGCGGCCGTCTTCAGACGGGCGGGAATCAAATAGCAGGGTACAAACGACATTATCGCAATTCCCTGAGGGGACATGCGCGCAAGAACCTGGGGACACGTCAAATGGCGGATGCGCGTCTTGGTGCAAGCCTGAGGAGATCGCAGCATCGTTGATACTAGGTCAACCCCTAGATTTGCTGCCGAGTTCTTCCGAAGGAGATGATCACTTGTGTGAATGGTGCGCATGTAGCAGTTGTACAATATGTCAGCTTGCCCGCCTAGACAAGCAAGCTCGTTGGACTCCTTTGGAATCTACGGCGCTGATTGAGCCGTTGCCCATAGGACTGCATATAAAATCGATCCGGTGCCCCCAACCTGGATGTCGGTTCCGATTTCGACCTTCCAACGTGCGCGGCTGGTCGTCGTGGTCGATGGGCTCGGAGACAATCGTCACACCCCCTCTTCGGCCACCACCGGCGGCGCACGCCATTCGCCTCGAGGCGAGATTGATGAATCCATTCACACGCGACATCTCGCTACTTGCAGAGGTCCTTCCTGCTGATCTTTCAGCCCTCCTTCGGATCGATGCAAGTAAACTCCGGCTGATTTCTTCCCGTCTGCAAGCAGAATTTGTGACGCTTGAGGTCCAACCACCTGGCGCACTAGATATTGCTCAGCGCCTTTCGCTTCTCGTTCAGCACCATCCGTCGGCGCTGCGTGATGGACGGGCGAGCCGCGCGTTGGATGCAGTTGTGGGCCTTGTCTTACTTCGTAGCGATGGTGCTGCTGAGCCGTTCCGCCCTGTAGCGCAAGCTGAGGCTTTCAGCGACATCTTGAATGCCGCCCTAGCAAGTGCGCGCGGGTCTTTATTCGGTGGTGGTGGTGGCCTCTCGAGGGTCGCTGCAACGTTTCTTCTATGTTTGTTTGCGGTGGCATTTTGCTTTTCCTTAGTCCTTCTTTCCGCGCTCAGTGCACGATATGTGATGGCGATCCGGCACACGCGCCGATTTCGAGACCTGTCTAGTGCCATATCTAAGCTCCTCCTCCAAGGCGGCCGCGGCACCTCTGCGGCCATCAGAAAATACCGTCGGCGACGGAGACGCGACCAAACCAATTGGAACGCCTTGGCCATGCAGCACGAAGCCTTGCTGGCTCGCAACTCGCAGGAGGACAACTCCTCCGACACCATGGATGGGAACGCCTCGCGAAATGCTTGCTCGCCTCAGGCTCGACTAATGAATTCATCGGCACATGAAAGGCTTGGCATACAGCCGGCGGATGTTGAGGCGGAAGCTTCCGATGCCAATGATATACTTTTGTCTGAAGCCGACGACCGATGGAAGGGATTAGAACTGCCTCCATTGACACACAGGAGTGAAGTGCGGACGACGCACGCTATTCAGCACTTATCATTGAATTCCCGCGCAATTCATTCGACCTCTACCCCAGCTCCCAATGGCGGCGAAGCATTGACTTCGCGCAGAGTGCCGCCGATAGACGAGAACCTGCTACTCTCTTCATCGGATGACGAGGTCAGCCTCATGCAAAAGACGTAGCTAGTTCCAACACTTGATCCCGGTCACGAGTGAAGTGCATGTGCAAGTGGTAGCGCTGGTAGAATCCAAGAACCCCAAGCGCTAGGCGCCGCCGCCACCACAATGTGTGCTGCCGTCTTCGTCTTTCTGAGGCCTTTCGCTCTCGGCTCCTTACTTTTACTTATTTGGCCTTCAGACCATTATACCTTACATATGCATGCACGCAACTATCGTTGGGGTCATGGAGCGCACTGTCTTGACTCCGCCCTCAGGCGCCCTCATGAGGGGCGAGAACCACCCATCCCCCCTTTCCCCCGCTGTTTTTCGCGCCAAGTGTACGACTACAACAACAAGAGAATTCAATTGTCAATTATATTTATATAGTCGCCTGACCTTGTCATGACCTTATATCAGGCCATCAGGTCATCAGGTCAAGAGGACCTAATATCATGATATTAGGATCTAATATCAGCCTATTGGCTATTGGATTACTAATGGAGCATCTATGCCCCTCGGAGGGGAATTGTTCCCTGAGAGGGGGGGCGCGAGGCGCCCCCCCCCATGATGAACTAAGTAGTAGTGTAAACTTAGCTGGTCGCAGTCTCTTGGATCTTGGAGAGAAGGGGCGTGCCCCCCCCCCCCCCCATGGGTCAACCAAGTGCATAAACTTGGTGCCTGCAGGGCAGGGGCGGGGGTGGAGAGTGGTAGAGAGGGGAGGGGGGGTCGTGCTCGCTCTCGCTCGTGCCCCCCATGGATGAACCAAGTATTAGTTGGGGGGGGGGGAGCACACTAGTAGTGATAGTCGGCAATTGATTGTTTTTACAAGTACCAATTGTCACGGTCTTCATCTTCATGGTTATCATGGCCCAGATTCCAGATTCGGCGATTCGGCAGTATGAGGACTGGGCTACTTCACACACTGAGCAATATAGACGATTTCTTGCGTAAGATATCGCACGAAGCAGATCACTTCTGATGTATCACGACTCACAAAACGTCGGCAATGGGCCTTAAATGGGCCTCATAGCTCTCCGCTAACAATAACAACTCACTGCTGGCTTCTAAAGAGACGGCCTAAGCGGTCTTTAGCCTGTCGCCTTGGTGGCCTTGGTAGCTATCCCGGTCAGTTGAACGACACTGAAGAATTCTCGGAATGTAAGGCCTCCTGTGGAGCTCCCTCCAAACAGATCAATCATCTCCCGCATATCATCCTCGGTCAGCCCTAAGCGTAAGTCATTGCTAATGTAACGGATGTCTTCCATTCTCAGCAAGCCGTTGCGGCCACTTGAACGTCGAATAGCCTCGAATAAGCTCAGCGTCTGTTCCTCGGCGGCAGCGTCTACGGCAGCCTGCGCAGCCAACATCGCCCCCAGTGGCCGCTTCTGCTGTGACCTCGCCTCCCCACTACCATTGCTTTTGCCATTCTTGAGGGTGCTGGGTAGCTCCTCCTCCATGTCAGACTGAGAGGAGCTGTGGCTGAGATCCTGATTAGACCTCATCGTGCTTCTGCTCGGCTTAGTTGCAGGGGTTAATCGCGCGGACCGCGCGCGTCGCACTGGGGCCTCAGCAGAGCGGCTGGCTGAGGTCTTATTTAGGCCAGGCTTCCTTCTGGGCTTGGGAGACGGCTCACCGCCTGCGAGTCCAAGGCGCAGGAGCTCCGACTGATTCGCCAGAATGTTGCGCTGCCTCTCGAGCTCGTAGGCGGAGAGAGAGGCCGATGTCTCGTCGGCCCGGCCGCTCCCCTCGACTGAACTCGACTCGCCCTCAGAGCTGAGGCCATTCTCAGATTCCTCGCCCTCGCTCTCGTCATCGCTGCCACGCGCTTCCTTCTGCCGGCTCTCCGCCTCTAGCATTCGCTGGTGCGCGGCGCGGGCGGCACGGCGCGTTGGCCGCGAACCGACCCTTCCCTGCGTGCCTCGCGCCGCCTCCTCCTCGCTCCCCACCTCGATCACCTCGTCCTCGCTCCTTGACATGCCGCCGCGCCCCCGTCCCGCCCACAGCAGTGCGGGGTGGGCGAGTGTGATGTGGTCTAGCTCCTAGAAGGCAGAATCTACGAAAAGTAATGGTAGAGTATTGTTCTCTACTAACTAAGGGGAGGGCATCCTCGATCCGACCCGGAAGATGAGTTGCGAGTTGCAGCAGTTCATCCGTGGTTCGTGGCACTTGGCAAGCCGCTTTGAGCTTTGAAGAGTAAGTGTAGGAGAGACTACTCGTATGGCGTATGGTCGTTCAGTGTGAAAAGAATCTGAGAGGGGGGGGGGGGGGGGGAGCGAGCAAAAAGGGGGGGAGCGAGCGCGGGAGCGCGGGAGCGAGAGCATGGGGCATGGGGGCGAGAGCGAGAGAAAAAATCTGAAGACTGAGGCGATTCAGGCTACCAGCTACTACTGCTAGCTATAAAGGATCACGCACTTACGGTACCGACTCACGCCACGGCCTATACCCCAGAACAATCACCACCTTCAGTAAACTTCATAATGCATAATGTTTTTACCACACTCGCCCCCCCCGCCTGGCCCGTCGTATTGCACGCGGGCCCACCCCCATTAGGGGAGGGGGTAGTGGGTGCGGGGGTGAGAGTGTGGGGCTTAGGCGATGGCGAGCGCGATACCGGAGTCCGGAGTGGTGTGAGTCACTAGTCACTAGTAGCGTAGCGGACACCTTCAAAAGAATGTGTTGTTTTTTTTTAGTCAGATAGTGTATTATCGTTGCAAAGATGTTGTCGAGTGACGGGCATGTTCCTAGGAGAGTGGAGGACTCTGGCCCTTGTTTGCAAAGCCGACATACGGAGTCCCGACCAGGGAATCTATTATATGTATATGTACCAATCCGACGCGGTGAGTTTTATGTGTCGTTGGAAGTGCATGTAGGTGTCTCTGGTGGTGACCATCGATGAGTCGATGAGGTGTATGTATACGCGGGCCAGGTGTTTCCACGTGTCGGCGTCTACTGGTAGCCTGTCGGCCCTGGCCTTCCTTGCCTCTCCCTCGCTGGCGCTCCTGAGGCTCAGGGGCCCCCACTCTGCACCTGTCTGCCTGTCGACCAAGGGGGGAGGGGGGTTGGAGCGATGGGCTGGCCACGACAGGCGAGGACGCGCGAGGCAGGCGAGCCTGCCGGGTCAGCAGGGCAGTCTGCTCCTGGCAAGCCATCAGGCATGCCAAGAGTATGGGTGGCTCCTCCCCCATGGCAGGGGAGGAGTGGAGAGAGGGGGGGGCTCGTGCCCCCCCATGGCCCATGGCCACGGGCGAACTAAGTATAAACTTAGTGTTCAGATACCTTCATAGGTTGGGCGTTAAAACCCCCTATGAATTGGGTATCAACCGCTTGTAATGCAGACTAATAGGTAATAGGTCTAACCGAGCCCTAGCCTTGGCTACACGGGGAGACGGAGACCCACGTCTGCACCCCCATCACACTGCCCAGCAACAATGGATGAGCCAAGTGTAAACTTAGTTGTGACAGGTGGATGCAATAGTAATCAACTTCTTGATTTTCCAAACCCCGCTAGACAAACATGCATATTTGCCGTAGCGACAAGAAGAGCGCAAACTTTTACACACACGGCACACCTACTACAACTACAACTACAGAATCTGTAGGAGAGGCTCAAGCGCCATCTGTAGCGGAGCCCTGCAGGTGGGCGCGATAGTCTGTAAGACGAACGTTCGCCTCGCCATCTGTGGCTGCAATATCGATCACATTAAGACATGTGTTACCTTGTTGGTATTCACTGCACCGAGCAAGATTACCAGCAAGAGCTGCAAGTAAGATTTTGTTGTGTCGTCCATGGGCCACAAGGCAAACATGGCGAGGGCAATCTGGCTTAGATACACCGTCTGAGCCTGGAAATAGTCCGAGATCACGCAATGCAGCCATGGATCGAGACGCCACGTCACTTGGAGATTCACCGCCCGTCCCTGGGAAGGCCGACTCAGTGTCGCCTGAGGCCCATCGCTGCACAATCTTGTCGTATTCACGCCGGGTATGTGACCCGGGCTCGAGGGCCTGACCTTCAAAAGAGCCAAAACACATCTCGTTGAAGCGCGAATCTCGTAGCCGCCGTGATGATGGGTGGAGAGCAGCAACTGCATCTGCTGTGGCTGATGCTCTCGAGAGACTCGATGAAAGCACAAGATCGATCGGCGCGTCCGCGAGCAGCTCTGCCAGCTTTTCTGCCTGCCGTTTACCCTTTGCGTTGAGCTCGACGTCCGTGGCGCCCTGAATGCGGCTCTGCGCGTTCCAGTCTGTCTCTCCATGCCGGCAGAGATAGAGGCGCCTCCAGCCCTCTGCAAGTGGAGGGAGTGTGAGCTCAGGCTTCCTCTCCGCGAGTAGGTCGGCCGGCGCGGGGGCACTATTGGCGACCGCGCGGAAGGGCGTGCAGAGCACCGCCAGGCGCCCAAGGAGTGCGCGTCGCGAGAGCCCGCTCAGCAGGATTGCCACCATTCGAGCGAGCTTTGTGGCAGCACTAAGACAGCGGGGTCACGCGATGGAAATCGACGATGGAAGAAGGCGAAAACCCCGTCGGCTTTGTAATGGCTCGCTACTCGCTAGGAGCTAGGAGTAGGAGAATATACAGGAAGAAATGTATATTCCTATGTGAAGGATTACAGTTTTTACTAATAGTACTCAATTTTCTCCTGCAGCCTGGGTACGTTATTACGTGTTAAACCGGGCAGCGATCCCAGCTCAATAGTAAGGGCAATATCTTGAACGCCGGCAGTGCGCGACCCATCCAGCTGCCCCAGCCCCAGCTGGCCCTCTGGGGGGGCCCAAAGAAGGACCCCCAGAGGGGGGCCATGGCGCGCACGGGCATCACGCATCACGCGCCGCAGGAGAACGAAGTGAACGGCGAAAAAAGAACGACCAAAAAAGCGACACAATCCGAGGTAAGGGAAGGTAAAATTCACACGCCCTTCTACGCTTCTACGATATAGTATATAATATCGCGATATTTTTTTGGAGGTGGACACCTCACACCTCGCGCGGCCGACAAACGCAAACATCGCAAAACGCGGAAGTCGGAAGTTGAAGTTGAGACGAGGAGCATTCGAAGAGCGGAGGCCTCGCACAATGGACAATGGCAAAAAAGGGGGGTCTGCCAACCACCGACCCTCGTCGGGCCCGCCGGGGCTGCATCGATCTTGTTACCCAACTAGCTTCGACCGCATGCGAGCCCTCCGTAGCAATAGCAGATAGCAGCAAGCTCAAGCTCGAGAGCTATAATTGCACTACAAAATCAAAATATAAAATAGCGCATAGCGCATGTATTGCAGCACACTAGGCTTCGGCGTCCTAGCTCCTCCTTGGTGAACTTTTGCGACGAGCCACATCACATCGAAAATCATTCACGAAATATCAACTGTCAACCACTCAATCGTCACCTTGACAATCACATAATCATACAAATATAGTCATGGTCTCTATCTTCCATATCTTTTGTGAATTTGCAGGGCTCGTGCATAGCAGCAGTCGTGGGATGCAGATTGAGATGGAAGTACAAACAGCATAGTCACGCTCTCAAGTAGACAAATAACGATCCGTGATGTCTGAGTAATCTGTGGTGGCAGCTCCATTATAGTCTCTTGCAACATACTGGTTTGCGGGAAGGCTGTAGTCGTTTGAGACATTGTAGTCGGTGCCGACGCTGTAATCTAACTTTGGAGTGTAGTCCCCGGACACATGGTAATTTGAGGCTATGGTGTAGTCAAGTGTGGACGTGTAGTCTACGGACACCTCGTACGGCAAGTGCATGGAATAGTCGACCCTTGAAGTGTACTCATGTGTGGGGTATGTGTGCGGCATTTCACCAGTTGTGAGGGCACGAATTACTTGGTCGACCTCGCTATGAGAACAGCTTTCTCCGAGTTCCTCGAATGTCCGGCGGCAAAAAGGGCACACGCCTTGACACAACGGAATGCAGGCCCGGCACATGATTGTGGCACAGCATCGCAGAATCCTTGCCTCGAGAGGAGTCGGAATCTCAAGGCAGACAGGGCACTCTGTGCACTCATCCGAGACGATCAATTCAGCAGAAGCACGCAGGCGTTCGCGTGTCGATGTAACTTCCTGAACTGAGGGGCCGGAGTGACCGTCCGCCTCAATCATTCTGCAGCCACACTCTGCAGAACAACCGACCGTCACTGGCCCGCGGCGTCAGCGCTTCTGCTCGTTCTTTGCTTTCCCTGTCGAGCGAGACTTCCATTATAACCCCAAGTCATATACTCGTAAGCCTTCTATCTCCTATTATTGGCGGTGGCTGGTGGCTGGGGTGCTTTTGTGCTTTTTGTTCTTGAGGCTTCCTAGTTCCTAGTGCCTAGTGCCATGCTTGGGTACGCCATCATTGTGGCGCTGGTAACGCCGCTCGTCGCCGTGGCCGGTTGGATGCTCGTCACGTTGCACCTTACCATGGTTATGGCGGGACCGCTGCCCAAGGCTGTCATCGTTCATCGTTGCGCCTACCATCATGGATCATGGCCATGGCCGTCGCCGTCGCCTTGTCTGCCGTGGCTATGTTTGCTGTATTTGATTGATAATAATATTATTGAGCGTTAGTACCGCTACTCCCACTAGCCTTGTACCAACACGACAAGCCACGACGTATATGACCGCACCAGATCCCATGGCACAAAGCACAAAGAAATCTATGCACCTGATTATACCTCCCCCTCCCCCCTCGCAAGCCCCCGGCTCCCGTTAGCCGCGTTAGAACTCCCCACAAGCTCATTGGTCATAAAACCCAGTTAGTCGCCAATGTAACATGTACATTGAAGACTTACCAGGGGAAAACACCGGGGGGGGGGGGGGAGCGAGCCTTTGCAGCTTCCCGTTGCCGTTGAGAGTGAAAGGCCCTTGGGCATTTGTTGGGGCTGGCAAGCCTTAAGTAAGGCTGTGAACACCCACCGGTCATACCAAACGTGTTTCACCGACTATCAGTAAATTGATAGGGTCATGGAGCGCGCGCCGCCGCCCTCCCTCGCTGCCGCTGCCCTCGCCGAGATGGACGAAGGCTTCCCGGACACGCCGCTGTCGCCGAAGCGACCGCGCCAGGATGACCCCCCCAGCAAGGTGGGCACAGGAGCCCGCGGGCCTCGCCCGCGCATCACAGAGAACAGCGCGACCAAGGCCTGCATGCTGGCAACAGCCAGTATGCAGCACACCCACACCACCTCTCACAGATCACAGACACACCAGACACACCACACAAGAGGGATGCTCCACTAGGGAAGGCCTCCGGGCTGGGACCCTACACAGCCGTGATACCGCCCTCGCGCTCCGGCCCGGGGGGCTGGCCCGGCGCCATCATGGACATGACCCCCAAAGGGGCATGTCGACACAATGCAGTGATGAGAACACTGAGCACAATGGGGCCCCCAACAAGGGGGACAAGAGCAATAGGGAAGGCCGTACAAGGGAGGTGCTCCCCATAGGCACCGCAGGACAGATAGACAAGCGCGCCGCGGGCTCGCAATCAACGCATGCGACACCGTCCCAACACATTCGTAGTAGAAAGTATGCTACGTACTACGTGCAGTAGGTAGTGGCTCCATTCGCCGCGAGTGCGGTAAGAATATTAAAAGGTTTTTTTGTCTAAAAGCGCCTCCGGCCCATGGGAGATACTCGTCACGGCGGACTGCGGGGGCGGGGTACGGAGGGGGAGGGGGGGAAGGGGGTCCTTAAATTTTTTATATCTTATTCACGGGGGCATTTGTAAAAAAAAATTCTCAATCCTGATGTTGCAGCCTTTCCCCACATGCCAACCACCTGCTGAGATTCCGCAAAAATATTCTGTTAATGTAGAGTCCTTACCATATGACATATGACGTATTATACCAAGCTTCCGAGGGGGAGGGGGGGGTATTGTTCTTAATTTTTTATATACATTTCACGGGGGCATTCGTAAAAAAATAACCAAACCTGAGGTTGCAACCTCTTGCGGGCAATGAGGAAGGAGGCATGCGCCGGCGGCACTAAGAGTCTCAAGCCGACGCACTCGCTGACACGCTACGCACTCACTCTCCCCCCACCCAATTCGCTCCAGGTGATAGGCTGGTTCGCAAAATTCCAGGACACCGCAACAAGCTCCTCTACCACTGCAGAGGCCTGGGAGCACAACTCAGGGGGCAGGTAACGCTGGGGTGTGGCCCTGGCCCCTCCTGGCTCTCCCTTGCAGGCGCTCCGCGCCCCTGCAGGTCGATAGGAGCTTGCTGGGGGGTCCTGATCAGGATCAGGGTGTATGGGTTCACGTTTACCCGGTGTTGACCCACTTTGCGTTAACACCTCCATTGGCTAGGTGTGGCACATGCGTTAACACATCAATCTGCAAGTGTTGGTACCAGCAGCGGGTTAACACCACACTGCCGGTGCTCCGGTGCTGTGTGCTGTGTACTACTGTGCACCCACGCGCCCACGCACTCACGCACCCACTGAATGCTACGTGCCGCGCGTGCGCGCGCACGAGGAGCTGCACGGCCAAGTGGCAAGTGGGGAGTTGCTCCTCGGCACGGGCACCATGGCCGACTTGGAGCTTGCGCGGCTGCACCTGCTACTGCTGCTGCGCGCGCTGCGCTGCTGCCGCTACACGGGCGGCGCGCCGGCGCGCCCGCGCACGATGGGACCGTGCTACTCCTTGTGCACGCGTGGGCCGCCCACTGCGTGGGGAGGCGGCGGCGGCGGTCGGAGGTGCGCCGGCGGTGCCCGCCGCCGCTTTCGCGGCTTCGCGGCCGTGGACCGGCTGCTCGCCGCACTCGCTACGGCGCGCGACCGACCGGCCGACGCTCACGTTGCGCGCTGCGCGTCGCCGGCGCGTTCCACCTGCGCGGGGCCGCGCGTGTCCCGATAGGCATTTTGTCATTTGACCGCGCATTCCCTCGCGCGCGCTGCCGCGCTGCCCGTTAAAGCAAGCAGAATTAGCAACCAACAACCGCAACAGTGACGAGTGGAAGTGCGTCAACACCGTGTCAACACTTGTTGTGCCCTGCGTCAACAATTGTAAGAGGCCAGATGGGTTAACACCTTGCCCAAGCTACTATAATGGGCCCTCGAGGGCATGTCAACGTGAACCCATACGCCCTGATCAGGATCAGGGGGGGGCCAGGGGCCAGGGGGAGGAGGGGAGGAGGGGCTGGTCAGAGAGATGGGCTGGCCGCGACGGGCCAAGGCGGGCGAGTCAGGCGTGCCAATGGGGAGAGGATTGGGCCAGCAAGGCTGTGTGCTCTTGGCAAGCCATCAGGCGTGCCAGGAGAGTGGGTGGTTCCTCCCCCGTGGCAGGGGAGGAGTGGAGAGAGAGGGGGGCTCGTGCCCCCCCATGGCGAACTAAGTATAAACTTAGTTATGCCGATCAAGTATGACTAGGAAGACATTCCCCGCGGGGGGACAACGAGCCAGCGCCCACCATGTCACGGGCACTACCCGCTACGAGCGCACAAGGGCAAAGAAGGCGCACACACACACCTGCTGAAGCGTCACGTCGAGCACAAGCATGACGGGTTGGGCACAAGCTGGCTTATCTACCGCCGCGTGCGACATGCGCGCGCACGGACGGTGCAGCTTGCACCGTCCTAGCGGTTGCTAGGCTAATGCCGCAAACATACATGGTAAGTGCAGAGGCGGCTCATCGCCATTCCCTCGATGGGCTCGTTGAGCGAAGTACAGGGATCGAGGGTCGAGGGGTCCGACGCGTAGTGCGGGAGTTAATGTGCGGGAGTTAATGGTCACGTGCTTGGTTCGCCGTGGGCCTGGGTCTGGATGACTGAGCGGCGGGCCACTTCCTTTTCGGATGCACCCATTGATAACATTTGCATGATTGGACGAGTCGGCAAAGCGAGCCAACATAGCGCTGTCAAATGCAAGTCTAGAGCTGAACGTATGATCACGGTAGCGTAGCGCGAGAAATCTACAACTCGCCCGATGCGAGCGATGGTTCTCGGGCCGCGTGTCGGCCAAGCACTACAAGGAGCGCAAGTGTAGCGTCGCGCAAGTGTAGCGTTGCGCAAGTGAAAGGCCACCATGGGGTTTGGCCAAATGAAAGCATGCCGTGTTGCAGACAGCAAAATGGAGGAGGGCGACAGCCGGTATGTGAGGGACAAGATCGTGGAAAAGAGGGCATGCTGCACACTCCCTCCGTGCGCACCGCAACGCATCATGAAATGAGTAGTCTTGCAGGAGCCGCCGGAGGACAAGCCTCCTTTGTCGGCTGACGTCCTTGCAGTCATCGTAGGATTATCATCACATTGCGAGGGGCTATGGCGGTGTAATCGCAGCCGGCAGTCAGCACAGCTTGATTTGGAGCGCTCCCTGTCTAGATAGGCGTGGCTCCGATGGCAGTATCGAGCAGCCTAAGCTCGCGCCTGGAGAACATCCGCGGGAGAAGTTTGACGCGGAAGAGCATGAGCACGCCGATCACCGACGGGAAGATGAGTGCGGTCGACGGATTGAATTTGAGCGCGATCAAGCCAGCGAGACACGCGGCCTGCACCGCGGTGAAGCGAAAAACGGCCATGCGACCAAGAGAGACCATTTCCCGCTCGGCGCCGTCGCTGCGCCAGTCAATCTCCTTCTCCTCAAGCCAAATCTTCTTGCAACGCTCGACGAAAAGGTTGCCTGCCATGACCTTGCGCCCCAAATACAGGAACACGCCAGACACCACGGGAAGCGGCACTACAGCGATCATCGGCAAGGCGAGAGATGAAAGCAGGACACCTGCATGCACCCCGAAGCCAGTGACACGCGTTTCAATCACCCTCTCAGGCTCCTCTACAACCACTCCTGTGCGCGACTTCTTCTTGTTGTAGATCGACATTGCACGGATATGATTCAGCGACTCAACCGTTGCCGAGCACATCCACGGCAACCCGCAGAGCGAGGCGCCGCCATTGACGAGGGCAAGCGCCAGTAGGTCGAGGTGATATGCAGGCCCTTTACGCAGCTTGTTGTTGGGCGAGTTGACCGTTCGAACGGTGATATTCTGGTCCAAGAAGAAGAGCGTGGCAAGGAAGAATCCTGGGATGATGGCAACGAGGCGCCATTTGATCGGCAGAGCGAAGAGGTTGACGACGAGCGGTCGGCCCAGGTTGAAGGATGATGCGTGGGCGGCGGCGGTAGCCGACACTGGCAGTCGCGCGAACGTGCCAAGGCGTGCGGCGAAAGGCGTGAGCGAGGCAAACGTGATGGCGAGGATCACGAAGGGAGGGCCAAAGTCCGAGATTGCCTCCCGTGCCATGGGCGACAGGTACCGCTTCGTGCGGAACGAAGTCGTAACCTGGCAGAGCCATGCGGTGAGCACGGCCGTGTTGAGCGTGAGAAAACCCGAGCCCTTATCGACGGCATTGACGAAGCCCGACTTAATCGAGCGGAAGGCCTCAGAGATGTAGTTGAACGCAAGGAGGGCGTTGAACACGTCCTCGGTGAAGCGCGTGCAAAAGCGGATCAGGCCCGACAGATTGGCCAGCGCAGCGAGGAGCAGCATGCCCGAGGTCCAGACACCCACCCATGCGTACATTGCCAAGAAGGGCACGGCATACGCCGTGCAGTAAGCGTAGAGCGCTGTGGTGAAGGCCAGGGTGAGGCCAGTGGGCCCGAGAAACGTCATCGGCTGGCCCGAGATTAGTGCATGCACCATGCCACAGACACCGCGCGAGAGAATGACCTCGGGGACGCCCATGGCGCCCTCGGTCAGCACTGACATCGCGCCCCCGAAGGCCAATACCGGCGCGAGGCACGCGAACCACAGGAAGCAAATGGAGGCCAGGGACTTTGGTGTCAAGCCATCTGTCCAGTCAGACATGTAGAGCGGAGCGCGTCGACGGAAGTCATCGCGAATGCCCCGGGCCCACTGGACGCTCAGTAGACCGCGCTGCCCGCCCACCTCAGGGTTAGCGCGAGGGTCCCCGATCGGCCAAGAGCCCACGAAGGACAGCGGGCCGAGGAAGGGCGAGCCGGCTGCCGCGAGCTCCTCAGCTTCGGCTTCAGCGCGCCTCTCGAGCTCAGCTAGCCTCCGTCTCGACGAGGGTGTGGGCATCGGGATGGGGGGCTCCTCCGGCTGCGGGACGAGTCGCTCATCAAGCACGCGCTCGATCACATCACGCTGGCTCCCCGGTGGGTCCTCGTCCACATCAATCTCCTGCTGCTGGGCGGCCTCGGACGCAGCCTGCGTGAGCGTTGCAAACATCTCGACAAAGCCACCGACGTCGCCCTCGATGTCGACGACTTTCATCTTCTCTGCGTCGGCACGCGATGACGGCTTGTCTGCCGAGACGCCCTCCGGCTCAGATTGCGCCAGCTCCTCGGCCCACGTGGTGAGTGGCTCGCTCTGGCGCGGGAGCGGCTCATTCTCTGAAGTCTCCCTCGAGCAGAGCAGCGGGCGCACTTGGCGTATGCTGCGTGCGTGGGCGCGCGGTATCGGGCCGGGCATGAGCGCCGCCGCGCCCAGCGCCAACCACACGCACATCTCCTCTCTCTCTCTCTCTCTCTCGACTGCTTACTCTCTCTCTATCGCTCTCTCTCTCTCGCTGGCGCTCTCGCTCTCTCTCTCTCGCTCTCTCCAAAAGGGTCGCCAGCTCGGACGGCGCGTGGAGGCAAGAGAGCGGAGGCCAGAGATATTAGAGAAGAGAAGAGACCAGAAAAGAGAGGATAGAGCTCCGGCAAGCACGTGGCACGCGCAGAGTGTAGCGCGCCTCCGCTCTCCTCGCCCTCTCTTCTGCTTTCTCCTCTCTTCACGGATGTCTTCTTCCGCCTCGCAGCTCGCTCTCCTCCCCCGCTGCCCCCCCCTCCCCGCTCCCTCTCTTCTCTCCTCGCTCTCCCTCGCTCCCCCTCTCCTCCCTCTCCCCCCCTTCTCAGCCCCCGCGGCGCTTCTTCACCTCCCGCTGCAGGGAATATACCGAAAGGGGGGGGGAGGGGACACTCCCCCCGTCGTCGCTCTCGCCACGCCGGACGGTTGTGTGGTTCGCTCCCTCCCTTGTTTGCCCCAGCAACTGATGGATAATCACGTCTGTTTCAAGCTAGAGAGAGAGACTCCCGCGCTCTCTTCTCTCTCTCTCCCTCTCTCTCGCCTCCTCGAGATCCACTCTCACTCTCTGCCTCTCATGCGCTCCCTCCTCCCCCACCCCGCGAGAAAGGAAAGGTCGTATTCTCACGCGGCGAGAGAGAAAAGATCACGAAATCCGGCATCCACTTTCCTTCCCTTCTTCCTCCAGAGTAGAGAAGAGACATCACCGAGATGGAAGAAGAGAGCGAGAGCGCACGCGAACCCCCCCCACCAGCAGACGAACTCGAACGCGAGTCCGAGGAGAGAGGGAGGAGGAGGGACGCCTTTGACGTAAGACTCTTCCGACAGATACATAAGCGAAACAGCCCATCGCTAGCGGCGGCGGCTCGCGTCGCCCAAGAGAAGCAATGCACGCGGCTCTCGTGGTGGTTCACGCTCTCGCCGCCGTGCTGCGCAGCGCGCCGGCGGTGCGTACGGGACGCTGCGCCCTGCTCCGCATGTGCGACACCGCCTTCTTCTCCGATGCCCGCGCGAAGGCTGCTGGCGTCCGTGGCGCGGCGCTCAGGGTCTCCACGTTTGAGGGCGTGAGAGGCGTCGAGGCACTCGAGCCACTCGAGCCTGGAGCGCGAGTGATCGCGGTGCCCGCGCCAAACGCGCTGCAGGTGACGCCAGACTCGCCGTGCCCACGTTGGACAGACCCGTCCGTCTGGCGGGCCGCCGCATGGGACCTACGACTCGCACTGCTGTTGATGCGCGTCAAGCAGCAGGCGGAGCGGGGAGAGGGGCTCAATGAGGCCAGAGCAGCGTGGCTCGATCTACTCCCGCAGTCATTCGACACTCCGATACATTGGTCACAAGAGGAACTCATGCTCACCCGGTATCCCACGCTCGTGGAGGCGGTCGGCAAGCAGCGCGAACTTTGGGCCGATCACCACCGATCGGTTGCCAAAGCGGCAACCGCGATGCAGGAGCAAGCATCTCCCGACGCGGATGCCTCTGCCTCGCCCCTGCGGCCGCCGACGCCCGAGGAGATGACATGGGCGTTATCGTGCGTCCGCTCCCGCGCATTCAGTGGCCCTGTCACGGGCACTCTGAAGAGCGCCGTGACGCAGCTCGGTTTCGCCGGCTTCCTGGGGCTCACTTCCATCTTGACCGGCTTTCTCGAGCCCCAACAAGCAGTCGACGGCGTCTCGGTGGTTGCGGTGTCGCTCGTCTTCAGTGACGTCGTGGCCTCACGATTTGCACGCGGGAAGCGGCACGTTCTATGTGCATGCGCCTGATGCCCTGCTCCTGCCCGCACCCATTCGCAAGGCACATCCGCATGGCCACGCAGCCCTCGCACTCAGAACGCAACACGTCTTCCTCTCCACCTCGTCTCGCATTCGCCCCGCGCCACTCCTCTCATTCGATCCGCTCATCCTCGTGCCTCCAGGCCCATATCTTGATATGCTCAACCACGCATCATCACTTGGTGGCTCGCGGCTCGCCTATGAGTACTTTGCGGATTCTTTTACCGCCTCGCTTGACCCCAAAGCAAGGCCGGTCCGCAAGGGCGAACAAGTGATGATCTCATATGGCGAGCGCTCCAACGATCAACTTCTGCAGTACTATGGCTTTGTGGAGACGGGGAATCCTCACGACACCTTCGTCCTGAAGCAGGAAGACTTCCTTCTCGCACTTGCCGAGGCGAAACCCTTCTCTCCATCGCGCCTCCAAAGGCTCAAGGAGGCCAAGGTAGCCGATCCGACCGCTCGCATCACACTGGAGCGTGATGGCAGCGGCGCACGCGCACTGCAAGTCGCCCGTCTGCTCTACCTGGAGGAGGACGTCATCGTCGAGGATGGAGCCCGTGCGGCAGAGGATGCACAGGGAGCTCATTCGGAGAAGACGGTTCGAGGAGCGATTGCGCTCGCGGCCAAGCTTCTGCTAAGCAAGCTTGAAGCGCGGGAGGACCCCGCCAAGGCCGGCAATGGCCGAGCTGCCGGCCGGGGGTTTGGGAAGAATGATGACAAAGCCGTAGCATCCGGTGCGCGAGCCCTAGCACTCGCCTTCCGCGCAGAGAAGGCTGCGGTATTACGGGACTGCATTGCAGTGTTGGAGCGCTAACATTGTCCTCCATCATTTACTACCCTACTCATCGCCCGGATGTCGGTTTTGAACCCGCCATCCGCTCTGGTTTACTTCTTTGCGAGAGATTGGGACGCGCCCGCATCATGCGACTGTCCAGCAAGGAGGATAGAGCAGGTGCGATGTCGTTTACAGGACGTCATGGCGTATACGCATAGGGCAAAAAGGAGCTTTGTTGCTCAGCTTCTAACGGCTCCTCGATCAGGATGTGGGAGAGGTCGAGGGCGCCATGCGTTATCTTACATGCCGAACGCATGCTAGGGTGGGCGGGGTTCCATTGAACACATGTTGTACGCATGGCCTTGGGTGTGGTGCCGCTGGGCATTTGGCACGCACCGCACACCAAGATGATTCGAGGGCGGTGTGGCGTAATATTGCATGCTTGCATGAGCGAGGACTGAAATCAATTTACGCCCGTTCTTTTCCTCCTTTTGTTTGAAAAAGCTTGAACATTCCGGCTGCTCCCTAGTTTGGACCCCTAACTATCGTTAAAACGCCACGCTCCCCTCCTCTCTCCCCGCCCACTCTGCCGCGCCGGGCGACCAAGTCATGGCCGACGCTGCGCTGTCGAACCGCCCTCCAGCCAGAGCCACGCCCGACCAGGCTGTCCGCGAGCCACCGCTAATATTCTCACCGCACACGCGGCCGTGGACCCACTAGCCTTTCACGGCGTAGCAAACTTTCGCTACTTTCTACACCTCTACTCTCCCGCCCCCCCCCCCGCCATCAGGCGAGCGAGGCGAGCAAACTTTCTACACCTAGCGAGGCGAGCAAACTTTCTACACCTCTACTCTCCCGACCAGGCTGCCCGCGAGCCACCACTATATTCTCACCGCACACCCGGCCGCGGACCCACTACTTTCACGCAGCAACAACTAAGTTTATACTTGGTTGCCCCATGGGGGGGCACGAGCCCCCCCCACTCTCCACTCCTCCCCTGCCATGGGGGAGGAACCACCCATGCTCCTGGCACGCCTGATGGCTTGCCAGGAGCAGAATGCCCTGCTGACCCACTCTCTCACTGGCAGGCTTGCCTGCCTCGCGCGTCCTGGCCTGTCGTGGCCAGCCCATCGCTCCAACCCCCCCTCCCCCCCTGTTCGACAGGCAGACAGGTGCAGATTGGGGACCCCTGAGGCACAGGAGCGCCAGCGAGGGAGAGGCAGGGGAGGCCAGGGCCCAGCCCCAGCCTCCTCTGCCCCCTGAGCTGGCCTCCAGGGGTCTCCAGGGGTCGCCAGGGGCAGCTGCAGGCCTGTCGCAGGCGCGCCATCGCGCGTGCTTGCAGGAGAGGGGAGAGAGAGCGCGGAGAAGGGGGGGGGCGGAGCGAGAGCTCCGCTCACCGGAAAATAGGTAAGTCCCGCACCTGTTTACAGGATAAGTCGGGACCGAGGCCGCCGCCAGCCCGGTAGGCGTAGGAGGAAGGGGGGAACGGATCGCCGGGGGGGGGGCGCGGGCCACCGACCATATCTAAGCCCTTTTCCCCTATCCCCCTAGTAGTGCACGGGGGGAGTCGCCTGATGGCGGGGGGGAAAGGGCCGGGGGAGTGGGGGTGTAGAAAGTTTCCTACGTGAGTAGAAAGTAGAGGCTGCACGGTCGCGTGTGCGGTGAGACTATTAAGAAATTAATTAATTAACTTTCACGCAGCAAACTTACTACACCTCTACCCCCCCCCCGCAGAGATCATGACCATAACAATCACCGAGAACAGGTACGCCTTCAACTAGCGTTGTTTTCGACATCTCCGCTTCTTCAAGTCGCAGGCGCGAGGCTGATCAAGCCAAATACGCCGCCGGTGAGCCAACGATTGGGTTCCGCAGTCTTGGCGGCATCTTCTATGGCAGGCTTGACACCAACGAGCACACCCGACTTGCAGGTGCGCAACGCAGCGACCGGCGTTGAATCGGGCCAGTATTGCTCCAATAGATTTGCGAAGGGCATATCGTGTGGCCAGTGAAGATCACCGAGCAATCGCCGGTAGTTAGCGTCGCCCTTCAGTAGGACTGCCCCGGCAGATGCGTACTTTGAGCGTAAATCCGCGGGCATGTCCCAAAAGGGGTGAGGCGACGTGTAGAAGGGGTGTTCAACAAGCTTCAAGTTGCCGGTGGAGAGTGCATTACGCAGCCGTGAGGCCATAGGGCCGCCACCGTTGGCATCGATCCATTCGAGAGTGGGCATAACATCATGAGGACAGACGTCTGAGACAAAGACGGGGGTGTCCTTGACATGAAGCGAGACGCATGAAGGACCGACAAGGCGCAACAGTCCGTCCACGAGGAGCAAATCAGCCACGAGCTCGAGGCCACAGTTGTCCAAGATGATGATCACCTGCTTACCTGTACACGTGCGCAGAGCATCGCAAAGCTCCGCTGTGTCATCGGCCAGCATACGTGAGGCACCGGCACCCTCTGCCTCACCGATGGCGGCGGTGAGGGCAGCACCGGCCGAGAGAGAGAGGTCGGCAACATTACCCCACAGTGACGTGGTGACGAGTGATGCCAGGTCATCCGTCTCGGTCAACCCGCTGGAAACCTAGTAGGAGGTGGGGTGGGACAAGTTTCAAACCGGGGCTGTCCCGAATAGACTCTATGGACATTCTGCTCTCGTGCGCCGACGCAGGTCGCTCACCATTTTGGCGAAAGCATCACCCGCGTCCAGGAGCGACTGCTTCTTCTGTGATGCAAAAGGGTCTGAGCCGCCCGTGGGCTCGTTCGTCAACTCAAGGATCCGCTTGTATAGGTAGTTCTCGACGACGAACCACGGCGCGTCCATCCAGGTCGCGCCACACGAGATGAAGGGCGCGAGCGTCGCACTCCATCCGGAGAGGCCGTCAGGCACATCCCCGGCCAGTGGCTTGAGTGGCTCGCCTGCTGCTACTTCGTCCGCGAGTGCGTGCAGCGCAGCGGCGAGCTCTGCGCCGTAGGCTGGATTGTTCTCCACAACCGATTTGACGATCAAGGGTAGCCTCCGGCTGACGGTGTCTTGCGTGAAGCCGCCGTCAGTGGCGCGGAGCGGCGCAGGGAGTGTGGCGGTGTCAATGGCCATCGCGGGCGGCATCAGCCGGAGCGCAAGGGTGAGAGGGGAAAGGAGGACGACCGCGCCGAGGGCGTGCATGCGCTTAGGAAGGGAGGCGAAAGACTCGATTGCACCGGGCGGCGAGGGCAACGCGCACGCGGAGGGGGCGGAGGGGTGCGCGCGCGGGGGGCGGCGGCGGGGAGCTCCGACGAGAGCTAATCTGGTGCTCTTCACACTCTAGAG
The DNA here is from genome assembly GCA_018136815.1 of Isochrysis galbana. Taxonomy (NCBI): domain Eukaryota; phylum Haptophyta; order Isochrysidales; family Isochrysidaceae; genus Isochrysis; species Isochrysis galbana. The sequence goes on from CM030937.1 coordinate 4,765,751, forward strand.
TAAAGCTACTTTACTCATAAGGTAGAAAATTGTGGGGGAGGTAGGCACTGTCTCCCCCGCCCCTCACATCAGGAATGTGAAGAGGGGGGGGGGGGGGGAGAGGGGAGAAAGTGAAGGAGGAGACCAGGAGGGAGCTCCCGTCCGCCTCGGACTCGCCTCGCACCTCCCCGGCCTGCGCGATCTGCGGGCTCCTGAGCGCTCTTTGCCTGGCCGCTCTTTGCCTGGCAGCACGCACACGGATGGCCTGTGCATGCCGCAGCCTCCAGCGTGCCCTAGCGCTCCCCCCGGAGCGGACCGCACACCAAGGTGATGTCGCCCTTTCCCTCTCCACTTCTGATCCGCCAGCAACCATCCAGCTCATCCTGCTCAACCTGCTGGCCTTCACGGCACCTTCGACAAGAGTTGTCTTGCATATAGGGTGTGGCTCTGTAGCGACGGCGGCTGATAAGCAAAGACTGGGGCAGCTCCCACGTGTCTTACTGAACCCGGAGTGCCTTGAGGTGCACCGCGATGACGGGACGATCCTGCACGCCCACTTGCTGAACGCTGCGCTCCTAGCGAGTGCCCCCCCACGTCTTCTGATGCTCGCCTCGGCTGATATGCGCTGGCTAGCAGCTGGAGCCGAGGTCGCCGCCCTGTCGAGGACTGTATCAGTATCCGAAGCCCCTTGGATGGACCTTGACCTGGCCTACAAGGCCGTGCATCCTCGACACCGTGAGAAATTTTTCAATGATGACCTGCGGATTGCTATGGGAGCTGAAAACCGACTTGTCGTTCAAAAGCATGAAGGTTCCTTCTATCCTTGGGAGATCGTGCGCGATTTCATCACTGCCATGTGTAAAACAGGAAGTCTTACACGATTCGCTCAACGACCTTCTGTCTTTGCTCGACCGACGCTGCAGCTCGCCCCGGAGGAGACGCTACTACAATCATTCGCCGCAGCGAAGCTCAACGTTTCCTTGCAAAGAGCCATGTCGATACTTGATGTCGACGAGCGTCTTCATCGAGGAGTGTTTTGTGGCTTCGACCTGCGGCTTCGGAGTGGCTCATGGCACTGTACTAGGATGGCATCGGGCTCAAACTGTGTAGGATCCACGGTTTTCGCACGAAAGGTCGAAGGTGAGAATGGACATGCACCTATTGAGGCGGTCTTCACGCAAGGTCTCCAAAGACCTACGTGAAAGAGCCATGGCGCAAAGAAAAACTCGTGGTTGAAGAATCTGGTCGTTCGGTGACTCTATGCTTGTCGAGCCCATTGTATTTCAACTTGGCGACGTTGGGAATATGGCGTAGGCCCGTACGTAGAGACCTGAGCGTGTGGCAGCCGTCCAATGTGCCTTCAGCTTGTCATTCACCATGCACGCCCTGAATGGATTGCCCTAGAAGTTGTGCCCAATTCGTGCGCCATCGAGGGACCGGTCGATTGGCTACGGCTACACGCAAATGCCAATATTTTTTCAAATTTGAAATTTAAGCAATTGTGATTGTGAGTAGTGCGAGTGCGCAAATTTAACACCCCTTATTCTTAGACGCGACAACCAACTTTATACTTGTTTCTCTCATAGAGGGCATGCCCCCCCCCCTCTCCACTCCCCCCTGCTGTGTGCTGTGTGGGAGGAACCGCCCACCCCCCTGACATGACATGACATGCCTCTGCCCTCGTTGCTCGTTGGCCAGCCCAGCCCATTGTTCCAACCCCTCCTCTCCCCCTTGGTCGACAGTCAGATAGCTACAGCGTGAGGTCCCAGAAGCCGATCGGGAGAGCCAACGACCAACGAACTACGAGGGCAGAGACGTAGGTAGGGGAGGCTAGGGCCGAGCGCCCAGCCGCGACACGAATCTTGAGAAGGGGGGAGGAGAGAGGGAGCGCGCTACAAACAATATCGCGACACGAAGCACGAAGACAATACACGGCTCCCAATAAGCAATAAGGCACGGTCAACAATGGCACACTCCGAAAGCTAACGACGCAAATAGTAACCATAATCAAAGACGAGAGGGGCGGAGCGGGCGAGGATGGAGAAGGGGGGAGGGTGGGGGTTGGGCGTTGTGCGAGGCTGCGGCGAGGGGGGGATTTGTGGGGCGGGTGGAGCGCGGGCGCGGGCGTGGGCGAGGAAGCGAGAAAAGAGGCCCGCGAAGGGAGGGGAGGAGCGTGTCCCGCGCGAGGTCGGGGGGGCGAGGGCGGCGGGGATCGAAAAGCAATTTTTTGCTCTTCATCTCCACCTTCACCGCCGGGGACGCATGCCCGCGGGGGGGGGGGGGGCAACTTTTTTTCTTCGCCGCCGGAATCGCGGTCCCGGTCCGTCGCCATCTGCACATCGCCTCTACCTACACCGAAGCTTAGAATAGTTCATCTGTAAATATCCCTGACTCGACCCCTCGAGGCAGGGGCAGAGGCAACCGGCAACCGCCCAACTCAAGTGCAGCTCAATAAAAGGCCTGTCCCACCCTACGTACGCCCTACCCCCCACGCAAGATGCATGGCCCAAAGTTGTGTGCACATGGTACATGGGACGTGGGCCGCACCCCGCACCCACCAAAAGCGAAGAAAAAGGAATGACGGGGGGGGGGGGGGGGGGGGAGTGGAAGCGTGTGTGGGATAAAGGCGATGTCTAGGATTTCCCGGAAGTGCGTAGTATTCTAGTCAGCAGTAGCTGTAGCAGTAGCCGGCAACCATCCTCAAAGTTTTTTTATGGTCTTGTGCATGGGCCTATCGCGACCCCAAGACTTCGATTACACTTAGCCCGCCGGTGTCAAGCTGTAGCTCTTTTCACGACCTCGAGACTTATCAAACTAAGGGATTCATCGCTCCGAATCACATGACATCCTTTGGCTCTTGGGGATTAGCATGTGCTCGTGCAAGTAGGGTTCGCAAGGTTACAGCGATAGATGGAGCTAATCTCGTTCGTTCGCCTTCTGCATCGGGAATGGCAGCTAGAAGGTGGCAAAGAGTGGTGAATAACGTCGCCGATGCCGGTGACAATGTATTTGCAAGCGGCTGTACTCCATCCAATGCGATGAGCTTCCGCGCCAATCCACTCTCCGTATTGAGGGTGTGGATGTGCTTAACTCTGTTCATGTTGCAGTAGCTCAGTAGTCCTCCGCCTCCCCTGAGACGTACAGCATGTATACCGTCACGATCAGCGCATGTCTCACGAATAGTTACAACTGGTGAGGAGGTGCTAAGCTCGAGAGACGCACATAGCCGAGCCAATGAGGTTGCTGAGATGGAGCGGTCACAGCTGACAAAGCGGCCATCGCATCGCTTGATCGGCTTCCATCGAATGAGTTTCCAGAGGCGTTGTAGCTCAGCACCCCCATCGCCAGCGTACATCCCATCGCCAACAAAATCATACCTGCAGCCGGTCGTGGGCGATGCTCCATCCTCACGAGTTGTGGAAGCCCTGGTCTGCTCCCCTGCCTGAGCGTGCAGCATGGGTACTCGAGACCTGCTGGCTCGCGGCCGACCTCGAGGGCCCCCCCTGCTGCTCAGGCTGGCCCTCCTCGTGGAAGAAGGTCTGGCCCTCGAGAAGCCGCCGGTCTCTCTCCTGCCCACGGCTGCTACAAGAGAGCGCCTGCTCGATGGAGCTCGGAAGGCTGGACATGCACGCCTCCCCTCCCCGCTGCCCGCAGTGCACCTTTTATTACTTACTACTACTATGCACGTTGGTGTCATGATTATCTAATCATACGAGTACCTGTATTGCAGAGCACGGGAGGGCATGTCGGCCGGGTGCTCCGAAGGTGTGGCGCGCCTGCCCTCGGCGCTGCACATCGAGTCGGAGTTCCGTATCCACCGGCATCAGGATGCCGACGCTCACCATCTCGAGTTCAATGAGGGCTCCGTCTGCTGCAAATGCCCCGTGTGCAGACGGTGGGAGCGCTGGGTGCGAGGCGAAGAGCCGGGCTCCCTGCTCCAATATGAGGTCCTAACGAGAGACCTCGTGCAGGGAGTCATGGAATGGCTCCTTGCAATCCACCGGCGACGAAATGCCAAGGGGCATGCATGCATTCCCACCAGGGTATTGGAAGTCGGCGCTGGCGATGGGCGCCTCTCTTGGCATGTGCGAGCTTCTCTTGAGGCTAGCAATTTCAGGACGTTTCCCATAGACGTGGTAGCCACCGATTCGGGGCAACGTAGCATTTCTCCCTGCACTGCTGGGGCAGTCGAATGCTTGGATTATCGAGACGCGTTGCACAAACACGCACCGCATTTGGTGATCTGTTGTTGGATGCCGTTTCGTGAGGACTGGACTGCTGCATTCCGTGAGTGCCCAACTGTTGATGCATATCTCTTGCTGGGCGAATGTGATGACGGCGCGTCGGGAGATCCGTGGGCGACCTGGGGATACGATGTAGATGGGTGCGAATTGTGCAGCTCACCCAGCGGATCGGTACAGTCTACATCGAACGCCTCTGCCTCACCTGGAGAATCATCCGCGACTAGTGGAGCATGTACTTCTGAGGAAGACGATCGTGACGCCTGGCGGAGGATATACGAGCGCGCGCCGCACCGGACCCCTTTTGGTGCTGCCGGATGGGCGCGTCAAGCCGTCCCCCTTATTAGTAGCACTCAGATAGGACGAACAGACGCCCCGTGGTGTAACCGCAGACATTCTACGGCGGTAGCATTTTTTCGTTGCGGAAATGTCTTAGTTGAGGACGAATTGAGTTATTCTGTGATGTGATTGCGCACCCGCACGTGCAATTCTGCACCGTGGATTGGTGAAAAAAAATCTTGAAGGCGTCTGCTAAGCTACTAGAGACACTCCCTTGACAGGGTCACCGCTGCCATCGCCCTAGCCCCTACGCCCCTACAACATTCCCCATCGCGCTTCCCCCCTCTGACGGATCGAGCATGACCACTGGCTCGATATGCGAGGAGACGGAAGGGGACCGATCGGCGGGAAGCGCGGCGGGAGCGGCGGAGAGTGATGCCCGAAGGACGCGCTTCCGTCGATGCTGAGCGCCGGCGCGGAGGCGCGGATGCCGGGTCTGGCGACTCGTCGGGCGCGCGCTGCGGATCCATGGCTGCCAAGAGGTGTAGCGGGGATGCCTCAGGCCAGCGGCCGCTCGCCCAGCCCTGTGTGATGCCCTGCTCAACCTAGATGGGAAATACGTATTTACCGTATTCATTTGGCGAGAGGCCAAATACAGATACACAGATACATAGATACATATGTATTTGGCTGTATTTGAAGCGCGTCCTGGGTTGTAGGCCTCGAATGTATTTGGCTGTATTTGCAGGCCCCAGCACCGTATTTCCCATCTGACCTGCTCAAGAGCCAGGGGCTCGATGGGACACCGCTGCCAGGGCGCCAGGCAGGAGTTGAGTCCCTATACGGAGTATGGCATTCCATCGAGTTTTTGTTTTCTCACTGGCGTCGCTTGCTCGCGCGCCTTGTTTGGCTTTGTGGTTTGTTTGTTCGTTGATGAGGGAGGGGGGCCAGCGGGGCAGGCGACGAGGGTTTGGGGCGGCAGCCAAGATTTTGACCACGAGTTTCCTGACGCACTGCCAGCGCACGCGCGCGCTGGAGGGTCGTAGCAGGGAGAGAGAGGAAAGCTCGGCGAAGAGAGGAAAGACGTTCTCCTCCCTCTCGCACTGTGAGGAGGACCTCGCCGTCCGCCCCTCATTCTTTCCTCTCTACATCGAACTGGATATCCTTATTTTATGGGGGCGTGCGGTGGTGAGGGGAGGGGAAGGGGAAGGGGGGGGGGGGAGGGCGCAGCAGCAGCAGGGGAGGGGAGAGGAGGAGGCGGCTCCGCTCTGGCTGCCCCACACTAAGAAGAAGAAAGGAGGGCGGATGAGCGAGATCCGGAGCGTGCCCCCTCTGCGGTATGATTTCGACGCGCCGTCCCCGCGTTCTCTCTCCTCTCTCTCCCCCCCCCCCCTTCCTCTCTCCCTGGGCGGGGGGGGGGGGAGGAGGGGGGGGGGCTTCCGTCGGCGTGGACACGGGCTCGCCTCCTCCCCCCCCCCCCCCCCCCGCCCTCCCCGCGCCCCTCGCCCCCCGTCGTCCTCCGTACTCAAGGGGTGAGCGAGGATGGGGGAGCCAGGGCATGGTCCAGGGGGGCGAGCGGGAGGGGGAGAGGGGGAAACGGGCATGAGACACCCGGGGGAAGAGAGAGGCAGGGGACGCGCCGCCGCGAGCCTCATGAGAGGCGTGCGAGCGGGACCACGCCTACGCGCGCACACACCATGTGGCCTTCCATTTGGCTCCCCCCCCACTCAACGCTTTTTCGCCCACCCCGCTCCGCGGCTCATCCGCTTGCTGCTCAGACCCGCTCGCGCCCGTGCCCGCCTGATAACAGGACCACCTCTCGCTTGATTCCGTCGCGAAAGAACTTCGAGCAAGATGGTCAACTGTGAGCAATGCCCGCCTCTTGTGCGACAAGTCCCCTGATGCGCTGTTTCAGAGGCCTGCCACCCTCTCTCCCCATTCTAGTCTCGCTGAAGCTTATCCGTTTTGAATCCTCTTTCTTGTTCCAGTCACCATTGATGAGCTCCAGTCCATTCAGCGCAAGCCAGGAAACATCCGTAATATGTCCGTCATTGCGCACGTCGACCACGGCAAGTCGACCCTCACAGACTCGCTTGTCGCTGCCGCTGGTATCATCGCTGCCTCAGCCGCCGGCGATACCCGCCTGACTGACACTCGTCAGGATGAGCAGGACCGTTGCATCACCATCAAATCGACCGGTATCTCCCTGTTCTTCAAGGCCGAGGCGCACTACAAGCTGCCGGCTGATGCGGATGGCGATGAGTTCCTCATCAACCTCATTGGTGCGCATCGCCTTCCCCTATTTTACCTGATGATCGGAGAGAAGCCTCTTCGTCGCCAACCCATGTACGACGGGCCGTCGCCAACATACTTCCACCCTCTGTTCCCGTGCAGACTCTCCCGGCCACGTTGACTTCTCGTCCGAGGTGACTGCTGCTCTCCGTGTGACTGACGGCGCTCTCGTCGTCGTTGACTGCGTTGAGGGTGTGTGCGTGCAGACCGAGACTGTGCTGCGCCAGGCTATGGGCGAACGTATCAAGCCGGTGATCACCATCAACAAGCTTGACCGCGCATTCCTCGAGCTCCAGCTTCCATCTGAAGACATGTTCCAGGCGTTCGTCAAGCACATCGAGAACGTGAATGTGCTTGTCGCCACCTACAACGACGAGGAGCTTGGCGACTGCCAGGTTGACCCAACCAAAGGTACTGTCGCCTTCTCCGCCGGTCTCCACGGCTGGGCCTTTACCCTCACCAAATTCGCGCGCATGTACGCCAAGAAGTTCAATGTGGACATTGAGAAGATGATGCAGCGTCTGTGGGGTGACAACTATTTCAACCCCAAGGAGAAGAAGTGGATCAAAGCCGCTGGCGGTCAGGCACCCAAGGGCCTTGAACGCGCCTTCTGCCTCTTCTGTATCACGCCCATCTCCAAAATCTTCAAGAACTGCATGGACGAGCAGTACGATGCTGTCGTCAAGATGCTCGGCGCTGTTGGTGTCACCCTCACCAAGGAGGATCTTGCCCTCCGTCAAAAGCCGCTGCTTAAGCGCTGCATGCAAAAGTGGCTCCCAGCTCACGACGCCCTCCTTGAGATGCTTGTGCAGCACCTGCCGTCACCGAAGGCCGCTCAAAAGTACCGCGCGGCCTCCCTCTACACCGGCCCCGAGGATGACATCTGGTGCAAGGGTATTCGCGAGTGTGATGGGGCGGGACCGCTTGTCATGTACATCTCCAAGATGATCCCGACCCCGGACAAGGGCCGCTTCTACGCTTTTGGCCGTGTCTTCTCTGGCACCGTCCGCACTGGCCAGAAGGTCAAGATCATGGGCCCTAACTACGTTCAGGGCAAGAAGGAGGACCTGTACGTCAAGAACGTGCAGCGCACTATCCTGATGATGGGCCGCAAGACCGAATCTGTCGAGTCCGTCACTGCGGGCAACACCTGCGCTCTTGTGGGCATTGACCAGTACATTGTCAAAGCCGGTTCCATTGCCGACGCTGACGCCGTGGGCTGCCACCCGATTGTCACTATGAAGTACTCGGTCTCACCTGTCGTGCGTGTGGCTGTTGCGCCGAAGAACCCCAACGATCTTCCCAAACTTGTTGAAGGCCTCAAGCGCCTCGCTAAGTCCGACCCGCTCGTCGTGTGCTCCATGGAGGAGTCGGGCGAGCACATCATCGCGGGCTGCGGTGAGCTCCACATTGAGATCTGCCTCAAGGATCTCCAGGAGGACTTCATGAACGGCGCCCCGATCAATATCTCCGATCCGGTAGTGTCTTACCGCGAGACCGTCAGCGACGAGTCTACGCGCGTCGTCATCTCCAAGTCGCCCAACAAGCACAACCGTCTCTACTGCAAGGCCCTCCCGCTTGGCTATGCCGAGGACGAGCACCAGACGCCGCTTGCGCAGGCAATCGAGGACGGCGAGGTGACCGCCGAGATGGACCCTAAGGCCCGCACCCGTATTCTCGTCGACAAGTTCGGCTGGGACAAGGCCACAACTCAGAAGATCTGGTGCTTCGGACCTGATGGCACCGGCCCCAACCTCGTCGTCGACGTAACTGTTGCTGTCCAGTACCTCAACGAGATTAAGGATTCAGTGGTTGCCGGCTGGCAGTGGGTGTGCAAGGAGGGCCCGCTCTGCGACGAGACCTGCCGTGACGTCATGATCCACATTCATGACGTCGTCCTGCACGCTGACGCGATCCACCGCGGTGGAGGCCAGATCATTCCCACTGCGCGTCGCTGCTTCCTCGCTTCGATGATGACCGCGTCGCCGCGCCTCCAGGAGCCTGTGTTCATGTGCGAGATCCAGTGCCCCGACTCGGTCAAGGGCCAGGCCTACTCGTCAGTTACCCGCAAGCGCGGCACCGTCGTCGAGGAGATCAACCGCCCTGGCACGCCGCTGTGGACTGTGAAGGCTTACTTGCCCGTCTCGGAGTCGTTCGGCTTCACCTCGTTCCTTCGCCAAAACACTGGTGGGCAAGCCTTCCCGCAGCTCGTGTTCCACCATTGGGACACGATGAATGGCGACCCGTACACCGACAAGAATACCATTGAGCTCATCACGCAGATCCGCAAGCGTAAGGGTCTCAAGGAGGGCATCCCTCCGATCTCGGAGTACGAGGACAAGTTGTAGATCCGCCCACATTCCTTTCATTGGAGTTCCTCACGCGATCTGGTTGTCGCGCTGTGGTATGCCGGCCGGGTGGTTCTCGTCACTAGCTTCACTCCTTTCCCGACGTGTGGCGTTGTGATCGCGGCCAAGCGAGCGCTACTCGCCATTCCATATATGTGCCCCCCACGTATGTAAACAGTCCCCCAGCGCCTCTGCGCGATGACGCCTTGCCGACGTACCCGCAGCTCATCCTGTGTTTCGTTTCGCCATGATGCATTCGTACTCGTTGTCGCCTGCGCTACGCCTTGGAAGATTGAACTAGTAAGACGGGCGAACAGCAAATATATAATAGTAAAAATGACGACATTCAGGGCTAACACCTACATTGGCAATGCACTCTCTGCCTATGACGCAATGCCCTACAAATTCCCCTTTCTAGAGCCTCTCTCGCTAGGGGTGGGGAGGGGAAGAAAAGAAAACCCCTTCCATCCTTCCTGGTTCCTGGAAGCGAGTACTTTTTTCGTGAGGGGGGCGAAGAAATCCACTGCCGCTTCTTGTCTGCGGAGCGGAGCGATGGCGTCCGCCTCGCTCGAGGTGGTCGATCTCCACCACGCTCCTGCGGCGTGTGGTGGGGTGTTGCAGGCTCACTCGCGACTGGCGCGACAAGTTTGGCCCAGGAGATGGCTCTGCGGGTCGAATAGCACGTTCGCCCGCCGACCGAGCCGAGCTCTGGTGGTGGGCGCCTCACTGTTGTCGTTTGAACCCCTCGTGACCCCCCACACGTTAGGTGGCCATGGCGGCCAATCTCGGTGAGCCGACGCGCTCCGACGCGCGTGGAGCGGCTTATCACACCGGTGCGCTGCCCTCCTCACCTTGCACGCCCGCGTCCGCTCACTCCGAACCCATAGCATGCATGGTGCGTGATGCACACATTTTCGCATACTCGCCAGGCCGTTCCTCTCCACAGAAACTGACATTCCCTTCGGTTACTGCGCAGATCCAGGAAGGCGCCTCGGCCACCACTCCAAAGTGGGATATGAGGCTTCTGGAGCCGCTGAGATCGGGCCCAGTAATGCGCAGTTCCGTAGCCCACGCCCCTTGTCAGTGGTGCCGCGGGTACCGAGGCTCCCTCTCGGTACTCACGGCACCATTCCCTCCTGTTGCCCAGCAGGGCCCAAATATTCCTGCTTCCTGCGCGATTTGCGCTGGCGCTGGCGTTGTCAAATTTTCATTTGCTGTGTGTGCTGTGTGCGATGCTAGACGCGGAAAACTTTCATGCGCATCTGACGAAACTCCAGAGTCGTTCTCCCAGCCTTCTCCACCACCACACGCGCTTCACTCTCCTCTCTCCTCCTCTTCCTCCAACAGCGTCCTCGCTCCTCACTCACCATGGGCCAGTACTTTGTCTTCCTCGCCAAGCGACTCGGTCACCGCACCTACGAGGAGATCCGGAGCCCAGCCCTCAAGTTCTGCGAACACATGGAGGAGGGCATGAGCGGTGCCATCCTGGCGATGCTGCTCGTCACAGCCTCCGGTATGGGCCGTGGATGTGGAGACTTCCGGCGTGGATTTGGCCAAGGAACGCTACCACCCGTCGATGTGGGCACTCATCGATCGAGCCATACATGGGCCGTTGGTGCAAGCAAGGCAAAATTCATGCTCGTCGGCGACTACTCTGACGAGTACGAGAAGATCCCCAAGACCAAATACATTGGAGACGAGGCGGCCGTCGCGTACCTCTGCATGGAATAAATTTTTAACAAATTTTTATGGTTCGCGGCGCGGCAAAGGAACGGAACTAGCGCTAACTCAAGACAGGACTCCCTGCCGCGGCAAGCGCAAGCACCCTTCCCCCTTATGCCACCCAGCTCTTCACTAGCTTTCTACCTGCGCTAGCTGGAGCGCCCCTCCCTCCACACTCAAACAGCCCCCCACGTCAGGATCCTGTTCTGGTCTCGCAGGAAAGGGGGCCTAATGGGTGGGAGAGGAGCAACTCCTCAGAGAGGAGCTGTGGGGAAGGAGATGTCTGAGTGGGGGCGCTATACCCTTGCGCTAGGCATGGGCAGCGACGCCGCCTCAAGACATATCCTCCCTCTTGTCTTGAGTCGAATTGTTTGGTGCTTGAAACAGAGGGCGCTGGGTTGTTGGAGGGGGGTTGGAAGCCTGGAAGGCTCCTTGAATTGTTTGTTGAGTGAAGTGCCCGCCCACTAGGGGTGCACTGATGGTAGGAGTGGCCGCCGTGGGGATGGCAGCAGTGCTGCCACCCACCACAGGGAGTCCTTGGTTCGGAGGCGGAGCGTGGGAGCTGGTGGGGAGGGCCTGGCCCTGGTGCTGGTGTTGGCTGTCTGCAGGGAACAGGACTTTGCCTGTTCCCTGCTTGGGTGGGTGCCTGGCGGGAGGTGGTGAGGTTGCCATTTCGACGTCGTTGTCGGGCGGTGCTGAGGCTTGTGAGCGTTTGGGCTCCGGCGGCTTGGGGCGGCCCCGTTGGGGCGTCGTGGCGGCGGGGGGCTGGGAGGTGGGAGCGGTCGGCGCGCGCTCCATCGCTAAAACTATAACAATAGTTTTTTGGGTGCACTGATGGTAGAGGTTTCCACCATGGGGAGGGCAGCTGAGCTGCCCTCCCACATGAGGTGCTCTTGGGGTGGGGGGGTTTCCCACTGTTGGAGGGGGTCTCCAAGACCCCCTGCATGCTACGCAGAGCCATGGTGGCAACCTGTTCGGTGCCAGTGCTCGCCACCCCGCGCGCTTGCGCGGGTGTGGTTTGGATGGGCTGGATGGGCTTTGAGAGGGCTTTCTGACGAGCCGCCTCGGGCGGCATGGGGCGTCCCAGGTGGGGCGCGGTGGCGAGGGTCGCCTGGGGCTCGGGAGCGGTCACGGCACGCTCCATAGGTCAAACTATAACAATAGTTTTTTTGTACCTCTGCATGGAATACATCACGGCGGTCGCGTACAATGAAACGAGTCCCATGGTGCAAGTGCGCCGAGCAGCTGGCAAACTCTAGATGCAGGACCAGAAGACCATCCTCTCACGCATCACGGACCTCGTCACCCAGGATCAGCGCCAAGCGACCTGGTCGCCTGCCAGCAGAACGACGTTGACAACAGGATCGAGGATGAGGACAATGAGAAAAAGACGATGAAGATGAAGATTTAGCCGCAGGTGTCTATTAGGCGTGTTCCGAAAAGTGGGGTACCGTGGGGAAAAAAAGTTACTATGCGCACGCGCCTCGCGCCTCCAACTCCATACTAACATAACATTCTAAGAGAAAACAAAATATCACCAGGCCCTCTTTTGAAGGAACGCGACTTTTCTCTATGTAACTTCAAAATCCGGTGGCGTCACCACATATGTGAAGGGGCGACGGAGGGGCGAGAAACTCTGCCGCCTCACTGGGGGGGGGGGAAATGCTGCGGCGCGGCGTCGGCCATCACTTGCTCGGCCGGCGCGGCGGGGTGGGCGGAGGGGCAGAGGACGGGAGCGTGGCGCGCTCCATGACCCTATCGTTCTAACGATAGTTGTCAAAAGGCCTGAAGACAACACTTGTATGTTTGTGCTTTGTGCACTAGATGACGCCCTGCATCATGCATGCACTCGACATGCACTCCGTAGCACTCCGTAAGGCTCTGGTCGCAGCGCAGTAGGTACCGCGACGAACGCAACGACTAGACAATGTACGGCACACTCCTACTAGCCTTCAAGATTTTGGTCTCTCAGCACGTGTGCCGCTTTTGATTGAACCAAGCCATCGCCCCTCCCGGCCACTTGTGCCTTCCCCTTTATTCATGACAAGATGGTGATCGCGAGCGCCCCGTCATTCGTAGGATCGCCCGTCTGGGCTCCCCGCTTGCGCCCACCCGTGTTGGCACCCTTGGAGTCGCGAGCGCAAGCACGACCATGGTACGAAGATGCGCGATCGACATCCTCGCAATGAGGCAGCTCATAAAATAAACTGCCACGCTCGCCTACAAATTTGGAAGGGGCCATCCAACAAGCTTCGAGATCAGCGGCTGTCAGGCCGCCTATCTTCACAAAGACGTTGTAGCAGTCATGCCCAGAGCTCTGCCGGTTGCCACCCGCGCAAGTCCGAACGGGCAAGCGTGGCGCAAAGCAACCACACTGACCATCGCGGTTGTTGGACATTCCCAATTGGGAGCCAATCGAGGCGAAAAAACTCGGCATGTGCGGGCGTGGGATGACGAAGAGGACGTCATTGATACACCTATAAGACTCCCACGCCGCCGCCTCACACTGAGATGCGAAGCCCATCGGCACCCTCGCAGCCGTGGTATCATCTCCTCGGCGGGCTCGATCGAAGCTGTGCTTCTCTGCCGCGCGGATGGCAGCTTTGCACTCCCAAACACCGATCACTGCTCGGAGGACGACATCGTGTCGTGTGAAGAAGAGAGTCTGGTCTGTAGGGCGTTCGTGCTGCCGAAGCAAGCGGACTGCGGAAGCGACCCCTTCGGCTTGCGACGTAGCGTTGGCGATGACTTCACTCGCCACGACTCGAGAGCCGAAAAGAGAGACGGACATGTCGTACGCATTGACACCGCACGGCATGCTGCTCGAGGACAATATCACACGCACACAGCCTCCGGCAGATTCTATGGGTAAGATCATGTAGTCGAAGTAGGAGCGATATGCGCCAGCCTGCCGACGGAGAGCAGAGGGCGAGCATCCCCAGCGGAAGGGCTGACCACGAAAGAGCAGCACATGGGCAGGCCAATTCTCTGAACTCGCACATCGGCGAGGCTGCAGGGGCTTGGGTTGTCCCCATTCGGAGAACGCCTCGGGATATTGAGTGGGGTGCCCCTCCTCTCGACGAGGCGGGTGGGATCTTGGGGGGAATGTTGGGAGCAGCTGGGGCGGCGAGAAACGCATGTGGTTGATGCTTCTCTCTCGCGCCCACGCGCCGTCGTTAAGTAAAGGTGATCCCGCATTGTCGAAACTTGGAGCCGAAAGGTGCTGCAGAGTGATGTTGTAGCGACAAGTGAGCGGCTGAGCAGGGCACTGGTGCAGAGCGTCGCCATGCTCAAGACGGACACCATGCTCAACTAGTAGCGAGGGGATCGGCATCAATGTGCCCCCAGTGTGCTCAGCGCTCTTGCTATGCCGACCGAACAGGGTGGGTAGGAAAAGCACATTGCCATCGACAGGCCAAGCGTTAGTGCGCCACTCCGAAAACACCTGCGAGCCAGGAGAGAAAATTGATGAAGTCAGTGCACACACGGAGGTGACGAATGCAGAACAGTTATTCGGTGCTGTTCAGTGCTACCGTGGCAGCGTGACGGGCGCGACAAGAAGCCGACAAGAAGGAAGGGTCAAGAGACTGTGGCTGCAATCCTACACTGGATGCTAGCGCATCGGCTGCTCTCACGTCCGCTATGCCGCCCTCCCTCCGGTCGCTGTCAGAGCAGGCCTCAGCGCACCATTGCTTTCAAGAGGCGCTGGGGTCTAGACCAATGCACGCCGTCGACTGAGGTTGCGATGTACACACCACCCTCATCCGAGTCCATCGCCGCAGGGAAGGTGGCAAGGAGACGATCCTCTCCAAAGGCGTGCACATTGAAAAAGTATATGTTGAGGGAAGGGTCCACGCCGATCCGGCCAGAAAGGCCATCAAATGTTAGCAGTCGCCACCGAGACCAGTTGCGGACCCCGTCGGCTGATGAGATCACCTAGAGAAATCAATGGTGACGGGCTATGCCGTCGCCGACCCATATGAGGGCGACCTCTAGTCCACAGCCCAAGCACATTGCTGGGCTTCGCGCGTCATCGCCAACAGCAGCGCCAGGAGGGTGTGGGATGAAGAGAAGACCGGCGCAGCTCACCTGGACGGCACGCCCGCCGCATTGGAGTGTATTGGCTCTGGCATAGAGGAAAGTCTTGTTCCGGAAATGTATCACGCTCAATTTGCCATCAAACTCGCAGACGAGCTCCGCCCCATCGATCTGACCAATGCGGCGGTCGATACAGCCGCTCGAGATTACCGATCCTAGAAATTGAAGACAGACGATCCGTTACTTCAGAGAGTGTGGAGGCGGCACTGGCGAGCAGCCAAGGCGAGTGTGCAGTCAGCGGATTGGCAGAAGAAGTAGGGCGCTTGGTACTAGGCGTGGGAGTGGTTCAATGCGCAGCGCGGCGTCGAACACCTGTAACAACGCGCTCCGGTTGACTCCACGTGAGACCTCCTGTTCCGTCAGGTGTACCTAACGTGCGGAGTATCCCCGGCTCAATGTAAGGGTGCTTGAAGTACTTGGCCTTGCGGCGACCGCCATACGCAGCAACTTTGCCACCGGCGAGGCACAGGAAGGCCGCGTTGTGCGACATGTTCCACTCGGCTGGCATTGCGACGCGCGGCTTGCCGAGTGCGGAGAGTAACGGGTGGTCAGTGGCGGGCCCGCTTCGCACGATCGTGTGCCACCGGTCGTCATGGATCCCGCGTTCCGCGCGCTTGGGCCCAGTGCGCAGCATCTCGACGCGCGAGAAGAGGAATAACGCTCCGCCGCACTGCACCAGGCTCGAATACCGCTCGGAGCAGCGTTGGGATCGCGTGCCCCCACGGCGTGACTCGGGTGTCCCATCGACGCCGCAGGAAGCCTCCGCCTCCGCCGCCGGCTCGCGATCAGGAGATCCGTCGCACGAGGCGAGCCGCCGGCCGGCCAGCGGCACCATGGGCTCTGGCGCGTCTTCACGAGCCATTCATGGCGCATTCCGCGTTCGATGATAATGATCACGACCGGAGGGGCGTGTTTACCGCCCAGAGGGAGAGAGGGAGTCCCGTGCGTAGCACCCTTTTTCGTTTTGCTTCTTTTGCTTTAGGGTGCAAGAACCGGGTCTGTCTGTCCGAATATCGCCAGGGTAAGACTGTGAATAGGTTTGCTTCAGGGCTAATATATTAGATACTAATAGTGTCCGCAGCTAATATATTAGATACTAATAGCGATCATCCTCAGCCTCAGCCTACTATTCGTATTATCAGTAATATCTAGACAATAGGCTCTCTTGCTCTTGATACTTACGTAAAAGTAAAAAGAGGTCATGAGGTCACGTGACCTCTAAGCTAGGTACCAACTGCTCGCCTCACCCCTCACCCCTCTCGCGCTCCGTTGTTTTTCAATGTATTCCAGCATTCCAGCGAGAGACGAGAGAGAGGAGGAGGGGGGCGCTAGCTAGGGGCCAACTTGCCCCCCACCAAAGGCAAAGGGCATAAGGGCATGCCACAAGTCTACATTGATAAGGAATGACCGCGTTATTTTGTAGAGAACAAGAACTTGAAAAGGGGTGAATATATTTATTTAGGAGTGAGTATATGATTTCCATCGCGCGCGCGTGTTCTCACCGACTTTTCTCTACGAGACGCGGCGAGCGGCGAGCGAGGGGTGGGCAGGCGATGTCGACGGGCACAAGCACACACAACAAGAACAAGAAGCGGGGCGCTGAGGACGTAATGTACGAGGTGGAGCACATCGTCGCCAAGCGGCTGGTCCGGGCAGAGCCGCAGTACCTCATTCGGTGGCAAGGCTTCGACGCCAAGAGCGACACGTGGGAGCCGCTGCGAAACTTGGCTGGGCTGGAGCAAGACGTGTCGGAGTTCGAGCTGAGGCAGAAGAAGGAGAATGGGGTCTTCGCCGCCAACCTCGCAGCTATAAGCGAGCTGCAGCACAAAGTGGCCGACTCTCACAATCCAGCACTCTCTCCACTTCCGGTGCCCTGGCCGCACGGGTGTCTGACGAGTTTGTTGCGAACGACGATGAGGACATGGCTGATGGCTGGCCACGACATGATGGATGAGGCCTCCGTGTCGTCTGAAGATCAGATGCGCGGGCGGCGGTCTGCTCCAATATGGCGGCAATACAAAGAGCACCCTGAGCGGAAGAAATTCTTCATTTGCCAAGAGATCGTGGGCAACGCCAATGCCAATGGCGCTCCCGAGGACAGGCTCATCTGCGGCGCGGTGATTGGCGCAAAATGCAAAATGTGGTCCCACTCCCCTCTGGAACCATCACCAGGGCAAGCACAAAGGTGCCTGCTGGACCACCTCCCAGCTGACCCTCGTCATGGGTCTGTGCATGCTCTCAGGTACCAACTTTTTGAGACCCGAGGCCCTATCTACTCACTACCGACCGACCGACATGCCGACACAGGTGCGATCGCGCGCGGCACACTCCCAGAGACCCAGAGATTCCCTGTCTCTCACCACAAGTCCCCCGTCAATGTCTTGGCGCAAGAACAGCACGCGCATCACACCAAGCTGACTCTGCCACCACCCCCGATCCCAATCAGACTTTTTCTGAAATTTCCGAGATTCTCAAGAGCCTCTCCTCCATCAAGAATGTCGTTGTGCGCGTGAAAGCCGAGGCCTTTGGCATCCAATGGGCTGCAGAGCACTCCATGCAGCCGAAGTACAAAGGCGTAATCGACAAGTGGCAGGACCCGGACAAGACTCGTCTCCTCGTGCTCTGGGAAGGCTCAACTCGCCGGATCACGACCGAACTCGGGGCGCTCGACACCGACGACAGCGGCAACAACCTTGAACTCGAGCTCCTTCCCTATGAAAATGGCCGACCTGCTCCAACCCGACAGGATCCGCGTCCATCACGTTCATCACGGACCCGATGTGATGGCACCAACCTGGACGAGGGCGGCGAATCGAACGACCATGAGGACGACCATAGCGACTCCGACGAGTCGCGTTCCGAGCCAATCGTGCCCAACAAGATCAAGTCCGGCGAGTACACCTGGACTCTTCGACCTCCACAGTACGTGAAGAGGGACCAGCGCACGGAGCCTCGTTCAAAGCCGTCGCTAAACCGGGGCGACCAGGTGTTGGACAGCATCGACAAGTTGTGGACGTTCTTGTTTCCCGACGGCATGCTGGCGAAAATAGTGGCTCGAACAAACCCGAAGCTTCAAGGACTCCGACCCGAAGACAAGAAGACCGACGAGGGCGAGATTTTGCAATGGATGGGCTACGCCATTGCTGTGTCGATTCACTCGGGCATACCGCTCGACAAGATGTGGTCCGACACTCCGCAAACTGAATCTCTTCTGCCCCCGCCGAGGTTGGGTCGGCATGGCATGAGCTTTCGACGATTCTGTCGGCTCAGGACCGTCATGACCTTTGGCGACGAGGACGCGATCAAGTTGTCTCTCGATCCCTGGGCATTTGTTCGCCCATTGGTTGACGACTTCAACGATGCGTGCGTATCGAAGATTAATCCCGGTTGGCTGTTGAGTGTCGACGAGTCAATGTGCGCCTGGCGCGGCCGGGAAGGAGTCGGTGATCCGCGTCATTGCCCGAAAGTGAGCTGGGTACCTCGCAAACCTGAGCCACTCGGCGTCGAGATGAAAACGACTTGTGATGCTGAAGCTGGCCTTTTGCTACGTCTCGAGATTTGCGAGGGGAAGTTGGGCCACATTCATCACGAATGGTACGACGATCACGGCCACACCACCGCGACCACGCTCCGGCTTTGTAAGCCATGGTTTGGATCTGGACGAGTTGTTTACGGAGACTCCTGGTTCATGGGCACCAAGACCGTCTGCGAGCTCAAACGCAACGGGCTCTTCGCCATGGGTGACGTGAAGACAAATACGAAGGGCTTTTGCGCCAATGCACTCAAGTTAGCCACCGGACCAAATGATGGCGACCACGCTCTCTACACCGCCGAGTGTGACCTGGGCGACGGCAGCCCCCCCTTTCAATTGAACGCCATCTCTCATAGGCGCGGTGATGCGGTGCACACCTTCATCACCAACTGCGGCATCACCCTCAACGGCGACCCAATCCGCTACAGTGACCTGCTTCTGGACACGTTCGACGTTGAGGACAGCTTCGAGGAGATCGTCGGTGCCCAGGATGCATCTGTCCTGAAGGGCAAGCGCAAATGCCCCCGCGTCCTCAATGATGTCACATTAGCCCAGCCGGCTACCGACCGCCACAACAGGTATCGGCAGAACATGCTGGCCGCGGAGAAGCGCGTCCTGACCAATCAGTTCAAGACGCGATTCTTCGTCACGCTCATCGGCATGCTCGCAACCAATGCCTACTTCGCCCACCGCTACTTCAATGATTCGACGGCGTCCTTCAAAGCAGAGATGAGCAAGCTGGCCTACCTGCAGTGTCACGCGGGCATTGCCCTGGCCCCCCGCGCGTCGCTGCTGGCGAGGTCGCCCTTCGTCACGTCGGCACCGAGCACATGGCCGCCGATTTCCTCACCAAGTGGCTGCCCAAACGCAAGCTCGATGCCTGCGTCCGCTATGCCACCAACGCTTGGGCCCACGCATCCGCCTGACCACCCCGTCCCGTTCCCCGCTCTCGTCCCTCCCCGCCTGTTGCGCTGCGGTGCTGCGGTCGCCGCCCGGGCATCGGCTCCCGCATCGGGGGGGGGGGGGTCGCGGGTAGGGAGGGTTCATACACCTCCTTCGTACCTTTCCCGCCTCTAGGTTTCCCCGCTCCCCGCGCGACTCCCTCTCCGCCGTCACGCTCCGCTTCCCCTCCCTTGTGCCGCGCCCTCATGCCCTCATTCCGTCCACTCCCGATAGGTTCGTCACCCCACGTCTCCGGGTTCCCTCCCCTTCCCCGTTTCCTCTGCCTCGCCGCTCCTCCCCTCTCCCCCTTCCCCGAGTGTTTTGTTTAAGCCGCCGGCCTCATTTCATCCCTCTCTTTTCCCGCGTGTCTCTTTCCCCGTGCGTGTTTCCCGTCCCTCGGGCGTGTCTTCCGTACGCTCAGCGCTGTCGCTCGAGCGCTCTCGTGTCCCTCTCTCGTGTCCCTCCCGTCCTCGTCCTCGCTCCGTGCCGTCACATGTCGTGAGAGGGCACCCGCTCGTCCTCCGCCCCCTTGTCGCGTGCTCCCCCTGCCCCCGGTAGCACCCATTCCATTCCGTTGAGGGGTTGTATCTCACATGTTACATACATAATGTTACATACATCAGCCCTCCCACCTCCACACGTACCACAGCCACAGCTCCACTCCTCTCTCCACACCATTGACCCCGGGACAGCAAGAGGAAAAGAGTGACCGTGGGATCATGAGGGAAAGCTACCAAAGGAAGCCAGGACACTTCCAAGACACCCTCGCATCCCGCTCGCCTCCTTGCAAAACCGCGTCACAGCCGCAACAACGTACGGATGACGGACCACGCCACGGGCTAACAACTCAACCAAGTGCCCCCACCCTCAGCTCCGCCCTCGCCCCCGCCCCCTTCCCCTCCTCCGCCCTCGTCGCCGCCATTCACACAGCCGCCACCGACGCCACCTTCCCTATTGGCGCCGGAACTAATGCCGCCTTGGCCACCTCCGCATCGCCGCCCTCGTTCCAACTGTCAACGCACTCGACGCCAGCGCCCTCGATTCTATCGTCGCCACTATCGCCCTCGCCACCAATTCTGTCACCACCTTCGCCCCCGCCGCTCTCGCCGCCATCCGCACTGTCGCCACTGCAGCCACTGGACGTCACTGTCGCCAACGCCGCCTTTACTACTGCCGCCGTCGCCGCTCCCGCAATCACCGCCGCCGCCATTATCTCCGCCGCCACCATCTCCGCCGCCATCACCTCCGCCTCTCGTCTCCCCCGCCCTCGCTGCCATCGCTCGCCAACGCAACCGTCGCCGACGCCGTCCTCACCACCACCGCCCTCAGCGCCGCCTCCCTCACCGCCGCCGCATTTGCCCTCGCCTCCACACCCCTCATCTCGAAACCCCTCACTGCCATCGCCCGCACGATCACTATCGTTGGCGCCATCCCCACCGATGCCGCCCTCGCAGCCACCACCTCCGCAACCGCCTCTGCCGCCTTCGCCTACACCACCGCCATCATTGCCGCTCTCATCGGCGCACCCACAGTCGGCACCTCCACCCTGGTCACCGTACCCATCCCCGCTACCAGCCTGGCCTCTTGCCTCTGCCTTCACTTCCGCCATCCTTAGCTGCACCGCGCATGCCGCCGACCTCGTTGCAGCTATCGTCCTCATCACCGCCTCTCCCGTCACCGCCATCACCGCCCCTGCCACCACCACCGACGCCGTCCTCGCCGCCGCCGCCCTGGCAGCTGCCGCCCTCACAGCCGCAACCGTCACCGCCACCCCCGCCCTCAACTCCTCCCCCGCCGCCTCCGCCAGCCCTCACCTCCACCTCGCTCGTATGCAGCGGCCTCGCCTCTGTCCCCTCCACCTCCACCGCCCTTATCGCCGCCGTCCGCACCGACACCGATGCCATCGCCAGCGACGACGCCGTCATTATTGCCGACGCCGATATCGCAACTGCCGTCACCGCCGTTGCCACCACTGTCGTCGCCATTACCCCCACAAGCTCCGTCGCCACAATCCAGCCGCCTCGGTCCTAGCCACTACGGGTCCCGTCGCCGCCTCCATCGCCGCCTCCGCTCTCGCCACCACTCTGGCCGCCCCATCCCCCGCCAATCTCGCCACTTCCGCCCGCGCCACCACCGCTCTCACTGCTACCGCCGTCAACTCGCCTCGCCGCCCCCTCCCTGACCACGATTGCCGTCTACCGCCATCCCCCTTGCCTCTGCCACCCTTGTGACCACCTCCGTCACCGCTTCAGCCCTTGCCATCTCTGTAGGGCCTGCCGGCGCCCATGCCACGGCCGCCCGAGCAACCGCCACCGCCACCGTCTACGCAGCCGCCCTCGTCCTCTCCGCCGCCCGCCCAGTTCGAGTCGAGCAGATGCTCTCACAGAGCCGCAACAAGACTGGCCGCCGTTTTGGCAGGCGTGAGCGACCAGCCCTGCCGTGTGAGCAGCGCGGAGAGCATGTCGAGCGCCTCAGTGCGCAGGTGTGAGACGGGCTCGTTGAGCGCCTGCAACGCCGCATCCCACTCGGACGGCCCAGCGCCCCTCGTGCCCATGCAGCCATGACAGTGCCTGGCCGCATGCCGGGGCAGTTGCGTGGCCGCCGGCCAGGCCGACGCTGCCGCCGTCCCAGCCGTCGCCGTCGCCGCCCGCGTCGCATCCGCCACCGCCCGACTCCTTCACGTCCGCGCCAAGGCCGTCTCAGCGCCCGCCGCGTGGCCGCCCAAGCCAACGCCGTCGTGGCTGCCGCCGCTAGCGCCGGCGCCACGACAACCTCCTCCTCCCATGACGACGTCCGTCCCATCGCTCCCCGCGCCGCCGGCGCCGCAATCGCCGCCGGCGGCCCCTCGCGCGGTTCCTCAGGCGCTCCAATAGCCGCCAGCCGCGCCATCACCACCTCCGTCGCTACCCCCGCCGTTACAGCCGCAGCCTCCGGCGCAGCTGCCGCCACCGCCGTCCGAGCTGCCATACTTGCCATCCTCCTTCTTGGCTGTCATCGAGAGTGCCACCCGAGCAGCCGCCGTCTGGGCGGCCGCCGCGCTCGCCGTCGCCGCGCCCGCCGCTGTCTGAGTCTGGGGCACCGCCGCCCGCGCCGCCGGCGCAGTCCGAGCCGCCCAAGCCACTCCCGCCGCCCGAGCCACCACTACACTCGCCCTTCTCACGCCCTCCCTCTCCTTTTTGGCCCATCGTCGAGGGCACCGTCCGAGCAGCTGCTGCCCGCGCCGACGCTGTGCTTACCGCCGCCGCGCCCCACGGGCCCTCTGTCCTCCCGCTGGTGCCTCCCTCCTCCGCGATCACATCGCCTCCGCCAAGCTCTTGTCCCCTCTCCCGGCCAAGCTCTTGTCCCCTCTCCCGGCCCACTTCGCCCCAACAACACAAGGTAGGGGCACCCAGGGGGTCCAGCTCCTCCAGGGCCGCTCCGCTGACGCCAGGCTCGGCGGCCGGGCGGCCGCAAGGTGCTCCGTCTGGCCCCACCCCGACCGCAGCTGGCGCAGGGCGGCCCAGCGGGACGGCCCTACCGACCCCCCAGGCCCCCTCCACCGGAGGCCCTCACCCCCTCGCGCCCCTCTCGCGCGCCGCTCTTCTCTTCTCTCTTCTTCTCCTCCCCTTCCGTCACCTGAAGAAGAATTTTATTGTTGTGTTAGTATAATCTTAGTACGGAGCCCCCTTCTTCAGGTGGCCCTGCCACCGATGGGGGAAGGTCGCGCGCGCGGCGGCTGCCTGGCTCCTCCAGCTGTCACGGGGTCTGGCGGCTGTGCTAGACGCTCGGATGCGCTGTGCATCCGGTAGAGGGACCAGCTAGTATGGGGCATCTGCCCGAGCCCGCGCACAGTTGTCAGAGCAAGGCTGATCTCACTCTTGGAGATTGCCTGCGAGGGCGCGCCGGCAGCTAGCGCGGAACGCGGTTCTTGTGGGGAGCTCATGGAGCTTTCCTCGGGGGTGACTACGGGCATGGTGATCGACGCACGACGCACGACGCACGCACGGAGCACGGTGGGCGCGGAAGTGCGAAAGGAGGCTTGTGGGAGGTGGTGGCAGGCGACTGGGGGTGGCTCAGGCGCGTGCTTGACTTGTATTGACTCGTTGACTCGGGGTATAGACTCGGGAACTCGGGGGGACTCGTTTGGGAACACGGTGGGACTCGACGAAGTTGCTACAAAAATCACTCACAAGAAACCAAAAACCAAAGTCCTTGGGCTCAGAAAACTAACGTAAACACTCCGGAATCATACGATAAACAAACCCCTCCCCGCGCGGCGAAGGCTGAAGTCGCGATCGCTCGTCATGCGCGAAGATATACGGAAAGAGAGCGCATAACTACGCCACCGAAGGGTTCGAACTATCGTTAAAGTGGAACTCGTCCGCTGAAGCCAACGCGGAGGGTCGAGGAGAGATCCAAACTCGCGCGGGGGGAGAAGGCGATGTGCGGAGAGACCTTCTAGACAAGCGACGAGCAAGGGGCGACGAAACAAGACGCGAGACGCGAGGCGCGTGCCATTCGTTCTTCCTTTCTTTCATCGAAACCGCGACGAAACTAACATTAAACGTCGGTGCCCCCTCCGCGAGGATCGCGAAGAAGAACGGACGAGATGGAGGCAATCATCGAAGGAACCGCGAGAGGAATCGAAGCGAGGGGGGGAACAACGACGGCCGGAGGAAACGAACCGCGCGCGGGGGAGAAGAGAACCTCGCGCGGGGGGGGGGATTAATATAACGGCCAGAGGCGACGGACGGCACGCCGAGGGAAAGAACCTGCCGCGGGGGGGGGGCGAGGGACCGAGGGCACGGCGGGGCAGCGTGGGAGGGCGCGAGGCCGATCTCGGAGCGAGATCGCGTCCTTTCCCTCGCGGAGCGCGGAGAGACCCCCCACGAGATATCTTGGGACCGGAGAATGTTTTGGACGAATCTTCTTGCCGTCGGCCGAGGAGAGGCGGACGGAGAGAGAGAGAGAGAGAGAGAGAGAGAGTCTCGCAGAGCGACTGCAGAACGAGAAGTCGAAATCATGCCGGTTTATTACCTTAAACGAGCCAACAATTATAGTAACAGCAAAAACAAAATTCGAATCGCAAATTTCGAGACCAAAACCTGCAAACCTGGACTTGAGACCATGGGGAATCCGAATCTGTGTGTCTTGTGCGTCAGTGGCAACACGGGGAACTGTTCAATTGTAATTGTGAGCGCGTACCTTACACGAATATTCATGCCTACAACCTTCAGATGGGCAGGAATACAACACCCCCCGACTTAAATCGAGACGTCTCCCGATGTCGAGCCAAGAGAGTTCATTTAACCATACGAGACGAGAGACCTAGAGGAGGAGGATTAACCCATGGATCCAAAGCGAGCACAAAATCGGCAGCTTAGCGCGGCGGCCCCCGATTTCGTACGTCACGTCCTACCACGTTCTCCCTTTTACAGGAGTTTTGCTCGGGCAGTTGCGCTGGGTCAGGCGCTGACGCGACGCTAATCATCCACTTCCGGTCGACTTAGCGCTACGATCGTGAACGAGAACGGGTACGATTTGAAGGCAGATCAGGAGGAATACGCTTGGGCTCTTGAATTGGACGTGGTATTTGATTTGATTGGGAACTTGAACTTGGACTTGAAGAGGAGTTTGAATTGGAGAGAGCTTGAGGTTGAACCGGACGGCTGTCGAAATTGGCGTCATACGACTCAACTAGATCAGCACAACGCCGCAGCAACTCAATTCGAGACTCCCAAGTAGCTTCAGAACGAGGATAGCCGCGCCACTTGACGAGATACTTGAATGAAACTCCATCGCCCTTGCGATCGAGTAACTCTTCGACCAAGTACTCATCTTCAGCGAGCGGAGACGAATCGGTGACGGTGAAGTACGGACGAAGATTGGAAATGTGAACTTCATCCTTGACTTGACGATTTTCGAGATCGCGTAGACGGTAGCGAGTGGCCGAGATGGCTTCTTCTACTCGGTAGGGACCGGAGTAGAGATATTGAAGTTTGTTGGCGTGGCCAGGGATTCGACGACAAACTCTGTCTCCTGGTTTGAAGGTGACACCGAGTTTAGACTTTTGAGAGGCGGAGCGCATCGATTCGCGTTGGGCTTCTTGAGTACTTTCGAGGGCGGAACGCCACGACTCGAGAAGCTTCTTATTGAGCTCGGTGGCGTAAGTGACGGCATCGGACGGAGGCCGAGATGGAAGCAACTCGAGAACAGGAGCAGGGTCAGCAAGTTGAGCTGGAAGACGAAGCTCCCGACCAAATAAGATAGCCGCGGGTGACTTGGGTACGACGCGACCGGCGGTCGCTCGCATAGACATGAGAAGAAACGGAAGGTGGTCGACCCAATGGGCGCCGCCTTCATTGGAGACTCGAGTCATCGTGAGGAGAGTTTGTTGAGCTCTTTCCACTAGCCCTACGCCTTCGTGGCGATAGGCTTCAGTAGTGCTCAAGTCCGTGCCAGTCGCTTTGAGAATTAGGTCAACTAATCGAGAGCAAAGATTCGAGCCGGCGTCGGTTCGAAGTTGGCGAGGGACTCCATAACGAGATACGATGAGACGCATGAAGACGTCCAGACATTTTGCGGACGAGGGGTTACCGTTGCAAGGCTCAGCTTCAATCCAACGAGAGAGAGAATCGACGAAAACAATCAGCTTATCAAAACCGGAGCGGCCGGATACGAAATCGTGGGTGGGAGCCATCGAAAGAATATCGCAATAGACGACGTCGAAAGGATAGGATCCGATAGAAAGACCGGATGGATGGGCGAGCGGTCGCGGTAACGGTTTGCCAAGAGTGCATTCATGGCACTCTCGAACGTACTCCGATACAGAGGCGGATAGGCCAGGCCAGTAAACTCGAGAACGAAGTAGGGTAGTCATCCTTGTCGCACCTGGGTGACCAAGGTGGTCATGGTAGGCGCGGAGGTACGTGTCACGAAGGGACTCCGGAATGTATAAACGAAGAGGAGCCTCTTCCGCCTCTGAGGAGCGGTAGTAGAGTAGGCCATCGCGAAGCAGGAATCGGGACCTCTTCTTCGACGACGAGCTAGAGTCGATCGAAGAGGAAGCTTTCGGAAGGATCGACTCGAGTTCAGAAATGATCGAGCTAGCGAACTCGTCGGTAGAGAGCGCTTGACGCAATTCGTCGGCATGAGGCACGCCCACATCGAGATACGAGGAGGTAATCGACTCCGAAGATTCCGATGCTTGACGAGCGAGCCTATCGTTTGCTTGTTGGCGGCGAGCGGTGAGGGTGGATGAAGTAACCGCGGCGGCAACTATGTCGTGAATTTCGGAAGAATCGAAAGAATGGACGTCACTCTCCTCGAGATGGAGAGGATCGTGATCGGGCTCGAGAGCAACTAGGCGGGATAAGCCGTCGGCGTCCCAGTGAGTGACTCCAGGTTTGTGCACGACGTCGAATCGATATTCGGCTAGCTTCAGGACCCATCGCATGAGGCGCGAGGCTGGACCACCGGTGACTTGATCTTTCATCGTGTGAAGCCAGCGCAAAGCTGAATGGTCTACGACGAGGGTGAAGTGGCGACCCCAAAGATAAGGCCTCCAATTTCGGATCGATTCTAGCGCTGCTAGAAGTTCGATTTCAGTAACTGTCCAATGGCGCTCAGCCGGACTCAAACTACGACCGTAGTATGCAACAACGCGCTCTCTCCCTTCGTCGTCTTTCTGAGCAAGGACGCCGGCGATGCCTAGCTTGCTAGCACCGTCGGTCTTAACGAGGAAAGGACGGTCGTCTCGAGGAGGTGCGAGTACGGGTTCTTCACAGATAGCTTGCTTGAGATCTTCGATAGCCTGGCGACAGGCTTCTGTTTGCGACTCGACCGGGACATCGCACCCTTTCCGCGTGAGAGCGGTTAACGGCGCTGCACGGATCGCAAAACGGCGTATAAAACGGCGGTAGTACGAGCACAGTCCAAGGAAAGAACGGACGGCTTCGATAGAGTTGATTTGGGTAGGGTCGATTTTCGAGACGGCTTCCACTTTCTTGGGATCCATCCGAAGACCTTCACGCGAAACAACGTGGCCGAGATATTCAGCCGAGGTGGCAAAGAAAACGCATTTCGACATCTTGCAAGTGAGGCCCGCCCAGATGAGACGTTCCAAGACAAGATCAAGACGGTGTAACATTTGTTGGAATGACGACTCTTCCCTGGCCTGCAGCGAGTCACCTACGCCTGTCGACCAGGCGCCGACATCATCCAAGTATGGCATACAAATCTCCCATGCCAGCCCACCGAGAACGGCGTCCATGAGGCGGCACATATACGAGGGACCGGATTGAACACCAAAAGGCAAGTAATTGAACTCGTACTTGCCGCGATGAGTAGTGAACGCGGTGATATGTTTATCGGACTCTTTGATCGGTATACCCCAGAAACCAGATGCCAGGTCCAGGGTGCAAAGGAATAGAGAATCAAGGTTGCCTTGGCCGGACGACAATCGGTCGATGGCTTCTACCGTGAGGGGAAGAGGGCTGTCCTCTAGACGAAGCTTGGAGTTGACGTCGCGATAATCTACGCAGAAACGTACGAAGCCATCCTTCTTAGTGACTAGCACGACTCGAGAGGCCCACGACGAATTTGATTTCCTAATGATGCCCGCGGACTCCATCTTGCAAACTTCGTCCTCTATGATCTTCTCACCCTCTCGTCCAACTCTAGACGGTGCGTGGCGGTGAGCTTCGGCTCCAGGGTTGAGCGGTAGCTCTACCTCCATCACGTGAGTGTGATTCGGGTTGGTCGGGTCAATTGCGAAAGCAGCGATACGTCGGGCCAGTAGACGACGAACTTGTTCACGTTGGGGCATCGAGAGACGGCCTTCGGGGTCGATCTTGGCTGCCTCGAGGAGCTTACGCTGGTCCTCGTCGAGCGACTCAATCACATCCGGCGAGTTAACGGCCCCGACGCGGCGATATGTTCCAGCGTGAATTTTGAATCGAACCTGTAGCGAAGCTACAGGATGGAACGACGGAAGGTGTAGAGGTTTGGGGTCAGTGTTGACCACCGTAACCGCGATGGTGTGGTCGGAGTTCGACCTCTCTACTTGGGGAATGACGAGAGGAGAGCTATCGATCGTTTCACGCGTAGGGAGTCGGTCCACGAGCATGGCGCAGTCTTCGTGTTCTCGAAGAGCTAGCGGAATTCGGACGTGAAACGTTGCCCGATGATAGGCCGGGATCGTGATAGGTTCGTGGGTGTATAGGAGGTACTCGGAGCCACATGATGCCGGCGCTTTGGCGGCAAACTCATCGGCCGTGCTGAAGAGAGGCTCGGTGACTAGCTGGTTGTCGTTTTTGGTGGCCTGCGGCCCTCGGAAGAAGTCAGTCGTGATTGGGTTCGCGGAGGTCGGACAGACCTGTGCACAAGTCATGCTGACAGGGACCACCGCTATCGGTGACGTCGAGACGCGAAAGATCGGCGGAGCGTCGGGGCTTGGACTGCCATTAACCTCAAGAGGAGCCACCGTGGATGGAGCACCGAGGGTGATAGAGCCGTCCGCGCTGTCGGAGGCGAGCTGAATCGAAGCGGCGTGCGTGGCTAAGAAGTCGTTCCCGAGCAGCAGCATCGGGTTGCCTTCAATCACCATGAACGTATGACGAAAGAGAAATCCACCGACGGAGAAGACGATTCGAGCCTTGCCTCGCGTGATAAGAGGCAGGCCGTCCGGACCGTGAAGCGGTGTCACTACGGCTTGTGGCAGCCGCTCGACGCATGCGTCTTTGGGTAGGCTGGACAAGAGGGAAGTGGTCACGACCGACGGGCCAGCTCCGGTGTCAGCGAGTGTGCTGTTGACCGTGAGAGCGGAGTCGGCTAAGATAACTCCTTCTTTGCCGGTAGCCTCGCCGGAGCGGCAGACCACTAGGTCTCGAACATATAGGCAATGCCTTGGGTAGGCAGATGGTAGGGTATCCACGACGCTATCCGGTCGGTGCGCGGTCACGTGTGCGATGGTGTCGGACGGGGACGGGGTTGGTCGACAGCGTGGTTGCTCGGGTGAATTCGTCGTCATGGTGATCGTCGTCTCTTCGGGTAATCCGACTGCCGCTATCGTGGCAGAGGGTCTAGAGGCGTCGTCCTCGTTGGTAGCGGTGCAGGGTGATAGCTTGGGACTAGTGTATCCCAGGCCTCTCTTGTCGGTGGGGTGCCTCGGGTGGTCGGACATCTTTTCCCAGTCTTTCTCGAGACGAGCTTGGGCTTCTGTCTTGGGTCTTCGAACTAATGAGGCTAGCTCTTCGGCGCGGATGCCTTTGGCTTCCACGAACTCGATCGGCGCTCGGACGGCAGCGGCGAGGTCGGATTCCTCGTCGGCGCCTCGTCCGGCTAGAGCTTGCGCTCTTATTTCGTCAGCGGTTTCGAGCGTGACGTTGGACCATTTCTGGTCCCCGTTCACTCCGAATGATTGCCATTGTTGGCGCCGCTTCCGGAGAGTCGTCGGCGTCGTCGGACGCGGCGAGCTCGCGCGTGCCGGAGGCGGGGCGGTCCATGGAGAGAATGGGTCGTGGAGAGTAGACTCGGAGGCGTAGAGTGGCGTGTCGTTGTCGTGGTTATCGTGGGTTTCTTTTTGGTCTTCGTGGTTGTCTGACTCGGGAGTAGCTGGACAGGAAACAACGGGGTCGGAAGAAACTTCACTAGATTCCCTCCCCCTCTCATAACGATGAAGAGCCGACCACGGCTCGTATGCGGTAGCCTCAGTCGAGCTAAGGGAAGGCCGGTCCGATAGGCTGCGCCGCGCGCAAGCGAGTAGCTCCAACGCGGACAGTTTCTTCGTCGATGGCTGGTCTCCCTGTTGGCTCAAATGTCGAAGAAGAACAGGCATCCAATGGGTCGCCATCGCTCCAGCTACACCGACGTAGGTGCGGCTGCGAAGAGCGCCACGGTGCGGTGAAGGAGAGAGGTTAGCCATGGCCGACTCACGGCCATCCACGACGCAGGTTGGCTGGAGAGGCGGCAGCCCTTTGGTGAGGTACAACCCGGTGGCTTTCTGGTGTCCAGTGCCGTGCTCCCAGGGTTGGACGAATTGGGTCGGGGTCAACCCCCCGACTAAACGGCGAGCTTCCGCATGCATCCGAGGGTTCTCAACCGCTACAAACGGAGCAGTGGCGGAGGCCATTGACTTGAAGACGCGGGCGGCCGACTCAAGAGCGGCACGACGTCCGGGTTCTTGGGAGAGCCATTGACTGCTGACGGCGGAGAGGTACGTGCAGGGCGGGTGGGCGATGACTAGGTCCCAACCTAGGTTTTGGACATGAAGCGCGTCGCCTTGGAAGTGGGGCACGTAGTCAATCTCGGAAGGATACAAATCGCACGTAGCTACATCAGCTCCGGCGAGTAGGAACATGGAGGAGACGACGCCGCTAGTCTCACCAACGACGAGAACTCGTGGGGCGTGACAGCCAGAAGTCAGCCCGTCTTGGACTTGTTGACTCGTCTTCGTGAGCTCAGCGCAAAGCTCATCGAAGTGCTTGGGTAGCGCGGCGGCAGGCGAGGCTAAGGTGCCACTGCGCGGCCGGCGGAGCTCTTGGGCTGCCTCCGTGAGGTGCCGAGGTAATACCACCGCAGAGCCGCTCGCTCGTGCACGAAGAGAGGCGAGAGCGTGGAGAGCGGGTGACGGGGTATCATCGCGGGAGCCGACATCGGAGTTGTTTCGAGAGGAATCGAAGGACTGGATTGCGGACGCATTGATCGCTGCCACGCGCATGATGGCGGTGGCAGTGGTATCGAGAGGCAGGCAGTGCTTGGAGGCTGCGACCGGTGGCCGCGGCGACGTAGGACGAATAGAAGAAGACTCGGATATCGACGACGTGGAGACGGGCTCAGAGGACGGGATTGACGAAGAAACTCGGAGAAGTGGGGTGTCGGATTGCGGCGACGGACGCCGCGGCCGCGAGACCACCGGTGAGAGACATGAAGGACATGGCTTAGAGACTCGGTTGGGCTGGCTCAATGGGCGTAGAAGCTCGGTTTGGGAGGCGGCCGTTCCTCGACGTGCAAGGGAGTTGTGGTCACTCTCCATGGTCACGTCGGGAGAGGAATCGGGCCAGGCATCGACTTCGTTGCAATCTGTCGTCGGCGGGGTCGGCGCCGGCGAAAGAAGGGACGTGGCTGTCGTAGAAGCCGGCTGCGGGGAAGGCTGAGGCCAGGGTGGTGGCTCTGCGGCAGCGGCTGGCGTGGGTGGTGGCCGAAGAGGTTCTGCAATGCGAAGCATTCTTCGGAGGACTTGGCTCGGGCTAGCGGGTGGATGGACCGCTGAAATTACGGTGGATTCAGACTCGAATTCGGAAGACTCGGCGACTTCAAGAGGGGCTAGGAGACGGCTGTGCCAGCTCCTCCATGGCTCTCGGTTGATGGGGTGGCGTGGGAACGCCGGTGGTCGACCGCAGACTCCGCGGTGACGTTGATTTGTGCTCGGACTCGTCGTTCCTAGCGTGCTGGACGCCAAAAACAGGGCTAATTTTCGAAATGGGAACGGACGGGGCCGGCCCAAAGGTGAAGCCCCCTGGCGTCGCAACCGTCGATGAGGACGAAGCGGACGCTTGTGATGACAATAGGGGCACGGTGGCCAGCACCGGTTGGCTCGGTGCG
Organism: Isochrysis galbana; assembly: GCA_018136815.1. Lineage (NCBI taxonomy): Eukaryota > Haptophyta > Isochrysidales > Isochrysidaceae > Isochrysis > Isochrysis galbana. Next base: position 4,797,766 of record CM030937.1, read on the forward strand.
GCCGTAATCTCGGACTCGGTGACGGGCTTGATTACGCGGGCTCGGGATGCACTGTCTTGTGCAATTGGACTCGGACTCGGAACGGAAACGGAAGGGATCGGCTCGGCGGCGTGCAGCTTGCTGGAGTGGCAGGCCGGCTGCGGCGAGACTCGAAACGGTGGCTTGGACAAGGACACAGTGGCTGTCGTCGAGGGCTTCGGCGTCAGCTTGTGTTTGGACTCGATACGCGGTGGCTCGTGAAACGGGGCTCGGGTATGGTTGGAATTCTGGACGTGACCGGAGTTTCCAAATGACTCAGACTCGGGGCGCGGAGGACCGAAGGTGAACACTCCCGCGGAAGGAGTGGTCGTCAGAGGCTCAGTGGGTGGCTGGAGCTCCGTTAATCCTGCGGTCGACCGCGTGGTAGGACTCGGTGACGTTGTAAACTCGGACTCGGACTCGGACTCGGATGGCTCAGAACGGGGTTTGCTCAAAACAGGCTTGGACTCGGACTCGAAAGAAAGTGGGGAGGAACCGGAGAACTGCGCCTCCATCGTCGTAGCGATGGAGACTGGTGATACCGGTGATGACTGGACTGGGCTCAGACTCGTAGATGGGCTCGCGGTGGCGTAGGACGAAGAGGGTAATTCTGAACGTGACTTGGACTCGTACTCGTACTCGGGAGACGTTTTGTGGCTCGGACATGCGAAATTTGATTTGAGAGATTGAAGGTTGGATTGGGCCTGCGGCGGCTGGATTTTCGCAGACCGTGAGGTCTTGGACTGTTGATGCTTGGGGAGTGGCGTGGGATAGCGGTTGAGCGGCTTGAGTTGATAGAGAGGCGGTGACGGTTGACTTGGTTTTGAGGACTCGTGCGTGATATCGAGAATCAGGATGGAATTATCGGCATTGGGAGAAATAGGGGCAATCGGCGAGGAGGCAGGAGAAAGAGGGGGATGGAGGTGGCAGGGCTTGTCTGGAACTTGGGGAATCTTGGGGTACCGGTTGGGGGCCGTAGAAGTACTCGGCCGTAGCGTAATACGATCTTTTGGTGGGTGGCGTTCAGGCCCACTACCCTGGACTGGTAGTGGGGTAACAGCGCGGACGTGGGCCCCGCCGGCGACCTACTGGGCCGGACGGAGAACAACCATCGTGCGGAGGCGGCGGTGGACTTCTGGGTCGTTACCACACTCGCCACTGCCGCCTTCGCAGAGAAAACGAATGTACGGTTGGCAAACGACGGGGTTATGAGCTCCGTCGCCCGTGCCATACTTCCACAGGTCTGCCTCGGGCGTACCAGATGGAGCCCGGGGACGAAAGGCGCAGTACGCGCAGCCGTTGGCGTCGGTCCACTCCTTGACGTCGCGGTCTAAGTCGTCGAGACGCGGCGCCGTCATGGTGGCATCGGAGGGGCGGCAGCGCGTGAGCGCAGCGCGAAGGGCCGGGTGACCCGCGTAACGAGAAATTTGCCAGAAGCGGGCTCGCGCTCGAGACCAGCTACCTGGATCCCATTCCGAGAGGCCCGAATCGGCCGGAAGCCCAAGGCCGTTCGGAGGGGGCTCACATTGGCGACGAGAAGACGTGCTTTTGCCGAGGGGACGGTCAAGAAGTGCGTCCGGTAGCGGAGACGATGCGGAGTAATTCGTAGGTGGAGGAGGAGCCCGACGATTGTCAGCGCCAGTCGTCTTGCGGTTCGAGTTGTTGTTTTGCGATTTTAATGCCTCGGCCACCGCCGCTTGGACGGCGGCGACCATCGAAGCCGTAGTGTCCACGGGGTTAGAGGCAGCCTTAGCAACCTTGGCGGTCTTGGTGGGCTTGGAAGTAGTCGCCGGCGGCGTCACGGCGGCGACCGTGGTGACCGACGCTTGTTGTTGGCCAGCGCGGGCTTGTTCGTACGGGCTCAGGTAGCGCTGGCAGAGGTTGACGCACGAAAGGGCCGAACGAGGGAGCTCGTGGTTCTCGACGCGGAAGCGAGTCTTTGCAAGACACTCGCCGAACTTGGTCGCGTTATCCACGCCGCGAGCCGCGTCGACCTTGTCGTTCCGGATGATGGACTCGAATCGTTGATTGATATCGTGCGACATGTTTGGGTGGTCCCAGACCGTCGTGGCATCCACCTTCGCGTCACCCATCTTGCGGACGTACGCGCGCACCAAATTCTTGGATAACTCTAAGAGATCGGAGCCGGCTTCACGGGCTACGAGCCTGTCCCACTCCATGGAGGCGGAGTCTTTGGCGAAGCCGGGCACGTTGGCCGCGAAGGTGGCGTCGCACTTGCGGAGAAGCACGTCGCAGGCCAGCGCGGGGTTGAGAGAGAGGACCGGGTCTTCGGCGAGATCGAGGAGGAAGGCGTAGATCCTTTGGTTGCCGGTGGTGCACAAGTTGGCGGCCGCTAGCAAGGATGTAAAGATTTCACGGTGGTCGCAGCCGAGCGAGAGGGCGCGCTCGAGCGGCTTGATGAAGGACAGACGAAAATCATTCCAGGAGGTGGCCGCTGTCTGGACGTTGTCCGAGGCCAGGCCCTTCGGGAACTTGATCTCGGAAAGCTCTTTGCCCATTCGGACTTGGTTCACCTGCTCGGCCTCCGCGGGCGGACGCGGTCGCTTCGCCAGCGACAGCTCCATGGGTACTGGGGGGGCGCCCGCGGCGGGGGGCCCGAAGGAGAGGTGGGGAGCGGCGGCGCGCTCCATGGCGACCAACTATAAAGTTAGTTCGGTTGTTTAGGGGTTAAGGTTGGGTAGTAGGGAGGTACACTAGCAAGCTGCCTCACGCCGTGTACGTAGCGGGAATTTTTAAGAAGATTTTTTTTTCTCTCGTCGTATTCGATAGGTCTCTTGGAATCCTGCGTAGCAAGATTGCCCCTCGTTTCCGTTATGGTGCGATTCCCGTTCCAGACGAGATCGCCGACGGATCGCCCTTTGATCGTCGTCCGTCGTTGTCTGATCGGAGTGTTTGGGTTTGATTTCAGTCGAGTTATGTGAGAAAGTCGTGGGGCGAGAGTCAGAGTGGTTTCGTGGGTATCTCTGTCCGTCGTCTTGTCGCCAGCCGTCATCCGTCGCTCTCGCTCTCGTCGCTCTCGCTCTCGTAACACTCATACCCTACGATCCCTCCTCTCCTTGCCAGCCCCTCGCCCCTGCCATCGCAGCACTCCTCTCACTCGCCTCTGGCTGCCTCTCGCCGCTCGTTCGATGTGGCTCTCGCCGCCGTCCTCGCCCTCGCCCTCGCCCGCCTGCCCGCCTTCCTCTGCTGACGTACCGACTACCTGGGGGAGATAGCCGACACCGGAAATGTAGCGAACGCGGGAGAGATCCAATATTACCACCCGCCAGCCAGATGGGAGGGCGGATTTAAAGGCCCAAGATACATGGAGTACCCCTTGGCGGACGAATACGCCATACTAAAAGGAAAAGTCGCGCTAGACGCAATATCAGTCGCAGATCTTACCAAGGCCGCGCTTAAAGCGACACGAAGCAACGCCCCGCAAGCGGCGAAAACAACATGGACCAAGATCCAAGATCTGCAAACCTGGACTTGAGGCTCAGCACTCGCCAAACAGCACGTCGCGGGAGGACTGGCACGTCCACGCGCCCCGCGCGTTCTGCGCGTACACGCAGCGGACGCAGCCGGCCGAGCAGTCGTAGGCGTAGAGGCCACCGGGGGCCACCTGCACTTTTGTACTATAATATGGGGGTCCTGCAAGTAGAACTTATAGCGTCCATATGGATGGGGGTAGTTGCCGAAAAAACAACCAAACTTGAGGTTGCACCCTCTTACCACGGTGCCTCCATCGTCTTTGCCGTTGTCGCCATCACCGCCGCTGCCGTCACCGCCGCCGTCGCTACAACCACAGTTGCCACCACCCTCGAGACCGCCCCATTCGCTACACCCTCCACCTTCGCTGCCGCCGCTGTCACAACCGACGTTGCTCCTTCGCCGTCTGCCCAACCGCCACCACCAAATTCAGCTCCCGCACTCTCGCCTCCTTCTCCCTCGCCCTTACCCAGCTCCCTACCCAACCATCTTCGCCATCTCCTCCTTCGTTCTCTCCTCGCGTCTTGCCGCCTCCGTCGGCCCCTTCGCCGTCACCACCGCCACCCTCCTATCTCTCCACTTCCTCCCTCGCCACCTTCCTTGATCCCGCAGGCCCCCGACCCCGCCCTGGCCTCGAAATATCGCCTCGTCCTCGCTACCCCGGTCCCTGTCCCCTCCCCCCTCCCCTCCCCGCACGCAGGCAAGCGCACCTCCTTCACTCGCCCTCTCCTTCACTGTGTGAGCCCTCCTGCCACCTTGACCTTCGTCACACCTCGCCTCCTCCGGCCACCCACCACTCCCCTTCCTCACCGCCGACTCCTTCAGTGCACCCTTAGCTGTTGGGAATCCCTGCCAAGAAGCTGGCCCCCCCTTTCCCTCCCCCACCCCAGGCGCCGCCATCCATCGCCGCCGGGCCCCGCGTGCCCCGTCTTCGGTGGCGTGTGATCATGTGATCATGTGGTGGTGTCTTACCGGTAGAAATTGTAGTTTTGTAGAGCGTCTTGTTGGCTAGCATCCCTACGAGTAGCCACATGCTATGGGCTATGGACTATGGAAGGAGCTCACAATTGAGCATGAGTCGGTTGTCCGAGAAAAACTCCATAATATTCTTAGCAACCGCACTCGCGGCGCATGAATCACTTCCTACACGTAGTATACTTTCTACACCCCCACTCCCCCGTCCCTAGATGGGAAAAACAGGGAAGGGGGGGAAAATCTTCTTAAAAATTCCCGCTACATATGCGGCGTGAGAGGAGGCTAGCGTTCATGTGCCTCTTAGTCGTCGCCAGGGACAACAAACGCTGCTGAAGCACGAAATTGCCCGTGCACCATCTCCCAGTCATGCTCAACGCTTCACCCAAGCGGGTCGTGCCATCAAAGGAGATGCTGATACGTTGTACTGCGGACTCTTTACGGAGCAACTCTAGCTCCCTCTCTGCGATCTGCGGAATGTAAGTGCTGGAAAGATGAGAATGATCCGTGAGTGCACTGTCGCCCCCGCGCTCAAGGAGCTTTCGCAGGAACCGCAAGCGTTCGAGCGGGATGCCCGCATGCAGCAATGCTTTAGTCTTTAGTCACGCGGTAGCGATAGCAGTGCACATCCACAGATATAGTGGCGCCGGCTTCATCTGTATTATTCTGGAAGTATTCGCCAAGTTCACCAACGAGGACATCGTCCTGTTCCTTGCGCAAATTGAACGCTTTTACTGCCTCGATGTGCGAGTTGTACTTGACGTGAGAGGCGATGGCGATGGTGCTCTTGATGTTGGCCAGGGTTTTTCTGCATGCCCCACAAAACAGTGAGCCTGCAGACTGGCGGAAGGAGTTATTGGGGAATTCGCGAATGCGCTGCGCAACTGACACCTTCGACTCTTTCGTTGCACGGGGGCCAGCCTTCCGACTGCGGACGCCCGCATAGGGTGATCAAGCCCACAACAAGCACGAAAGGACGCGACGAACAGAGACAAGGGAAGACACCAAGCTCAAGCTCACAATGATGTACTCACAGGCGTCCCCATGAGATACAAACAAGGAAAACTCGAGTTGACAATACGAACAAACAAACGAGAGAACACAACAATCACAAGTGAATGTGACCCTCTTGCCATCTCACTCACCCCGAAGAGTGTGCGCACTCAGCGGGTTAAACCAACGCGGTTTAAAGACAAGTCTCACTTGGGGCGCACATCCCTCCTGAGAAACTTACGGGTACACAATCACACTGTCGATGCCGCAGTTGGAGTGAAGGAGTGTGCGTGCAGTGCAGGAGCCTGCGTATTTTTCCCGATAACATGGGTGGTGTGCCCCACCACTTGATCAATTTTGGCTCTCAACTTGCAATCCCACGCGAGCACGATCAACAGTCACCTTGGCGGGCTACTGGCCGCCCAGCGCGCCCCGTTCACCGTGTCTTCACCTGCACCTGCAGTTCCTGCACTATCACCTTCACCTGCACCTTCACTGAAGAAAAAACTTCGGACCGGCACCTTCCCAGTTGGAAAAATTTTTATTGTGCGGGCGTGGCGCGCTGGCGCTCCTTCGCCCACCTGGTGGGGCGGGTCGTCCTTACGTGGTCGCTTCGGCGACAGGGGTGTGTCCATGAGTACGTTGTTCATCGCGGCTAGGGCGGCGGCGGCGAGGGAGGAAGGCGGCGCGCGCTCCATGACCCTATCGTTTGCTAACGATAGTTGATACTAATCACCTTACAAGAGCTCTTAAAACAAATTCACGATATTCTTACCACAATCGCGGCGCTGGAGCGACCACTTACACGTAGCATACTTTTCACCCCCCCCCCCCCCATCAGGCGCCCTAACTCAAAGCGTGCGAGGCATTCTCAGTTTTGGAACAGAGGTAGTAATTTTGAATGATGGATGGTGGTGTAGTGGCCCTAGACGGACTGAGCCTTGCGGGCGGGCTATCTAGGGACCACATGAGGCTGTGGGGTGAAGGCATCTTGTCCGCGAGCGAAGCTCGAAGTTTGCGCGCCTGTCCACGAAGCACCAGTGCAGGCAACACGAGAGAGGGAGGAGAGACTCCGCACAGTGAATAGAGACTCAGATTTCAGAAGCTGTCAAGAAGAAATGATGTATTGCTCCACAGCCGAGCGCTCCCAGCCACCTCGCACGATGCATGCCACATTAGACCATTTCCGCATCTCAAAGTGAGTGCGCCAACATAAACTGTTAAGAGGCACAAGTGATTTTATCAACGAGCCTGAGATCTGGTGGATCGGGTTTTTCCCTTCGGGGTTGAGATATTTTTGCGCCACAAGATGGCCCCTTCGAGAAACGTCATGCCTCATCCTTCGAGGGTTGGTCTCGTAGAAGCAATCATAGCCAAGATTGTCAAGCCAACGCACGGTAGCCTCGAGTGTGTGCCCTCCCCTCTTGGACCAGTATCCAATGCCATGATACTCAAACTCGAGTACCCGGACAACATGGGACTTGAGGGATGATATAGTACCCTCCAGCACCAGCGGATCGTAGCCTTCTGTGTCAATAACAAGCGAATCGACGTGTGTGAGGCGTTGTTGTTGGAATAGTACATCAAGTGTAGTCACAGGGACTTGGAGAGGCTGCTTACAACGATGGCGCATTTCGTTGTTGCACGAAGCTATTGACACTTGCTCACTTCCAATATTGCTTGCGCCGGAGACCATTGTGGAACCCGTGGTGTTTGAGGCGGCCGTTTCGTGCATGGTGAAGTAGTCCTGCACACCTAAATCCTGTGACACGGCATGCACGATCGCACGGTTCTTCGGATGCAGCTCTAGAAGATGGACGTGCACATCAGAATGCAGATTCACTCCTCTCCCTTGGCGGGCATGAAAGCCCTCCCCGCATGCGCCCTGCGGCATATACTTCAAGTATCCACTGTTCACACGCTCGGCGTAGCGCAGCACCGCGTCACGCCATCTCTGTCCCGACAAAGAAGGTAAAGCCCAGCGCTGAAGCGAGGTTTGGAGAACGTAGCCCTTGTTTGCGCCCACGTTGACGATGCGGATGGGGCCGGCCGGCGCCTGCTCGGCGAGCGCGTCGAGCCATGACTCGTCGGGGCAGTTGCTCGTATGTTGGAGAAGGTTCCAGATCTGCTCACTCACACACTGCGCACGCGCCGAGCCCAACGCCAAGCTGGCGAGCACGGCTTGGAGCAGCATCCTGTCTCTCCACGGTGTTCTTCACTCCTTTCTTTACTTTGCGACGAAATCTAGAGAAAAGTCGGCCTCCGCTCACTCTTTTCGTCTCCAGTTGTAGAGAGAGTGGGGGGGGGGAAGGGAGCGAGGAGGCGGAAGGAGGGGCCCTTCCTCCACGCAGCCTCTCTCTCCGCTTTTGAGGAGGACACCAGCAGGGAGCAGAGACAGAGAGAGAGAGGGGGAGAGAGTAGGGAGAGAGAGAGAGAGAAAGTACTCCTAGGGGGTGGTGTGGGGGAGGAGAGAGAGTGAGAGAGAGAGAGAAGAGAGACGAGAGGGAGCGCGCGGGGGGGAGGGGGAAAGAAGAGGGAGAAGGAAGAGAGAGAGAGAGAGAGTGAGAGCACAGCGTCGGCGAGGGCAGCAGCGGCTCGGACGCCCTCGACGATGGGCCAAAAAGGAGAGGGAGGGGTGAGAATGGCGAGTGTGGTGGTAGCTCGGGCGGCGGGAGTGGCTCGGGCGGCTTGGACGGCGCGGGCGGCGCAGGCAGCGGCGCCCCGGACACAGGCAGCCGCGGGCACAGCGGCGGCAAGCGCGGCGCCGAACCGGACAGCGGGATGGCTCGGGGGCGGTGGCTCGGCCGACAACGGCCTGGTCGGCGGTAGTGGCGCCGCCACTGCTGCGGCCGCCTCCCGAATCGCTTCCAGCGCGCGCCCCGCCACCTCTTCGGCCACCGCAGGCACCGTCGTCCGGCCTCCAATCTCCTCGCGGCTGCCCGAGCAGCCCGCTGCGCCACGCGCCACCGCCCCACCGCCACTTAGCCCGCCGCTTCCACCGTCCCAGCAGTCGCCGTCGCCGCCCGCGTCGCTACCTCCACCGCACAGCTGCTCCACGTCCGAATCCGTGCCGTCTCAGCCTGCCACGTGCGCGGCGGCTCTCCAAGCCGCCACCGCTGCCGCTGCCGCTGCCGTCCGCACAACTGTCGCCACCGTCGGAGCCGCTGTCGCCTGAGCCACTGCCGCTGCGCGCCGCCGGAGCCGCCGTTGCAGCCGCCGTCCGAACAGCTAACGCAGCTGCTTCCTTCGCCGCTGTCGTCGGGCTCGCCGCTCGCGTTTTCTCCGCGTTCGCCGCGAGGGCCGCCACTCGCGGCGGAGCCGCTACTCAAAACGCCATCACGACCGTCGCCGCAGGCGCGTCTCTCGCTCGTCCTCGGGCCGCCGCTCGGAGTGCTGTTGGCTCCGCCGCTTGGACCGCGACCGTTTGAGCCACCACACCGTCTACGCGGACTACATTGATAGCGGCAGTCCTGGCTCCGGCGACGACGGTGCCAACAGCGGCGGCGGCGGCGCGGAAGGGCGGCGAGGCTCTGGCTGTATGTCGGGGCGGTCGGGGCAGCAGCGCAGTTTGCGACGGCATTGAGGCGGGAGAGGGGGTTCTAGGACCGACAGCAATGGCGGCGGTTTGGACGGAGGCGGCTCGAGCGGCTGCGGTGGCATCACGGGGGGCGGTGGCGGCGCATTGAGCGCTGGCGGTGCCGACAGGACGGTCCGTGCGGCCACAGCAGCGGCTCGGGCGGCCACGGCAGGGGGTCGGAGACCCGGACGACGGCAACGGCGGCAGCGCGATGGCCGCTGGCGATGGCCTCTGGTGACGGCCGCAGCGGATCCTCGGAGGGTGGCGGAGGTGGGTGGCAGGCAAGAGGCGGCGGCTGCGACTGCGGCTCGGGCGGACCGAGCAGTAGCGGTGGCGACCTGGGTGGTGGCGACGGCGGCTGACACAGCGGCGATAATAGCTTGGCTAGCAGCGACGGCGGCGGCTCCAGCGGTGGCGGCAGCATCACGGGGAGCGGCGGCGGAGGCCCAGGTGTGGACCGTGGCTTGAGCGAATGTGGCATGGACCGCAGCGGTAGCGGCTCGGACGGCCGCAGCGGCAACCCAGATGCTGATGGTGCCATCGGCGGCGACCCTCTTGGACAGCAGTGACAATGGCTCAAACGGCGGTGGCCCGGATGGCAGCGGCGGCGTGGACGGCAGCGGCTCGGATGGCGGCAGCTCGTGCAGCCGCGTCAGCGGCTCGGGCGGTGTCGATGTCGACCACGGCTCGGGCGGTCCGGGCGGCGGCGGTGGCGGCTTGGACGACGACGGTGGCTCAAGCGACGGTTGTCCGGATGGCGGTGGCCCGGAAGAAGCAGCGGCAGCTTGGACGGCGGCGGGTCGGACGGCGGCGGCTCGAGCAGTGGTTGCAGTGGCTCGGGCCGCCACGGCTCGTTCGGCGGCGACCATGGTGCGGGCGGCGGGAGCTCAGGTAGCAGCGAAGCGGCCAGCTTCGGCGATGACACTGGCATCACAGGAGGCGCTAGTGGCGGAGGAGGCATCAGGGGCTGCTCGAGCGCTGGTGGTGTGGGCCGCAGTGGCAGCAGCTTGGACAGCGGCGACGGTGCTACTGGCGACAGGAGCCACTCGGACGGCAGCGATGTTGGCTCAAACGACGGAGGCCTGGATGGTGGTTGCCCGGTCGGTGACGGCGGCGGCTTGGACGGCGGCGGCTCGGACGGCGGCGGCTTAAGCAGCAGCGGCAATGGCTCGAGCGGCCGTAGCTCCTTCATCGCCGACCATGGCGCTTGCGGCAGCAGCTCGGGGCACTGCGGCTCGATCGGCGGCGACCGTGGCGCGGGCGCGGGCGGTTGCGGCATGGACGGTGGCGGCCGGATTGTCAGTGGATGAGAGCTGGGCGGCGGCGGCAGCGACGCGGGCGTCGGTGTGAGCGCGACGCCAGTGAGCAGTGGGGCCGCCGCACCAGGTGCGTGCCAGGCGTAGCCGGCGTGCTGGTGCGAGGGAGTGTGGGAGGGTGCAGGCCAAGTGCACAGTGGCGATCACAGGGTTTGTGATTGCGACCATGGCGGTTGGCAGGCAAGTTGTAGGAGGTGTCGCAGATGTTGCACGTTCGGACCGGGGATGTGTTCTTGTGCAGCCCAGTGCACCAAATGTTGCAGCCAAGTGCAGTCGGATTCCCGGCACTCTTGGAGGGCATGCAGGGCGGAAAGGTGTTGTTGGGCCCAAAGTACGAACTGCTGTAGCTATTACCTTTGTGACGGTTGGCGGTTGGGCGACTTTAATGATGCGGCTCTGCTGACGACACGGGGCACAGGCCATGTATCGCGGTGGCGGCCATCGCGGCGTGATATAGCCAATGGTCGTGTGGTTGAGCTGTGTGGTGAGAGGCTGTGGCTGCTGTGTGTGATGGTGTGGAGGGGCTGTGGATGGTAGTAACATGTGAAGTACACACAGAAGGCAGGGCACAGGGGGCATGGAGCGACACGGACGGGGGAGACACGCGCGGTCGATGGCGAGACCGAGGGGCTTCGGTCTCGAGCGGCATGAGGACGGGCGGGACAAGCACGGAGAGCACAGGCAGACCGAAGGGGCACAGGAGCGCTTGAGCGATGTTGTTGAACGCAAGACGAGAACAAAGGAGAGGACACTCGCGGGGAAAAGTAAACACGGGAAAGGGAAACACGCGGGAAAAGAGAGGGATGAATAGGGCGGTCAAACAGGGCTTTTTAAGTACTAATATGGGCGGGGGTGACATTTTTTGACCATTTTCCAAAACCCACAACAAAACTCCCAGGGGGGCCACCTGCCGCCACGAAAATCTTCGCCAGAAAATGGTGCGATTCTCCTCCCCCCTCGCCCCTCCCTTGCACACGCTCTGGGGCTCTACCGGTAAAGAACCGCGGCAACGATGGAGATAACGGCAGCCAGGCATACGAAATCGAGCCGTGCGCACCGCGCACCGCCGTCCATACACGCCAGCGGTTGCGGACCTTGCGAATCATACGAGCGGGACGGACGGGTAACAACGACGAGCGGGGCGACCCTAGCCACGGCCGCCACTCCCTATCAATCGCGGCGACACTCGAAACATTCGAAGGTTCGGAGCAGGAACTGGAACTAGCCTGAGCCGCAAATATCGGCTCGATTGTAGGTCACGCGCCTGAGATAGAAGAGAGGCACTCTCGGGTACGTCGGAAGGGTTATCCATTTTATGCCCTCTTGCGAGGAGCCTAACTCGTCCGCCTGTAGTCGGGGAGATCTATCCCATAGTATGGTTTGAACGTCAGAATCTATGGCCTCCATGAACCACGCCGGAGGGTGGATAGGCCTTATTGGGTTTGAGATTGCATTTGACCATACAAATTTGCTTGCCCGTCACGGGGTCCTTTGCCCAACATCCGGGGATGTCATGGCTGGATGAGCACTGGACGATTTGACGCCCTTTCGTGCGGTTGTTTTTGCATTCGCCCGCCATGAATCGGCGGCATGGTGCCGCCGCTCCAAGCCCCATCAGGGCCCTGAAATCCATAGCGTTGCTAGCGTCCCTTTGGCGCTTGCGCTGTTCCGCTTTCGCTTTATTTATCCTGCTCGCAGGTACATTGGCGAAAGCTCACCTGATTCTTGCGAAGGAAGGATATAGCCCACGGCTTATCGTAACCTTTACATCCCCCGGGGGTGCCGTGGATGGCTATTTCTCCTTCGGGGGTCACGCACTCGACCGAAGAACGGACGGCGTAGTAGTCCAAGTTGAAATTCTCTCCGTCGTCGAGAGTCACGTGGAAATTGCGGGGGAAGCGGTGTCCCAAGGCGGAGGTGTCCGTATAGACGTAGAAATGCCAAATCGGACGTTTGTTTGCCCGACTCAACTTTCGTGATCCCTTCTACCGTGGTTTTGGCGCGTTGCTGATTGCCCCGTAATACATGGAACCCTTCGCGCTCCAAAGCGCTAGCGAGATGCCGAGTCTTCGTCTTGTAGGCTTTTACGGGGTCGAAAATGCGGAAAACAATGTAGGTTGCCACCTCCTTCAAAGAGGACCGGACGGCGCTAGACTTGCGCGGAGCCGTGTCGGCTAGAGCGCCGTAAGTGACAGCAAAGTCGTGCGAGACACCCGAAAGGGCAGCTTGAAGATTGTCGCCGTAGGCGGCTTTAAATTGGTCGTGTGCGTCCTCATCAACATAAAAAATCCAAGGACCTTTGCGCCCTTTATCCATCCCGTCTGGGGTGGCATCCAAGCCCTCAAGCTTGGAAAGAAGGTACTTCATGTAGGTCGCGACATCTTCGCTCTTGATGTCCTTCTTGTCTTCAGCTAGCTGTGCTAGCTGAATGAAGAAGGGGCCTCCACCCCGCCTCCACCCCGCCTCCATCGTCTTTGCCGTTGTCGCCATCACCGCCGCTGCCGTCACCGCCGCCGTCGCTACAACCACAGTTGCCACCGCCCTCGAGACCGCCCCATCCTTCACCTCCACCCTCCACCCTCGCCGCCGCCGCTGTCACAGCCGCCGTTGCTCCTTCGCCGTCTGCCCAACCGCCTCCACCATCTTCAGCTCAAGCACCGTCGCCTCCTTCTCCCTCGCCCTTACCCAGCTCCCTACCCGTCCATCTACGCCATCTCCTCCTTCGTTCTCTCCTCGCGTCTTGCCGCCTCCCTCGGCCCCTCCGCCGTCACCACCGCCACCCTCTCTCTCCTCTTCCTCCCTCGCCACCTTCCTTGACCGCGCCGCCCCCCGACGCCGCCCTGGCCTCGAATTATCGCCTCGTGCTCGCTACCCCGGTCCCTGTCCCCTCCCCCCCTCCCCTCCCCGCGCGCAGGCAAGCGCACCTCCTTCACTCGCCCTCTCCTTCACTGTGTGAGCCACCTTGATGATCGCTTCGTACTTGATGCGCAGCGCCCTCTCACGATCCAACTGTTCCTGCAATGCCTCAACGTGAGCTTGGGCCTCTTGAAGGCTCGGCTCGTTTGCGTGCCGCGCCGCCTCGCCAGCGGCAAGTTGCTGAAAGGCCTCTTCGAATTTTTTCGCCTTCTCTTGCGCGAGCTTTGCGCGCCGCTTGTCTAGGTTGGCCTCGGCAAGGGTAGCCATTGCGAGGCCGACAGCCGGCGATCGGCCGACGCGGAACCTCCGCGTTTCTTATGGGGATTCGCCCGACATTCACTGCTTTGATTCCCTCACGCGCGCAATCCTCCCATTCTCCCAAAATAGACCTCCATGGGCCGGACAAGGCGGGGGAGTCACTCACCGACGCCATGGATTTTCGTGGGGTAGAGGGGGTTCGCGGGGGGGGGGGGGGGGAGGGGGGGCAGGTAAGGGGGGTCCCTGGGGAATCCTTGGACACCCAGGAGGGATGGAAAATAGTTGTTAAAAAGCGTGAGTGACCGGCCTAGAAGCTCTCCGGTATTGGCCAGCTTCGTGTGAAGCTGTGGTTTGAGAGCATGGCGGTAGACGGCGTCAAACCATCGATTGCTGGAGATATCCGGTCTCACAAGGGCTGTTCTTTGCTTGGCATCTTGCTCTATCTATGGCCCGGTGCCACGGACAAGTCTCTGAGTGAGAAGTCGAGTCCGACAGACATCATGGCGAGTCTGATCCCCCTGGAGTTCAAAATACGCTGGTGCACCTACAACAAGCAACACGCGCGGGCGTGGCGGCAGGAGCGGCCGGATTGGAAGAAGGACACGGTGGAACGGTCTATGCTCAAAATGGGCAGTGTCCTGCGCTCACACCACTTTGACCTGTGGATTGCCGCCCGCGTGCGAAAGGCCCAACTGAAGCCGGAGTTGAGCGCGAAGCTTTTGTGGAACCCTCACTCTTCTTTGTTCGACGCCCAGCTATTTGGCACTCTCACTCTCACCCACAAACAATATTCATGGCTCAACAGGCACGGCTCTTTCTGCGACGTGCTGAACGCACAGAACGCCATGGATGAAGGCGCTCCGGGGTGGGACACGCACAGGAAGCGTCGGGAGCTGACGGACTTGCTTGTTGCAGGCTTCGGCAAAGCTTGGTATCCGCATTCAGTGGTAATTTTAATTTACTCCTACAGTATGGGTGCACCATTAACCCTAGTGTATCCCTAAAAGTCCAAAAATAGGTGCGCGTATCGGTGGCGAAGGTGGGCCATATGGCTCAAATTTTTAGCTGAGCATGGAGTTTATAGGCAGATTAGAATGCCCTAAGCAAGATAGCATGTGGGCAGAAGGTTACAACATTGTTATTGAGCGGCGAACTTGACAAACACGCAAAACGCGACAAAAACGGGGAAAAACTTGACAAATTACCAAGCATTCAGTGGTGGAGTTTTATTTTTGACGCACAGCCCACACCCTCTCCTTGTTCCTGAGAACGCGCTGTGCCGCATGTGACGAGAATAGAAAGAGCCGAAAGTCCAGAGCTTGAGCCGCCGCGGGCGGGCGGCCCGGGGGGGGGAGCATCGTCAACGAGAGAGAGAGAGAGAGAGAGAGAGAGAGAGAGAGAGAGAGAGAGAGAGAGAGAGAGAGAGAGAGAGAGAGAGAGAGAGAGAGAGAGAGAGAGAGAGAGAGACCCCAACGCGTGGTGCAGAGGGGTGGGTGGGGTGAAGGGAGATCTCATGGAGCTCGCACGCCCGCACTCTCCCTGGGGCTCTCTCCAGCGACCGCACCCCGAGATCGGGCCCGACCTCACACAGAAGTTCTTGCCGTATGTAGATAATAAACCGCCCCCACTCGATAAGATGACGAGGCGTAGCACGCTCTCTCTCCCCTCCCTCTCTCTCTTCTCGACGCGCTCCGCACTCAGCCAGCGCTCCCCCCACTTCCTTCGCTCTCAACCCTTTCAATGGCCTCCCTACTTCTTTACTACTTACCCTCCCCCAACTCTCTCCGACCCCTAACTCTCCTCTATCGATGTCCCCTTTGCTCACTGGACCTTCTCTTCTGCCCCCCCCCCCCCCCCCAGTCTCTTCTCTCTCTCTTCTTTCCCCTCTCTCTCTTCTCCCTCTCGCCGCTGAACCACCTCCCCGCGCACTCTCCTCTCTTCCGCTCCGCAGAACCATCTTCCTCTCCTTGCCCTCCTCTCTCCCTTCCGCTCCATTCTCCGTTCCCCCCCCCCCTCCCTTCTCTTCTCTCACTCCCCTCCCCCCTCCTCCCGCCCTTCCAACGCAAAGTCGCCGGCGAGCGATACGAGCGAGTGCCCCCGCGTGCGAGCGAACGCCCTCCCGGCCCATAGCAGCCGGCGCTCGACGCCGCCCATGCTGGCTTTCACTGCCTTTGACGTCTCGCTGCTCGACGATGACCTCTCCTCGTCCGAGTCAGAGACAGAGCCTGAGGAGCCGCGGCGGTACACGGACGAGACGCTTTCGCAGTGCCCGACAATGGAGGTGCGTCCACACCACTCGTCAACCGCAGCCCGCACCGGGAACCAACTGCCAACGCGCGAGTAATCGACAAGGGGAGGTGGGTGAGGAGCATCCAGGGAGCAGCAGGGTTTTTACCGGAAGGCCCGAGGCCAGGCGCGGTGCGGTGGGTGATCGACCCGCGCTGACTTGCGTACACCTTGTCCTTTTCGCAGATGCTGCCCAATTGGCAGCCAATTGGCCCCATATGCCGCAAGAACCGCGTCTCACTCTCCGTTTCGCTCGACGGGCCGCTGTTCGAGATGGAAGATGGGGTGAGCGGCTCGATCCTCTCAGCTAGCGCCAGCTCGCGACGCCGTCGACGCCGAAAGCGTACTACCACGTCGGCAGGGACTAACCTCTCGGCTTCGTGCTCCTCACTGCCTTCATCCGTGTCGTCGGCCCTGTCCACCTCCGCTTCCATGACCAACTCGTCTGGCCCGTCGTCACCTGCTTCTGCTTCCATAGCACAATCGCCGTCCCTCTCGGCTACTTCGCCAATTGAACATAGCTTTCTCTCTAGCTCACTAGAAGAGCTCTTCGCCGAACCTCTCCCCGTCGCATGCCGCAACCTGCCCGGGATTCGGCCTTCGCCTTTGGCTACCTCGAGTCCGATGCTTGGTGCCTCAACCATTTGTGTCAACCTCGGCACCGCTGCTGCTGCCACGGCCAAAGCTGCTGCAAGCGCAAGTGCCGTCGTCCAGCAGATAGATCCGGGCTTTGCCACTGGCATGCCTCAACGTTCCTCGTTTGGCACTTGCTCGAGGCCAAGCCGCGCAGAGCGCGGACGCTCCGGCCGACGCCATCGCCGCGATACGGTGTGTCACATAGCTGTCTTCCACCTTGCTCGGTCGTTCGCCTTGCCTGGCCAGAGCGGTCGCGAGCCGTGGCCTGGGTATCAGCCCTCCATTCCACCCATTCACTCACCCAACCCATCATCGCCTTCCGTCATCATAGGGAGTCTCCATACGAGCCTTGCGTATTGTTGACGCTGCTCGCTTAGGGCCGTGGCCTCCAGCTGCATTTTCGAAGCTCTGCAATTGCCTCAAGGATGCTCCCTCCAGCCTGATTGATGTCACGCTGTCTCTTCGCCCGACACGCACTCACGTGGCTGAACTTCTGGTGCAAAACTCATCTCTGCGTGGCGGCGGTACCAGCTTCAAATTGGACGAGCTCTCTGCTGAAGATCTAGGTGGCAACTTCCTCCTAAGGGCGGCCTTGTCCAACATGAGTGCAGCCGGCGCGGACCAGTCGGTGACGAGACAGATTGCTCGTCTGTGGGTATAAACGAGCAGGCCACTGCATTATAGCCTCGAGTATCCGTGCGTCGTGTCTACTAGGCACATCCACCAGATGAACGTGCCGCTTGTGGCCGTCAACTGGTGGGCAGATGAGAGCTTGCACACACTCCAGCAAACCACCTAGTCATGGCTGCCACTCTCGTGGAACTCGATAGCACTCTCGCAAAGTTCTGCAAGGGCAGGCTGATTGCCAATGTCTTCCTTCCTTCATGCATGCCATGTCGATTTCATGCTGCATTGATGTTGTTCGATAGACTTTGCGATGACGAGCGCCATCAATCTAGCGTTGGAGAACACCAAACTCGACCTTGGTGCTTCTCGCCCTCAGCGTCCAACGTTTCCTAGCTATTCGCACATTCCTCTTGTCATCCGTAGACTGTTGTTTTCACATCTTTCTTCTCGTGCTGTCGGCCCCGCGCGCTTTGGCCCTCCGATGAAACCAGCGGTGCCTTCTTCTGTACCCTCTCACTTTCTGAGATTGCATGGCTTTACGGCGGGGGACCGCATGCGCACGAGGGTAGCACGGATCCCACCGACTCGCAAATACATGCCTTTGAGAGCATTTCATATGATCGCGTATCGAGCGAGTTTCGCTCAATTGATTTCCGGAGGTTGGATCCTTGACTACCCTGCTCACTCGCTCACTCACTGGCCTACTAGCTAGCCTTGCATTGCCATCGCCTTGTGCGAGCCAAGGGGGCTTGGACACGGACAACGTACCGTAGGCGATAAATTTAAAAATCTCTGAAAATGGAAAATCTCCGCTACTTGGACGGCGCGAAGCAGTGTGCTTGTGTTACTGTCTACTACCCACCCTTCCCAATCAACCATCCCCCTCCCTAGGTTCCTCAAGGCGGCGTCACTAGTTAGGGGGGGCCATGCGCGCTGCTTCGACCAGTGGGGGGAGTAAGAGTAAGAGAGGGGGGTAAGAGTCTAATGATAATAGATAATAGTAATAAATAAAAATAATCTTATTTATATCCTAGCCAACCCCACTAGCTCATTGGACATAACGTTTCAGTCCTCAGTCCCGGAATCCCGCCGCCATGCTTGACGAGCCAGGTGTCCGAGTGGTACCGGGGGGCGGGGGCACTGCCCCCCCCCCTCGGGCCCGCCCTCCTCTGGATATTTGTCCCCCCTCCATTGCCAGTGCACGCACCGACCCTGCGCACCCCAGCGCGTCCTCTCCTCGAGTCCACGCCGGGGAAAACCCCTTTCGGGTAAAAACAACGTGGAGGGGGGGGGGGGCCTAAAATTGGAGCCCAGAGCGCTAATCACTCTCGCCGAAGCGAGTGTGGCCGCGGCGAGCCGCGGCCCTCCCGTCCTGGTCCTGGCCGCTCTGGCGCCCCCGTCTTCTCTTACTTACCCAAACCAGGCGAGAAGACACCGTTAACGCCGGCCGCTCCCCCCTCCCCTCACTCTTCCCTCCGCGGCGTTGGCATGGCGCCATAAACCACAGGTACGATGGCGTTGCATGCCTGTTGTTGCCCGGCCACCAGTTTCTAGAGTCACCACAGCACCATGCACGCGATTACGCCAAGCGGGGTTCAGGAAGCAGCAGCGGTCCTTCTTCGGTTCTTCTTAGCCCCCCGTGTGGCGTGGCCCTTCCTCCCTCTTCGCCTGATTCCGCGGAGGTGATGCGAGCGCGCAAGATGGCGCGGCTCCGCGTCACATACCAGTCGAGCCATGCCGCCTTGGCTGAAGAAGAAGCGGAGGCGGAGATGCGAGCGCAGGTGCGAAGCCGTAGGCGGAAGACAGAGGAGGCGGCGGTGGCCAAACTGTGGGACTGTGGGGCGCCAAGCAGCTGTAGTAGCCTATCCCCTATGTTTATAAGAAGGGGACATAATACTCCTATATAAAAAAGGCGACACGCGGGACCCTAGGAACTATAGGCCCATCACTCTATTGCAGAGCGACTACAAGATACTAGCTAAGATACTTACGAACAGACTAAAAACGGTGATTGGAAACATAATCTCGAAAGACCAACTAGGATTCGTCCCGAAACGACTAATAGGCGAGGCCACCCACCTTTTGCAACTAACTCAGGCATACCTAGACGAAACGGGGGAGCCCGGACTACTGCTAGCACTCGACTGGGAGAAAGCTTTCGACAGAGTGAACTGGGAATTCTACCGCCTTGTCCTCGAAAAGCTTAAATTCGGAGAAGACTTCCGCCGATACGCGAGGGCCCTCACAAACTCGGAAGCGAAACCCATCCGATACATTAAGGCAAACGGAGGCAGGAGCTTCCCGTTTAATGTGGCGAGCGGCGTCCCCCAAGGTTGCCCGCTATCACCGCTAGCCTTCCTCCTAACGGCGGAGGCCCTCACCCGGGTGATAAACGAAGACGACAGCATAGACGGCATCGTAGTAAACGGAGCAGAATTAAAAATAAGTCAATTCGCGGACGACACTCAACTCCTGGCGGCCGATTACAGCAGCCTGGCACGATCGCTCCGATGGGTGGAAAGATATGCAGCGGCCTCGTGTGGCAAACCTAACGACCAAAAATTCGAGGGGCTAAGGATGGGGTCTCTTAAAAAAAAACGGCCCCCCGCCAATTTTCGCAGATACAAGTGGCTAAAGGGAAATGAATGCGCAATCATATTGGGAGTCCCCTTGGGAGGAGCGCTGGCCGCTAAGGGCTTTTGGCGGAGGCTAGTCGACAAAATAGAAAAGAAGGCCACTATATACATGGCATTCACGAACAACTTATCAATACATGGCAAAACAAAAGTAGCCAACTTCTTAATTTACTCTATTCCAAGGTACTGGCTACAAGCACTAGCGGCCCCAAGGTGGTTCCACACGGCCGTTAAGAGAGCCGTAGACAAAATAATGTGGACCAACACGCACACCGGGCGCAGGTTACAATGGATCAAACACCCAGAACTCCCACTGAGAAACGACTCCGTAGGAGGGCCCCACCTAGGAGTGGGCCTACTAGACTGGGACAACCACGTTAAGGCGCTGCAAGCAAAATGGGTGCTGAACTACCTAGATGCGCGTCAAGCGCAATGGAAACAAGTATTGGATGCTTGGTTCAGCCGCACAAACCTTGGAAGAGCGGCTGTCCTATCGACGATCCCAACGAACAAAATGACCGACGGCATAACAGGCTCGAGCAAACTTCCGGCGTTCTGGAAGCAGGCGTTGAACAACATCCGCGAACTAGAACTCACACCCCTAAAAACGAGTAGAGAAGGGCTACTCTCCCAACCCATGTGGGGCAGCCCGACCCATCCGGGACCCAAACTCAACCCATCATGGGAAAAACTATGGAACAAGCTCGAATGCAACGCCATCCATAACGTCTTCAAAGATTTCGAGGCGACTACGCCGTACAGCGTGGAAGAATGCGCGCAATACCTAAAAAGCAATGACACTTATATACAATTTAAAGGGGAATATATCCCAAAAGACAATTTCTTAGCATCATGGGACACGCTAGTAAACCATGCACAACTGACAGTATCGTCACTAGAGGATACAGAGACAGAGACGAGGGGGGTACACCACCTGGACGGGCCGCTAGAGAACTAATGGACCCGAAGGAACCGCCCCAGAACTGCGCATAACACAGGATGGCGAATACTACATAAACATCAAAGGCACATGGTACGAGGCGGAACTCTCGTACACCGGCACGCCAATTATCGGAGAGAGAACTAATGCCCCACCAAACCTCGACCCATCCCCGCCAGCGCGATGGGGAGAAGGATACAAATCTAACAAGAGACTTGAGTACCCACTCGCAGACGAAAACACCCTGGACGGCAAGACGCCACTCGACGGCACGGGAGTAGCACAGCTCACCGCAGCCCTCCAGAAGGCGAGCCGCAAGCGCAAACGCCTCGCGGGGCCGACCAAATGGGAGGAGAAACTCCAAATACCAGAGAACACGTGGGCGCACCTAGCACAGCTATACACGTCCCCTATGGTGACGGCGAGAGACACACACCTACATTTCAAACACATAACGCATAGGCGAGTGGGCACGTACAACCGATTCCCCGATAGAGCAAACACGTGTCGCATATGCGGAGCGGCGAACGAATCCTCGACACACCTAGGTGAATGTACAGGGATAACCAAAATACTGGACGCGCTGAATAAGATCGCGAGATTCACACCAAGAGCTGAACGGAGCAGGGAAGACACCATCATAGACAACCTTTTTATATACCCGAAGGGCGACGCCCCAAAAGCGCTGTACACTCTATATATGTTGGCATGGAGATATATCATAACGGACTTCTATAGAATCCACTATGACAACATAGTTTTCTCGGAAGAATCAATTCTGATAAGAACAATAGAAAGATACACCGTTTTGTGTAAAGCTCTATTATTCGCGTACGAAACCGACTCGGCGAGAACAGCCCAAGCGGGCATGGGTAGGCAACCCAAAAAAAGGATAGATCTAGGCGAACTAAGACCCGCATTTCACATAAGCGACAAAGGCAGGCTCAAACCCAGCGAGGAGCTGGCCAAGCTAGCCGCCAAACTGGGAATCGAGCACGCTGTCCAAGAGACCGGGGAGCAAGGTGAAGAGGATGAATGAATCACTTAGGAAACCGATAAGAGAAGACACCACTAGAGGCAACGCGACCCAGACGGGACCCAACCACCTAAACACGACCGGGAAGACAAGACACACGCGAGAGCAAGAACAACAGGCCCGCCCAGACCCCACGCTCCAAACCAGACCTCATGTAGTGCACGGAGGTCGGACCCCGGAAACCAAAGAAAAAGGAAAGAAGGGGGGCAGGCGAGGAGGTGGAGGGAGGGGAGGTAAGGGCGATGGGAATAGAGCTGGAAAGCCCAGTAGACGGTAGGTGTGTAGCCCTGAATCTTCAGATGTTTTTTTTTTATCCCCTATGTTTATGAGAGTGAGTGTGTGTGCCATTACTTGTTCCTAGACAATTAACAATCGCATTGACAAATGCAACTTTGGCAATGACAATGTAGCTGTTTATGGTTTATGGTCTCCGGCTGGGGTTTATGATCTCCGGCTGAGGCTCGTTGTCCAGGTTTGCACCGACAGCCCACTAAACATGGTAGGCGGCCATCGCCCGCCTTATCGAGCTCATCACCTCGGCGCCAGTGCTTGCCGCACCGCGGGCCGACAAAGAATTCATCGTGAAGACTGACGCGGCGAGCACCCTGGGTATCGGGGGTATAGGGTATACTCTCGCAAACCGACGACCACGGCCACGAGCACGTGGTGGCCTATTACGGACGGCGATTAACGTCAGCCGAACGCCATGGAGTGGCACGGACGGGAGAGGCGCGCGCGGATGAGGTCGAGAGCGAGGGTTCGGTCTCGGACGGCATGAGGACGGGCGGGACGAGCACGGAAGGCACAAGCAGACAGGAGGGGCACGGGAGCGCTCGAGCGGTGGCGCTGATCGCAGGAACAAAGAACAAGGGAGAGGACACTCGCGGGGAAAAGTAAACACGGGGAAGGGAAAGGGAAACACGCGGGAAGAGAAAGGGATGAAACGAGGCCGGACACTCAAGGGAACACTCGGGGAGAGGACGGGGGAAAGAGAGAGGAGAGACGGACCTAATGGGGCGACGCGCGACGCGGGGAGGGGGCGTCGGAGCGTGACAGCGAAGAGGCGGGTCTCGCGGGGGAACCTGATGGCGGGAAGGAAACGCAATGCAGGGAGGGGGCACCGGGGCGTGACGGCGGGGAGGGAGTCACGCGAGGAAAGCCGAACGGTCGGGAAAGTACAAAGGGGAAGGGGCAACCCCCCTACCCGCAACAGCGATGGCGACCGCAAAGACCAAAGAATCATAAGATTATTGATTAGTTCGGGGAGGAGCAGTAGTGGAGAGCGGGGAGCGGGGAGCGGGGGGGGGGGGGGGGGCTCCTGCGCCCCCACGGGCCATGGGTGAACCAAGTACTACTATAAACTTAGTTCGGCGGTGGGCTAGGGCTAGGGCATTAGGATATAAGCATTATACCTACAATACTACTACTACTACTACTACTACTACTAGCAGTATTTATATTTAGTAGTTTTATTTATATTTATCTTCGAGGCTTCTTTTTTGTTGAACAGTAGTTGACACTAACTGAGAACAACAAACTAGCGCAGCGACTCCGCAAAGAAATCGATGGCAACTGGCTCAATCTGATACCAGTAGTAGTAGTATTTCATCTTTCCCGACTATACACAACCACCAAGACAAAACGGGGGGAGGCGGAAGGATACAAGGTGCAAGCTACCTATCTGCATCAGTGTGCTGGACCATCTCGTGTGTGCATCAGTGCACTCACAGATTGTGCGGGATGGCAAACCAGCTAGTGCAACAAAAGTTCCGGCTCGCCTGCCGCGCAGGTCGTCACAAGGTCTAGTTCAGCTCCAAAGCGCTGCTGCACTGAATGCTTGTCGACAACATCAGTGCGCTTGTTGCGGGTTCCGATGATCATGGGTGCAAGAATACGCCATCGGGGGACATCGAGTGAAATGGAAATACGCTCCCCGAGATGGCGATCATCCCTCAAGCAGAGTGGCTGCCGGGTACAGTTGGCTACTTGATAGCTAAGGTGGCACGATTGGGAGGATTCTGCCATCAGGCAAAAAGTTGTAGTCCTCCGGCCACCGTAGCTGCCGAGCAGAATTTTGAGGAAGAGCGGCGGGCTCTGCGGTTGAATACGGTGGTTCAACTTGAGAGCCGCGTTTCAATTCTCTCCTCGGACCAATAGTTTGCGTTTGGGCGAAGCTATTCACGATTTGGGAGTCCGACCACCCTTCCAGCTGAGTGAAATCTTGGCTCAGAGGCAACGATTCCAGTTCGGCTGTGTCCATCTGACTTTCGGGCCAACGTTTTTGTGGGGCAGCCGCTTGGGTCTGGGACCATGCTGGGCTCACCGTCGAGTCGGCTGAGCTTGAGGGCCAAGTCATTCGCTGCACCCCTTGGGATCGAGGCCAAGCCTGAGCCCCTATTGCTACACTTGAGCTGGCGGGCGACTCATTGCGAGGATGTAAAAACATCTGGGGTCTTACTGCAGCCCCGTGGCTAACGGTCGCCCCCCTTCGTCCCGAGTCGTCCTGCTGCGATGGGAATGAGGCCGACACCAGATCGTTGGTCCAACCATGCCTTTTTGCCGCGTCCCGGAGCGGAGGCCTAGTTTGAGCTGCAGTTCCGACACCCCACTGGGCGGGCCGTCCATTTCGTGGGCGGGCATCTTGTGTTTGAGACCACGTGGTCCGTGGCCCGGCCGAAGTAAATTTCTCAGCGGGCTGGACGGTCTGCGGCGGGGCATGGGTCTGAGGCCAAGTCGCAACCCCAGAGGCAACGGCTTGGCTGGCAGGCTGCGCAGCTAACTGCGTAGAACCCTGAGTCTGCGACCAAGACGCAACACCTGCCGCAACAGCCTGCTGTGCGGGCCGTTGCAAAGTAGCCTGGGATGGGAGCCAGGCCTCCACCTCTGTCGAGTATTCCTGGGAGGACACCCAGCCGTTCCGCTCCGCGGCATTCCAAGGCCGAGACCAAGACGAAGGCCGGGTCGCCTCGCCCCTGTTGAAAGGCCACTCATTCTGTTGAGTGGCATCGTATGTTTGGGCCCATGACTCTGTCCTGCTTGCGACAGCCGGACTGGGTGCCATCCAACCCTGACTGTATCCCGAACTGGAGCGGGCCGTTGGTGCACCCGCCAACGAATCCTGCTTCCGGGGCGCCGCATGGATGTTAGGCAATGTAGCTGACCCGTCGTTTGTTTGAGGCCACCCGCCTAGCATCTGATGACCCGACTGAGGAGCCCGCAGACCGCTGTTCCCACCATCATATCTGCGACCATCACGCCATGTTCCGTGCGAGTTCAACCCGTAGTTGACGCCAGCCCACACGTCGTTCCCGTCAGAGGTCGGCGGAGGAGGAACAGCAGGTTTTCTGCCGCCCACTTGCCGGTAATCCATGGCGTAAGATGGTGGTGGTGCAGCCACGCTCCTCGCTTGGGCTCCGGGCCGGGCTGGCTGAGCTGCTGCACCGTTCCAAGACCCTCCAGATTCCCTGCCTGTCTGATCTTCGGCGCGAAGCTCAGCTAGATGAGTCTCTGCTGCGGCGTGCCGAGCCTCCGCAGCCAGCTTGGCCTCCCGCTTCTGTGCCTCCCTTGCCCTTTCTAGCATCTCCTGACCGGCAGCAGCCATGGCCTGGCGACCCCGGTCCAGATTTTCAGCGAGGAAGGTGCCCGCTGACAAGGCAACGGGAGTGGCCGCGGCGGCGACCTTTTTGCCCTTCTCGAGGCCCGAGCTTAGACTCTTGCTCGTCGAGTTGGAGAGCGGCCCAGCCGCCTTGATGATGGAGTCCGTTGAGTTATGGACAGCCCGCCCGACAGACCCAGCCCAGGCGTAGAAGTTGCGCCCGATTTGGAGGGCTCGTCTAGCGCGCTCCCGCGCTTGTTCCTCCCTCGCTTGCCGCAGCTCCTGCAACACCCTCTCGCATTCCGCCTCGGCCTGCACGAATGGAAAGGTGAGAGAGAGGGATAGGATGGGGGTTGTGAGTGTCGCTGTTGTGTGAGCGCAAAGCACAGGCTCCGGCCGGCTCGGGCGGCGCGTGGGCGCGGCTGCGTACCTGTGCAGCGGCAATAGCTGCGATCCTTTCGTCGCGGATCCGCTTGGCCGTCTGCGCCGCGCGGGGTGAGAGGGGGGGGAGGAAGGGCTCCTGATCGCGTAGAGCGCTTCGTGGAGCAACGCTCCGGGGGCTCGTGGGCTGCGGGGCGAGGGGCCGCGCGGGGAGGAGCGCAAGGGCGAGAAGGAGGGCGGAGGAGAACATCTCCCGCGGGGCCAACCGCCGCGTGCGCCTCGGCCGGCTGGTCCGCCGGCCCTCTCTCTCTCTCTCTCTCTCTCTCTCTCGCTCTCTCCCCCCTCCCAGTCTCTCTGCCCCCCCGCTCCTCCCCCCTCTCGCTTCCACCCCTCTCTACTGCGCGCTCTCTTCACTCTCTTTTCAATCTTCCGGAGGTCTCTCGCCTTCCCTCTCTCGCAAGTAATCTCTCTGTCCTCTCCCTTTCTCTATCAGCCCCCCTCACTCAGCGCGAGCTCCCTCGCTCTTCTCTCACTCTCCTTTCCTGCCGTATCTCTCTATCCTCTTCGTGTAAGAGGGAAAAGGGATCCTGGTGCCGTGGGGTGAGAGAACGGACGCCTGGGCCTCGAAAAAGATTCCGAGAAAGAAGAGAGCGAGGATATTTCAGAATTCCTAGCGGGTGTACCTTAGAGAGAGCGGAGGTGAGGATATGGTCCGGGAAGAAGAAGGGGAAAAGAGAGAGAAGAACCACACCCTCTCCTCAGAGATTTGAAGGGGAAAGGGGGGCCCACCAGCAAGAGAACTACTTCTTCACTTTGAAATGAGAAGTGGAGCCATCTCTCTCTCTTGGCGTTGGGTCGGTGCCTCTGATGAAAGAGGAAGGGCCAAAAATCAAGTAACGGGCAGCCCCCATCATCCTCTGGAAGGCGCGCGGACGTCCCCGCTCTCCTCTCTCCTCCTCTCGCTCTCGCTCTGAATTCGTCATATAATTCTGTACAGCCAGTCCGTTCCCGCAGCAGGCCGTCGTGATTTCGTGATTTCGTGTCTTCTACTTCCTCTTCCTTCTCTTCTCTGTCTCCTCGGTATTCTCACGTACTCCTACCACCTTCTTCTCTCTCGTCCCCTTCCCCCCTCACAGCTGGCGCAGTGGAATCATCTCGAATCTTCTCCTTCTCCCGCGCGCCAGCGATGTGCCCCCTCCGGTATTGCGGGGGCAGGTCCCCCGCCCCCCGCGCGGTATCAGGGTGGCAACGCGGCGCGCCAGGTCGGCTCCCCGTCCGCGCCCTTCTCCCCCCAAGGCCCCTCCCAACCCCCACCCCCGACCCCAGCTCGCCGCCTCCGCTCGCGATGCCGACCTGCTACAGGAGATGACGCACTCCAGACCGTTCGACACGCTACGATCAATCGACCAATCATGTGCTGCACGAGGAGCGCTGGAGTAGCTGCACCCCAGTGCGGCACTCCTTGCCATCAACTACTGGGCGTACACTGAGACCCGATGGGCATCTCCATGCCGCGCTAGGAGTCTTGTTGAGGTATCCGCTGCCCTTCCTTCCTTGCCCCCAATTCCAACATGCCCCCGAACTTTTCGCACATCCCCGTACCGCTCTGCACGCCCCTACCCATGGGCATGCATTGAGCTCAAAAAACAATATGTGCGTAGAGCTACTTGCTGATGAATGTTCTTCCGATCTTGATTGGCGTGCGCTTTCATGCGACGCCGTGATCATGGTTGAAGTGAGTGTTGTCTATCTGCACAATCACGTGCTCATGGCCATTGACAAAATAAGGCTGACGTGAAGAAGTTGCCATTTTTGCCTTCATCGTCCATGCTGCGCCTTTTGCCTCTTCAGATGTCAACATCATGCCTACATTGACATCCACCAAATCTCATCAACATTTTCAACCACTGCTTTGCCTAGTGTCTGAGAGCCTTCTGCCTCTTTTTACAAACTTCTCGCTCTTGATCGCCCCCTTCTGCTCCGACCCAACCCACCTTGACCCAGTCGTACGACACGATGTCAGTGCTGTGGTGGTCGTAGCCGTAGGATCTCTTGGGTTCACGCATGTTTGCGTTTTTCCGAGTCATTATTTACACGTCACACCAGCACTCGTCGTCTCATTACTTGTTTTGGATCTCTTTCAAGCTATTGTTGTGATAGGTAATAGCAACTAAGTTTATACTTGGTTCACTCATACTCATATGGCTTATGGAAGCTATTGTTGTGATAGGTAATAGCAACTAAGTTTATACTTGGTTCACTCATACTCATATGGCTTATGGGGGGGGCACGATGCACGATTTACACTTCACACCAGCACCAACACTCGTTGTCTCATAACTTTTTGGGATCTCTTTCAGGCTAATGTTGTAATAGGTAATAGCAACTAAGTTTATACTTGGTTCACTCATGGGGGGCACGAGCCCCCGCCCTCTCTCCACTCCTCCCCCGTTGTGGGGGAGGGGGAGGAACCACTCACCACTCACACTCCGGACATGCCTCATGGCATGCAGGCCCAACACACCCCACTGACCCAGACAATTGCGGGTAGGGGGAGCATCCCATACGGCCATACGGCACGCTCTATTCTTAGAACGTGCCCCCTCGCATGCAAGGGGGAGCGTCTCCGACACACTCCATCTGTCTCTCCTCCCGCCCCCCTTCCCCGCCGGTTCCCTCGCATGCAGCTCCAGCCGGGATCCCTTCCTTCCTCTCCTCCTGTGCAACCCCAGCGGTTCCGTTGCGGGTAAGGGTAAGGGGGAGCATTCCATGCGACTACGCTCTATTTTCGGGGCGTGTCTCGTGAACACCCTCCATACCATGCGGCACACTCTATTCTAAGAGCGCCCCCCCCCGCCCCTTCTCGCCCCGCTCCTCGTTCTCTTCTCTCTCTTCCCTTTCTCCCCGGTTCCTCGCATGCATGCAGCTCCAGCCGGGATCTCTTCCTCCCCTCCCTCCCATGTAACCCCAGCGGTTCCTTCTTTTGTTTCCCTGGCCGACGAGGCTCGGAGTCCCGTGCGTGTCGCATCCGCGATCGACTTCTGACCTTGCGTCTTTGTGCTCTTTCGTTCTTGTTGCCGCGGAGTTTTACTCGTAATTTGTAGAACTCTTCACTCGTAACTCGCCCCTCGCTCCTTGCCGTTGCGCCCCTTTGTGGCCTGTCTCGCTCCTGTCGCTCCTTTGCACCTTGGGCCTTGCTCTGCCTTTGGTCCCTCCTTGCTGTCGTTCCCCCGCGCTCGCTCTCGCTCTCGTCGTAGGTGTTCGTCGATGCGGACCTTTCCCCCCGCGCGAAGCCTACCCTCTCGCCCCTTTCGGTTTACGCACGTAGATTCCCTCCTTACTTTCTACCTACTCGTTCGCGGTAACCGCCGTTCGCCGTCGGCTCTTCCGTCGCATCGTCGCTCTCTTGTCGGCTTTCTCTTCCTTGTTTCCTTCCTTCTGTGTCTTCCCCGCCCAAGTGGAGAAAGATACGTTAGTGTGGAGGAATGTTGGGTGAAAGTCGAGTGTGCGTGTCTCGGATTGTTGTCGGACTCGTCGGATTGGTACCCTGTCGGCCTCTGTCGCCCTCGCCCCTCGCCCCAGTCGCTCCTCGCTCCCTCGTTCTCGCTCTCGCTCTCGCTCAGTCGTAACAAGCAATCTTACAACACCAACCAAATCCACTCACTCACCCACTCACCCTCGCGATCCACTATGTCCGCTCCGTCTTCGCGCTCGCCCTCGCCACTGCCCGCCATCCATCCTCCAACCATGGAAGATGGTCTGCCCGTCCCGCCCGCCAATGGCCGAAATGCCGTGCCTTCCGCCGCCTACCTTCCGTCCCGTTCGGTCCCTCCTGTTCCATCCGTAACCTCCAATCCGTCAGTGCGCTCGCCCCTCGCTCCGCCCCTCCGACGTCCGGCCCCCCCTTTCTTTTCATTAGTTTTCCCCTTGTTCCTAGAGTTTCCCTTGTTCCTTTCCCCGGTTCTTCTTGTTTTTTGTCCGCCCTTTTGTTTTTGGCGCGCTCGCTCGGAAGCAGTCCTTCGTGTCCACCCCTCGTGTGCTCCCCCCCGTCTCGCTCGCTGTCATGCTCTCCGACCCCTCTGTCGTGTTATGTAATAGGACCTCTGAGAACGCTCCCGCATTGCTGTCGCGCTCTCCCTCTCCCTCCATCCATCACACTGCTCAAGCCCAAGCACAACCCCAAGCATCTCACACATCCACCAACACAACCACTCCCTTACCACTCCACAGACCACAGCCACATGGTAGCGGGGGCGTGCCGATCACGCCCTCCCATGTCCCCAGCACCGCTTCCTTACCTCACGCGGCCGCCGCTCCGTCGCCACCATCCACTCCTCAACCTGCACACAACAACTAAGTTTATACTTAGACGCGATGGAGCGCGCCGACGCGACTCCCCTCTCCTTCGGGCCCCCCACCGAGGGCGCCCCCCCAGTGTCCATGGAGCAGCCGCTGACGAAGCGGCCGCGTCCGCCCACCGAGGCCGAGCAGGTGCGTGCGACTCCGGTCGCGCCACACGGCCCGTGGCCCCGGCCACACCGCACATGGCAGCCATGCTGGCCTCCCCCATCCATGGGGGGCAGCAGGCTGCTGGCAGCATCCCACCAATGTCAGGCTCATGCAGCCACCCTTCCATTGGGCATGCCGTATGGCAGAGGCCCCTCTCGCCCTGGCAAGGGCCGCGCTGCTCCGGCAGCGCGGCCCGCGGCCGGGTGGCCCCTATGGGCACAACACACACCTCAATGCAGAAAGCAACATACGTTTCAGAGTAAGACCCTCATGCACACCTCACCACACACACGAAGCACGCGCGAACGCCCCCCGTGGGGATAACATTGACAAGACCCCCTCACCCATCGACTCCACTCACTCAGCACTGACCAAGGTCACCTCCGCCCACGCCTCACAGGACCAAGATTCCGACATAGAAAACGACATCACAGACTCCGACGCTTCCTTTGAGCTCTCCTTCCACCAAGCCGGGGACATCATCCTCCAAGACACGACGGCGTACGCCGCCATCGTTGAACTACTTCTCGAACTTGAGGGCGTGGACCCCGAGCCAGACTTCTGGGCCCGCTCAGCGCGAGGCCCGTGGCACATAGCAGTCAATGAGGACTGCGCGCAACAATTTCAAGCCAAGTACGGAGAGCACACCAACATCCGCGTCCTAGGCCAAGACATCCCCGTGCGCATCCGCGTGGAATCCATCGACGAGAAAATCAACAAGAAAGGCACCTCATCACGCAAGGCCCTCTACGAAGCACTTCAGGACGTCGCAGCCCACATAGTGGTCGAGGCGGACGGCGCCTTCCTTCTCTTCCCCTGGCGACTAATTTAAAAGGTTTTTTTTTCTACCTACTCTTTGCGAACACGACGGATTCGGCTAGGACCGCCGAAGCGGGCATGGGCAGACAGCCGAAGAAGAGGATAGACATGAGTGACCTATATATACCCTTCATTGACGATAGGCACACAAGACACAAGGCACAACCTAGACCACAGTGCAGAGCTCCAGACGCTAACCGTCAAGCTGGGGGTGGCGCATATAATAGTGCGAGGAGCCCAAGAATCCAAGACAAACCGCGCCTGAGACGCGGCCACACTAGTGGATCGACACTTATGCGTAGCGATACACCGGAACTCGACATACCCCCGCGACAGCCAACCAAACCAAGCACGACACGTCGGACCCACATACCAAACACTTACTTAAAAGGCCGGCCGCGAACCCGCACTCTGAACCAGGCCCAAGGTAGCGCACCTGAGCCGTACCCAGGATACAAAAAACAAAGGGCAAAGGACAAACACAAACAAAGGAATGAGGAATGATGGGGGGAAAGTGAGGAGGAGGCGAAGAAAAGGGAGGAAAGGGCGTTGTCAGCTGTCAGCGGATAGGTAGAGGTACCTAGTTCTAGTAGCTAGTAAAAGTTAGCCCCGAATCTTCAGATTTTTTTTTACACCATGGCCATTGATGGCCCATAGACCATGGACAATGGATAATGGACAATCGCGGACTGAATCTGCTAGACAGGGGGAGCCACATCCACATGCCACATTCGACTATCGATGGCGCACGGGGGCCTACGTTATTGCTCCTTGCAGGCAAGGTGTGGCACTATGGTACTACAAGAGCTCGGGTCGGAGAGGTCTGTGGTCTGCGTCAGTCATACGTGCTAGAGCCTAGAGGGGGTCGCCTATCGCCCGCCGGTGCCGGTGCGCGGAGGCCGTTTCTTTGGCAGCTGCTTGCGCGGCAGCGAGACTAGCGATTGTGCTATTGTAAACGGCCTTGCTTGACTTTGACGAGGATGAGCGCCTTTTTTGGCATAATGCACGCACGCACGTGAACACAGTGAGCCCACATGAGACGGCCGCCGACCCACCGATAGCGGAACAAAAACACCTCGACAATGCACACACACGACGCGAAAGACACATGACTTAGGCAGGCCCAAGCACGACACACGGGATGTCACACGCCCTCTGAATTGGAGGCCGCTCGGGAAAGCGCACACGGCCTCGCGTCTGACATCTCGCGCCAAGGACTCTAGCAACCAGGCAGTCTTTGCGAGTAGCTAACACCGGGCTAGTGGCGGGAGGCCCCAAGCGGAGCGAGTCATGCTTTCATCACACCAATGGTATGTGACACTCATCGCCTCTCACTAGAATTGCGCGCGTAAGGCTCGAGCGAACCGACTCGACAGAAAAAGCCCCCCCCCCCCCCCCCCCCCCCAAAGGTTTCCGACAGCCTGCTGCGAAGCACCGGTGCTCGCGGCCTTCACCCTAGGCGACCGCAGGTGTGTTGGGGTTGTTTTGCAAGAGCCACTCGGCGAGCCACACCGTCGGGTTAGCTGGCTTTGTTTGGCACAGCTCCACCAGCCCGGCGGTAAGCGTAGGCATGAG
This sequence comes from Isochrysis galbana, assembly GCA_018136815.1. Classification (NCBI taxonomy): domain Eukaryota; phylum Haptophyta; order Isochrysidales; family Isochrysidaceae; genus Isochrysis; species Isochrysis galbana. Next base: position 4,830,348 of record CM030937.1, read on the forward strand.
CGCTTCCTGTACGTAAATCTTGGCTGCCTTAGAATCAGGCAGCGGATCGATGGGGATAGACGGGAAGAAGAACTTGCACTGCTTGAAGGCCACCTCCGAAGAGGCGGAGACGTAACCAACGAGACTAGTCTCGTTCGCGCCGAAACGTGCACGCAAGCAACCCGGGCAACGGACCTTCGCTTCAAGAGGATTGACTGGGCCCATGAGAGCATTGAGCTGCGCGACCGCACCCTTTCCGGAGAAGGCGAGCGCAGCTACAGGTCCGGAGGTCAGGTGCGCAACGGCAGCCTCGTGTGAGCCGGCGGGCGGGGCAGCTGCTACCCACTCCGCGCGCATGTTGTCAGCCGCTAGGCTCCAGTTGCCATCAGCCATCGACCCCTTGGGCAGCAAGACCCACTCAGAGCTGTCGGCAGACGTCCCTTGTGATGATTCAGCCGCGTCGCTCCACGGAGAGGCGTTGCCCACGGTCACCTCCGACTTCCGCACTATCGTGTGGAGCGCCAGCGCCCGCGAAATGCCTGCCACGGGCCACGGCTTTGTGGACGGGCCGGCATCGAGACTGCCAACGACGTCCACCACGACGCCATTCTTGAGGAGAGCCATCGAGGTGCCATCGAGGCTGCACTGCGCTTTATACTCGGGTTTCTTCGGGAGGATGCCGGCAATATCCTCGTCGCTATACAGGACAAACATGCCGCGCGCTGGCACAACCTTGTTCCGAAGTGATACGACACTAGTTCCCGAAATGAATGAGTAGCTGTCCAAAGGCATATCTTCGGCGCACGGGTTGTGGAGCTGCACGGCAACACCGGGGACCACGGCGGAGATGATAGGGGTGGCCGGCACCACCGCAGGCGCCAGGGGCGGTGCGTCTTCGCCGAGCAAATATAGGAAGTCGGCGGCTCGTGACTCGGTGAGGCTTGTCGTGACTTTACTAGTAACGATCAACCCCGCCTTGGCTGCCGCATCCACAACGGCCTCGAGCGCACCAATACCGTCCGGCGTGAGGAGAGCAAGCGTTGTCTGCACCTGATCCAGTTCGGGAAAGAAGAAGTTCGCCTCGCGCGCTGCTGAGTCGGGTGAGTCGGAGCCGTGGCACGCGTTTTTCCTGCCGTCTGTGCCAAACTGCGCACGCAGAGATAGCGGCGAGTCAATGACGGCCTTGAGCGAGTCGGTCGGGCCGATTAGCGAGCGCCAAGCGGCAATGGCGCATGGACGCTGCAGGGCCATCGCGACGACGGGGCCCGAAGTCATGAAGGCGATCAGGGGTTCGTAGAAGGGCTTGCCTTTGTGCTCCGTGTAGAACTCGGCCGCCTGTGCTTGGGAAAGCGTTAAGGAGGCGGACACGAGGACCGTGAAGCCGCTGGCCTCAGCGGTTGCCACGATGGAGGCGGCGTTCTCGAAGGCGTCGGGCTTGATGAAGGCGAAGGTGGTCTGCACGGTGTTCACCTCTACTCCGAAGATCCCGGTGGCCTCAATTTTGGCCGCAGAGGGCGAGCTAGAGATGTGTACGGTGGTCGGGGTGCGCAGCTCGGTGAGAGCTTCGACAGCAAACGGGCGCTCAAGCAATGCGGCTGTGAGCGGGCCCGAGGTGAGAGCGGCAATCTTTGCCTGGGGATCGCTTGAATCAGCCGCGATGACCGCGGCTTGCTCCGCCGTGAAGCTAATCTCCTTGCTGGCGAGGCAGAGGAACCCTTCCTTCATAGCCACGGCAAAAAGCTCGTCTTTGTTGGGTGCAATAGCCACGGCGGCGTCGCGCTCGAAGGTGCGCGGAAAGAATAGCTTGAGCTCGGAATACGCCGTGCGCTCGTCTGCCGAGGCGTGGATGGTGGGCCGAACCAGTTCAGCGCCCGAACCGAATTTGGAGATCAGCTTCCCCACGGTTGCCTGGAGGGCAGCGCAAGCGCCATCCTTCTCGAGAGCTAGCGCAATGACGGGCCCGGAGGACATGTACTGGCACAGTGCTGAGAAGTGGGGTTCACCTTCCACCGACCTGTAGCGTCCGGGCGAGGAGTCGGCGGCAGTCAGCTGGGTGCATGAGGGCGTGCAGGGAAGCGCAGTGTGCTCCAATGGCACAACACGTGCAATGTGTGCTCTTTTGGTGGTGTGTGCACCCGCCGGTGAGCACCCCTTCCTGTCTGCCTCGCTCCCCACGGGGGGGGGGGGGGGGGGGGGGGATCGCAGGGACCCACTCACTCGTAGAACTCGGCGGCCTGATCGGCGGTGAGCACAGTCTGAATGCGTGCAACGACTGCAAAGGCGTCGTTTTTGATGGCCTCTTCGATGGCCTCCACGCGGCCAGCGTGAACGGCTGCGGGGCAGATGAGTGCGAGCGTGCGGGAGCCCATCTTGCGGCAGAGCGAGAGAGCAAGCGAGCGAGCGCGAGGCTACGGACGGAGGAGCGACGGAGAGCCGGCTCTGATAGGAAGTGGTCCCTCCCCCCTTGCGGTCGAGGCGGAGAGAGGAAGAGAACTGGGAGAGGGGAGGGGGAGGGAGCGCAACAACGCTCCGGAAACCGTCGGCACGAGTTGTGTTGTTGGGCGAGTTGTCTTTTTGGGGGGAGGGTGGCTTTTGTTTTTAGGAGCGGGGGCGAGGCGAGAGTGTGGGCGGGGGGGGGGAGCACGCGGTGTGAGAGACCTGCCATTACTTTAGTTGTGGAATCTGATCCAGAGTTTCATAATGAGAAGAAACTGCCAGACGTGCGTTACTGATTTCTCTCTATTCTCTCTCCCTCTCTTCAAGAGTATCGGTGAAGGAGAAATCCCTCAGAGAGCGCCGACGAGGAGGAGAGAGAGAGAGGAGGAGAGAGGAGGAGGAGGAGGAGAAGGGGCGGTGAAGAGATACTGTTATCAGAGGGATCGACGAGAAGGCGAGGTGGAATGGCAGAGGGAATAGAAGATATCTCAGCCGATACAAAACGAGAGAGTGAGCGAGCGCGGAGGAAGAGAAGGGAAAGAAAAGTTACAAAAGGCGCCACCACCCCCCATGGTGGTCTCCTTACAGAACACCCCCCCTCATTTCTCTCATACCAATCGATCCAGATGGCTGGCTCCTCCGCCGCAGCCCCTCCTTTTCCCAGATGACGTCTCTTCTCTCTCTTTCCCCCTGCTGCCTCCTCTCCCTTCCGCTCTCTCAACTCTCCTCTCTCCCCACTCTCTTTCTCTCTCTCCTCTCTCTCCTCACCTCTCTCTCTCTCTCCGCTCTCTCCGCTCTCGCTCCGCTCTCCTCCTCTCCTCTGCGCCCCTGTCCGGACGGCACAGCGAGCAGCCCTCCCCCCCCCCCCCCCCTCCCCCTCCCCCTTTTTCCCCACCCCCTTGCGCGCCTGCCTGCGCTCTCTCCCGCCGCGCGCCATGCTCGAAGACCTTCGTACCATCCTCGGCGAGGGCCCCACGGACGACGAGCTTCGCAGGCTGCTCTCTCTCTCTGGCGGAGATGTGGCGGCTGCGGCCAACCGCTTCTTCGATGGAGGCGTGCCTGCAGCGCAGGCGGCGGCGCCCAGCTGCGCGGCGGCCTCGGACGACGTTATGGCTACGCTCTTCAAGACACTCGAGGACGTCGGGCGCAAGCTCGCCGGTGCGCGCGCGACGGGGCCAGTGGAGTCGTCTGTGCTGCAAGCCCCCCTCTCACCTTCCCCCCCTCCCTCCGCCCCCTGATCCTTGGGCTGACTCGCGCCTTGCCTGTCGCCGCAGAGCGTGACCAGCAGCTGGACACCACAACTAAGGTGTGTGAAGTGCTGCAGCGGCGCCTCACTGAGCTCGAGACCGCGCTCGCAGTGGCAGACGCCAACGAGAGCGAGCGGGCTGAGGCGCAGCATGAGCTTCACGCTGTGCAGGCAGATGCTGCAGGAGCCGGTTCGTCGGATAGAGCCGGTGAGCCCAACCGGGATGGCGGCGCTCAGATCTCCAGTGGCCAGCTAGCTCCGGCCCTGCTCACACTGGCCGGCATGCCACTCCACCTGCTGCGGCTCGCCCTACCGCGGGTGCTGATGACGGCCTTGGGTCGGCTGCCAATGATGCGTTGGCTTGGCCGCATCATTGGCGTGATCCCCCGCCCGTCGCTCAAGCGTACGCGCGAGGATGCGAGTGATGCAGGCGAGGCAGCTGCCGTGGCTCGAGCTATTGATGAGCCCGCAGAGGCAGAGGAGGATGACGCCGAGGAGAGTGACGAGGACGACGGGGACGAGGACAGTGACGAGGACGACAGCGAGGACGAGGGGGAGGACAACGTCGTTGAAGAGTACGAGGAGGAGGGGCGCGTAGAGGCCGAAAACGGAGTGGAGCAAGTGGCCACCATCGCTGCGGCTGTGGCCGTATCGCAGGCAGCTGCTCAAGAGGCGCTCAAGCTACCTGTGGAGCTATTGAAGAGCATCTCAAGCTGGGAGGAACAGCAATCCGTAGCTGAGGCGGACTGGCGTCACCGGCAGGCTCGCCTCTCTGCGGAGTTCGAGGAGCGCAAGCGCCGGCTACAAGAGCGGCACATGCAGGAGCGCAAAAAATTCCGCGACAGCTCGGACGAGGCACTGCGACCCATCTACCAAGAAGGCTCGGCGCTATGTGCGCAGCTCGAGGAGGTGCTGAGAGGCAAGCTATGCCGCTTCTCCGAGTCCATGCCTGGGTTGCTCGGCGCCGGGTCTTCCGCTGCTGCGATGCAGACGCAGGCTCACGCCTCGGCGAAGCGTGCATCGGGCCCTCTCGCGCGCATTACGGGAGTCACATTCGGACGGATCGACGCCCCAATCCGCACGATGCACATCGGGGGCCGCGTCGCCAATGGTGTCACGGTGTCGTCAGGGCTTGTCGTCACGCTCGAAAAGCTCGTCGACCGCAACGGAATCGCGATGCTGCCACCCTCGGAGGATCCGATGCTTGGCTTTCGATCGCGCTCCAATACCGATGTGAAGCTGCCCTTGCGCTTGCTGGGCTCCATGGTGCACGTCCTTTCCACCGAGGAGGCTGCGGAGGCAATGCCGAATGGGAGCACTGGCGAGACGTTTGTGGTTCGCTATGCTGGTGGCGAGAATGGTGCGCCGGTCGAACCCGTCCAGATATTGCCAGAGGGGCTCTCGCTCGCGGATTACGACATCTCATTCGCCGCCGGAGTGTCCGCGATGCGTGTCGAGCACACCACCGATGGGCCCGTCAAGTGCAAGGCCGAGCCTGTCGCCCGCAAGCAAGTCTTTGCTGAGACGCCGCTCGAGCTCTACACACAAGAGATCGACGAGTCGACTCACAATATCGTGCAGTTGTACTTTTCAGACCTACGTGACGAGGTGGCAATAGATGTCCTGAACCTTACTGGCCGCGATCTCGAGTTGGACGACGCCGAATGTTGCGCCTTTCACGAGGACGCAACAGGCGCTGCTCTTAACTATAAAATCCTTGTGCGCGATGCTCGCGTAGCCGCGGTGCTGTACCAAGAGGGCGGCACCGTGCGCTCCTCACCATTTGTGGAGCACAGGCTCCCACTTCCCGGAGCCTACGTCACTCTTAGCGATGGCAGCCTCGGCGTGCTCGGTCAATTGCCGCGTGGGTTGATTGTCGCCACGGAGCCGCGCGATCTCCCGGAGAACGCGCCCCAGTGGGCGCCGCGTGAGGGAATGCGCGCCAAGGGCAAGCACCCAGCAGAGCTGCCGGGGATGGCCGACGTGAAGATTGTCCAGCGGGACGGAGCCGTCGCATGGCCCCCGGAGGAATGCTCCGTTCCAGTGTGCGCAATCCAGGCTGCGGCTGCCTCTCGACTCAGCTCGTGGCATGCGCAATGGGATGTTTGGTTGAAGGGCAAGACGTCTGCAGCGGAGGCGAAACTCGCTTCCATTGAGACGCGCCTTGCGGAGACCACCAAGACAGGCGGGGGACCTTCCGCCGTGTCAGAACTTACTACTATGTATACTGCCCTGGAAGAGATGCAACGCGAGCTTACGGAAGCCGGGGCGGAGCCCCTGGACGAGGGAAGGCTTACAGCAGTGCAACGTGGCATCCAACGGTTCGCTGCGCTTGCTCGCTTCTCGTGATCCGCAACGCCACTGGGGCTTCGAACTTGTCGTTCGATGGGCTGCGCCAGAGCAACGTAGATCTTTTCCATCGATAGAGAGGTCGGTGACTCGGCCTGCTCTTTGGCGCATGCCAGGAGGCATTTATGATGGCCGCCCATTCAGTGAGATACGGCTGTTCAGTCCACTTGTCGTGGGCGCAATCAAGAGGTGCGGTGATTCGAAACTTGAAGGGCAATGTCCTTGTTCACCGTCATCTGAGCGTTGCCGATATGTTTCAAAGCGGAGTGTCGCGGCCGCTTGGGCCGTTAAGTTAGGGAATCATGAAGAGCGATGGGCAAGCTGCAAGTCAACACCATTGGGTGCTGAATAACGGCACGCCCGAGGCATTCGCGACCCGTTCAGGGGCCTCACCTCTATACTCTTTTGCTATACCAAGTGGCATTATGTGTTGGGCGGCGCTGATGGCAGAGAGTTCGCCAAGCTCAATCTCCATCGGACCATGACATCCAGAAATGCACGCCTCATCTTCTCTTCCGGTGAGGTGATGGGTATATGAATAACATCCAACGACGATGTTGTAGGTGATGGCCTCGTTGCATCGGCTTCCCTGGTATGATGAGGCACGCCGACTATCGCTCGCCATTGAGAGCGAAGAGCGATGGGACATTATACAGGATTTGCGATGGCAACGTGAAGCTATCGCAAGCCTGGCGAGCAGCTGGATATGGAGAGGATTTTTCATCGGTGGAGGGTAGGCGGTTGGGGGTGGTAGGTGAAGCGAGGTCGGGAAGGGGGAGAACGTGGGCGCGATGGCTAATGACTAATGATTGCTTGCGGTGTTGATGTGATTGTGGGTGTGGGGAGCACATGTGACGTGCCCGCGGTGGCTTCATTACGCGTTCATGTGTCCTATGTGTCTCCACTGCAATCGGCATCGGGCGCATTGTACTACGACGAACTATCCAGCTTGAAATTGAATTATTAATCATACTACCTCCGTTCCAAAACTGAAATGTGAGAGAGCCTTTGGGCGGCGCCTAGAGAAGAGGAGGCACTAGATGGAAAGCCGGGGTGTGGGAAGGGTACATGCTGGCTTAACAAGGTGCTTTCGTTGAGGATGTTAACAAAAATCTAAAGCGCCCCACAACGTGTCAACAACGGGCACTCTATTTACTGTCAGAAGCAACGTCAAAAAAAAACTTCTTAATAATCTCGCCGCGCGCGCGACCCTGCACTACAGCCTCCCTGCAGCCACGCCCGCTTCCCTTATCACCCCTCCACCTGCCTTGCGGCTCGTCCCCTCGTGCTCTACCTAGGGGTTGGGTGTAGTAGGTTTCCAGTGGCAGACGGTGTGTACCGGTCCCCGATGGCTAATCGCCCTCCTTCCTTCTTCGCCATCGGGCTACCGGTTTTTCGTTTTTCTTCTTCGCGCCGGGCGCCGGGCACCCGATGTCCGGTGTGTCTGTGGGTGTTGCGATCGGGTGAGAAGCGGTCCGCAGCGTGGGTGTGTGTATTTAGGCTAGCCGCTCCACCATGTCGAGCGCTTGTGCTATCAGCTTCAGGTTCGCACTCATGATTAGGTTCCCTTTGTTGTTGGACGTAAAGACGGGGGCGCTGAGGTCCCGTGGAGACTTGATCTTCGGCTTCCTACCTTGGGAAGCCTTGTTCGTGCGCACGGTCGAGGTTCCGTCCGCGTGTCATGGTCGGCGTGACTGGGATTGTCCCAGTCGCTCGTCTTGTATATTTCTTTTATGTTTTATGTTTCCGTTCCATCTCTGTTGTTTGAGCTTCCTAAAGAATTCTTTGGAGTGGAGGTCTTCTTGGCGGAGTTTGACGTATAGAGGGAGGTGCTTTAAGGGGGGTTTGCCACGCTCGTCCGCGAGCTTTCGGTTGGTCTCCGCGATCTCCTTCGTGAGGTCCGCGTCAGGGCCCCTCTTGATAAGTTTTATGTTGAGAGTCGCTATCGTTTTTTCCAAGGTAGATTGGATAGTGGGCGTCCTTTTGGCGCGTGTTTCCTCTCTGAGGCTCTCTGAGGAAGGTGGCAAACGCATCAGAGCCACCATAAACCACATATGGGCAAGGCAAACATCAACGCCGACACGCCGGACCATCTTGTCGGGGAGGCATGGTACAAAGCAAAAAAGGCGGTCGCGTCATACCTGCTATGGCTGGCTAACGAAGAACAAAGAGGACCCCTCACCGACAACACCCCTCATAACGCAGCTGGCCCTACTAAGCATACAACTGGCCGACGAAGAACCAAACCCGAGCAAGCTCGACAAAATAAGGGAACTCAATGTAGCAATCAGCACAACAAGGTCGAAACGTACCCCCTCAAGGAGCAAGGAGGACGGCCTTTGAGGCGCTCAAACACGAAGAAAGAATGACGAAGGAATTTTTCCGACGATTCCAAGCCAAGACCTCGAACCAAGCCATCCCCGAGCTCTACATTACAGCCAACTGGGAGGACCCGGGAGAACCCGATAGGACAACAACTAAAGACGACCACGAGATCCGAAACCAACTGAGAAAATACTACGTATGGCTCTACCAGGAAAGGGAAACAACACGGGACAACGAACTCGAAGAGGCGCGCTCAAAGAGCACCCCCTCGCTGACAACGACTCAATGCAATTGGAAACAACCTACTTTTATAAGTGGGGGTCAATGGGGGCCTCGCGCCCCCCTCTCTCCATCGCGGACACCCCCCGCCGGGGTGGGCCCGTACATTCAACCCCAGCCCCTGCCCCCTGGCAGGGGCGGGGCACTCATCAATTCAGCCCAGACCCCTAGTGGGCGCGGGTCGCGAGCCGCACTCCCAGGCCCGCATGGGCCAGCTCTCGTACTGACTCCCCCCCCCATCCCTGGTCGCCAGGCAGACAGAGGCCTCAGGGCGGCACCCAAGGCCAGCGAGGCGAGCGAGGGAGAGGCAGGGGGGGCCAGGGGCTGAGCCCCAGCCTCCACTGCCCCCTGAGCTGCCCCTGCTGGCCCTCTGGGCGCCCCTGAAGGACCTCTGAGAGCAGGCCATGGCGCGCCGCATGGCGACGCGCCGCAGGGACCGGGGCGGAAGAGAATGGAATGAGGGAGAGGGGGGGATTTGCACCCCCCCCGATGGAGTGTGGTGAGAAACGAGCCCCGTTTGCTAACGCAAACGGGCGAAGGGGGGCGGCTGGCGACAGGAGGGGCGAGAAGAAGGGAGTGGCTCAAGACGTCCCTGTGGCAGGTATCGGGGGGCGCAGTCATTTATTTCTTCGAGGACCGCTCGCGGCGCGAGCTGTAAGGGCCGTTCTCCTTTTTTGACGAGAGGTTCCTCCCCCCCCCCCCCCGGTGCTTTTTTCCGGAGAGTCGGCCGGCGTCGTTCGGTCCGCCTCAATGGGTTTTCCCTCATTTTAACTTGTGGGGAGTTAGAATGGGAGCCGGGGGCCTGCGAGGGGGGAGATGTGGAGGGGTGCATAGGTGTATGTATCTGTGACAACAGCACGCGCCAAGGTGTACGGGCAGGTGCGCTGAGGGCTGTCGTGTTAGTACCGGGCTAGTGAGAGTAGTGGTACTAATGCTCAGTTAGATTATATTATATCAATGCAATTGGAAGGCAAGATCACGATGGAGGAACTCGAATCGGCGATACACAGCATAGGTAGGGGCAAAAGCTCCGGGCCCGACGCGCTACCGGCGGAATTCTATTCTAGCTTCGTGACATTAGTGAAACACGACTTTCTGCGGATGCTAAATACGGCCCTGTCGGCTGGAGAGCTACACTATTCCGTAAGGGAGGGGGATATCATACTCTTGTATAAAAAAGGCGACGCAAGAGATCCACGGAACTATAGACCAATAACGCTACTACAGAGTGACTACAAGATACTAGCCAATTTACTAACGAATAGGCTCAAAAAAGTCATCGGCAACATCATCTCAAGAGACCAACTAGGCTTCGTACCTAAGCGCCTAATAGGGGAGGCCACACACCTACTACAACTGACGAAAGCGTACCTGGACGAATCAGGCGAGCCGGGGATCCTCCTCGCGCTAGACTGGGAAAAGGCTTTCGACAGAGTAAGCTGGGCGTTCTATCACTTGGCGCTCGACCTACTCAACTTTGGCGAGAACTTCAAAAGATACGCGAAGGCGCTGACGAACCCACATGCACGCCCGATACGTTACATCAAGTCGAACGGAGGCAGGAGCTTCCCTTTCACCATAAGCAGCGGAGTCCCACAGGGATGCCCGCTGTCACCGCTCGCCTTCCTCCTTACGGCGGAAGCCCTCACCCGAGCCATAAACAACGACGACGAAGTAAACGGCATTATAATAAACGGAGCAGAACTAAAAATCAGCCAATTCGCCGACGACACCCAACTGATGGCGTCCGACTATCCCAGCTTACGCCGCTCCCTCGAATGGGTGGAACGCTACGCGAAAGCCTCTAGTGGTAAACCCAACGAGTCCCACGACGACGGACGACGATCAGAAGGCGATCTGTCGGCGATCTTGTCTGGAACGGGAATCGCACCATAACGGAAACGAGGAGCAATCTTGCTACGCAGGATTCCAAGAGACCTATCAAATAAGACGAGAGAAGTGCGATGTGCCTAAGGGGAAGATACGAAGAGGTCGTAAATTAAACCTGATTGCCCCCAGAAGTAGGGGTAGGCCATAATATGTACATATCGTACTACATATTTGGGTACGATTCTGGCAAACTGATATGTCGACATATTTACTACATATTTGGGTGGCACGGGCCCGGGCGCCGGTACATATTTGGGCGGGAGCCAGCGGGATAAGGGGGGGGCGCGGGGGGGCGCGGGGGGGGGGGCGCGGGGGGGGCGAGGAGCGAGCGAGAGAGCATGCCAGGCGAGGCTCTCCCCCGGCTTGCCGGCTTGCGCTGCCACGCCGGCCCGCGCGCCACGAATGCATTTGTGACATGCCACTCCGCCCCACCCTCGCCTTCAGGTGCCAGCAAGCAGCGTCGCTCGGGCCGCGCGCCGCACCACGTCGTCCAGGAACAGCGCAAGCAGTTCCCCGGCGCGCGCGCCTAAGGGCTTCAAATCATTCTTTGCTCCCAACTTGGGCCATGGCTGCTAGGAGTGTCATGTCTCTCTCTCCTAATTCGGCATCGTGTGAGCGTGTGTTTTCCTTGCTTGCATGCCTTTTCCCACCTGATCGGTCCACTACTTTGGCCGATCAGGTGTAGTCGTCTGTCATGTTGCGTTACAATAATAGCAACAAACGTGAGAATGAGCGCTGCATGTGAGAGCGTGAAACGTGAGAGCACCCTTGGCTATGAAATGTGCAATAAACATAATTAATATGCGTTTGCTATTTCTATTTAGTAACACTCACTTTATCTATATATATACGCTATGCCTAATGACTATGACTATCGTGCCTATCTACCGCGGCGACGGGCGGGCGACGGGCGCATATCTACATATTTTCTACATACTTGGGTGAGAGCCTCGCATATAAACGACATATCGTGACGACATATTTGGGCACTTTTTTCTACATATTATGGCCTACCCCTACCCAGAAGCAGATAAAGAACCGCAGGGGAGATAGCAAATTAAATCTATCTGCGAGGCGCCTGAGAGGAAGAAAGGTGGGGAAACTTCCCTTCTCTTTCGAGAGAAAGAGAGAGGGCGCTCCACAACCTACGATCCCATGCATCCAAGCGAAGCTTTTGACCGAGAACGAGAGAAAGCAGAGAATTATAACGATAACGATAAACACCGAATGACGAAGAGAAGCCTAACGAGCGTCGATTCGCGAATGCGACAGAGGATTGTTTGTTGTGTGTAGTGCCCGCCCACAAGGGGTGCACTGCTGGTAGGAGTTGCCTCCATGGGGGTGGCAGCAGGGCTGCCACCCACCATGGGGAGTCCTTGTTGGGTTGGCAGACCGGTGGAGACAGGCGGCAGAGCCAAGGGCTGGCTCTGTTGGTCTGCAGGGAACAGGGCTCTCCCTGTTCTCTGCTTCTGAGCCTGGTGGGGAGGCGAGGGCGGAAGGATCATGTCGACGTCGCTGTCTGTCAGGGGGGCGGCCTGTGAGCGCTTGGGGTCCGGCGGCTTGGGGCGGCCCCTGTGGGGCGTCGTGACGGCGGGGGGCTAGGGATCAGGAGCAGTCGGCGCGCGCTCCATCGCTCGAACTATAACAATAGTTTTGCCCGTGGACGAGTTAGATGAGTTCGGTCGTAAGCTTTGTCCAAGTGGGAACTGCTACTGCTAGCTGACTAGCTGAGGTCGGGAGTGAAGAGGATGAGGGTGGGGATGGGGAGGAAGGGGGGTGAAGCTTGTGTGCTATGGGTGTCTCATGTTATCTCTTGTTAGGCCTTGTTGCATGCCTAGGGTCGTAATATCTCACAGGAATTGATCGGCACGGCGGCATCCGCACGCCGCACCGCGCACCGCGCGTGTTGCCAGGCCAAGTGCGGCCAACCAGCGCTGGTATTCAGTGAAGCCACGACCAAGTCCCTAGGGAAGAAGGCTTGGGGTGAGGCCCACCTATACCCCTTTGGCCAGGCATGTCCTTTTTGTACATGATTTTGCTGAGCTATGAGCTATGTGCACCACAGTGTGGAAGTACACCAATGACAGGAGATAAGTATACCATTATAATCATAGGCCAAAACCGCTCGAGGGCCGCACGCCGTGCCGGCTGTGTAGGTGCGCCACTGGAGCTTTTGGTGTGTTGGCAGCCTCAATGCCTTCCATACCCATAATGGAGTGCCTTGGGTGTGGGCCCATGCAGCGTGCGTGGAAAAATACAGTGGACAGTGGGGAAGGACAAAGTTGTTAGGAGTTGGAGTTGGCTATGTACACACGGAGTAGAGTAGAGTAGAGTAGAGTACATTCATACTAGCGAGTGGATCTAGAGTAGTTGGGCCCCCTGTCCGCCCTCCCTCGCTTGTCCCTCCGCTTCCGGCGTCCTCGGCCTGTTACCACCCCCGCGCGGCTCGCTCGTTCGGCGCCGCCGCCGCGATGCAGATGCCCGGCGCGAGGAGCATGCATACCAAGCCGGATTTGGGCTCGATGGCCAACGCGCAGCACATGTGGGAGTTTCTCGATGAGCTAGCCCAGTCCGACCCAGACGAGTACCAGAAGTTCCTCGCTGAGCAGCTGAGAGCAGCGGGCGCCACAGCCAAGCCTCGGCTGCCACATCCCGGCTTCTGTGTCCGCGCCGCAACCGGCCCGCAGCGAACTCCGCTATGGATCAATGTCTGCTCGCACCCGTCGATGAAGGGGCCCTCCTCAACGCCCGACGGCTCTGTCCCCGTCGCTGTCAGCCTGCCCAGGCCCCTCACTCTCGGCAAGGAGCGCGGGCATGCGTGCGATGTGGTTGTTGCGTCCGAGGTGACTGGGCGCGCGCTTCGTGAGGAGAGTTTCCGGGAGGAGGTGGCCTCTCTCGCCATGGAATGCACCAAGGATATCCTGACCTCCTGCCAAAAGCTGCCGGCTGGCGAGCGCATCCAACCAGGCTACCGGACGCTTCCGCACAACTCTACCCCGTATGCAGGCAAAGTAGTCGCGTTTGTCGATGCCCGAGCGGAAGACGCTCCCATGAATGCGGATGAGGCCGCTGCTGCTGCTGCTGGTGCTGCTGCTGCTGCCGCGGGTGCTGGCCTTCCCCTCGGCTTCGACGACGTGCTCAAGCAGTTCGCGGGGCTCGCAGGAGGGGACAGCCCCATGGGGGACATTGCTGCATTGGCTGCCGAGGTCATAAACGGTGGCACCGGCGGCGAGGCGGGCAAGGCGGGCAGTCGCCGGGTCAATCCGAATTCGCCATGTCCATGCGGCTCGGGTGCCAAGTTCAAAAAGTGCTGCGGCGCCGCGGGAGACAAGGGTGTGCTGGGTGCAAAAGCAGTTGCAGCTGCCGCTGCGGGGCTTGAGAAATTCGAGGATGAGGAGGATGGCTTCGGCGAGCTTCGTTTGCCGACGGCGGGAACGGCGCCCAAATCCTCTAATGTAGGGTCCAGCCGAAGGAGCAGCAGTGCTGCGGGAGAGACACAAAGACCACTGGTAGAGGTGGTCGCTTCGAGTGAAGCCGAGTCAGTTAAACCAAAGCACACACTTGAGGAGGTCGGCGCCTCGCTTGTTCTGCGAGTTGAGGTCCCCTTGCTTGCCAGCGCGGCAGATCTAGATGTGCAGCTGGGTGACACGCAGGTCAGCCTGAGTGCAGAGGGTATGTATGAGCTCCAGCTGCCGTTGCCGAAGGCAGTCAAATCAGCCGAGGCCGTGTGCAAATTTGAGAAGCGCAAACGCCGGCTCGTTGTCACCATGCCGACGCAAACTTGACGGCCACATTCGCATGTAGTGAGGTGAACATCGTGCTTGAGAGGCCCCTGCACATGGATAAATATGTCGGGTGCCCTGATCATCGTGAAATTTGCCGTTGAGTGCTTGGGGAAAATTACTACGGCCAAAAAAGTCAATCACCTTGAAGTTTTGTGAGCTCTAGCGAGCTCGTGCTGGGTTGTAGTTGCGCATTTGCTCCAATGTGCGATGCTACAAAAACTTTTGGTGCCGGCTTCAAGCTTATAGGAGGTCATCACTCACGCAAACACCGCCTACATCGCCCTGATTCCTAACTATCTCCCCTTTCTGCTTGCTCCCCCTTGTTGCGGGTAGCAGGTAGGCGGGGGAGTCCGTCCCCGCGTCCGAGAGGGTCGGTTCCCCCCCTCTCGTCCGCCGGGGTCCCCCGAAGATCCATTTCGGCCAAACGCCCACCTCAGCGGCCTTCTCCCCCCCCCCCCCCGCTTTTTTTGGTATGCCCCGAGAGGCACTGCCCCGAGGCCGCGGGGGGAGATCCCCCTCGTTTCTCCGTGCGGCCTCTAGGTCCCCCTTCCTTGTTTCTTACCCACCCCGCCCCGTTCACTTCCTTGTACGTTCCCGCGCCCCTCTCCCTTTTATCTTACCCTTTTCCCGCCACGCCTTCCGACCCGATGTCTGACGCTTGTGACCCCCAGCACCGTGACCCTTCCGTGTGCTACTCCCCGCCCCACGCCCGGATACCGCACCTACGAGGAGATCCGGAGCCCAGCCCTCAAGTTCTGCGAACACATGGAGGAGGGCATGAACGGCGCCATTCTGGCGATGCTGCTCGTCACAGCCTCCGGCATGGGCCGTGGATGTGGCGACTTCCGCGTGGATTTGGCCGAGGAACGCTACCCGTCGATGTGGGCACTCATCGCTCATCGAGCCATACATGGCGGCCGTTGGTGCAAGGCAAAGCTCATGCTCGTCGGCGACTACTCCGACGAGTACGACAGGATCCCAAAGACTAAATACATTGGAGATGAGGCCGCCGTCGCGTACCTCTGCATGGAATACATTACGGCGGTCGCGTACGCTGAAACGACTCCCATGGTGCAAGTGCGCCGAGCAGCTGGCAAACTCTATATGGAGAACCAGAAGGCCGTCCTCGCACGCATCACGGACCTCGCCACCCAAGATCAGCCCAGCGACATCGTCGCCTGCCAGCAGAACGACATCGACAATAGGATCGAGGATGAGGGATGTGAGAAAAAGACGAAGAAGATGAAAACTCAGCCTGCGTAGCTGGGGGTTACCGTGTGTGTGTGGGGGGGAAGTTGCTATGCGCACGCGCCGCGTCCTTGTATGTCGTGATTAGCTTTGTACTCATCTTCGAAATAATAATACTCACTGGAGGATAAAAAGAAAACAGGCATTCTGGGTGAAAAAAATCACCTGGCCCTCTTTTGACGGAACGCGACTTTATTGATGGTTGATGGCTCACGCTCTACCTTCTTAGTATGTATTATGTGCAAGAATATGGTAAATATGCTATCGATGATACCTGGGCTAGCTAGCATGAATGACGACTTGGTAACAGCAGGCCAAAGAGACGTGTGAGTGAGGAGAGCAATACCGAAAAGAGGATCTGCCGTGCAATCTCTAGCACGTGCAAATACATGCTGGAGAGAGCCGTCATTATGATATTTCCATTCGTCTACCCGCATGATGACACTCGTAAATCACGGGTTGTGCGTAATATGGCACTGACATCAGCTCCCTCTTCCCACAGTCGCAAGCAGCCATCATTGTCAGCATATCTTAGCTGCATCGATTGCATGCCGCCAAGTTCGGAGTCGCAGTCAATCAATAGAGCAAAGGCGAGCTCTGCAATCCTGCTCCGAAGCTGTACCTCGGAAGTGATAGCAGCAACGTTTGTTAGTGCCCCGTGCTCTTGAATCGCGCCATGCAACTCGAACGTGACTGGCAATACACCCACGGCGTCATCAGGACACGCCTCGAGATCGGCAACATAGCTCGTCTTCAACCTCCTCTGCGAATGCATCATTCGCAAGACAGCAGCACAGATCACAACTAGCAACAATAAAGCACACGCCACCTCTAGACTAGCACCAGTAGCCCTGCGATTTCGAGCAGAAGTGCCACTCTGATGGCCGCGCTGTTGCTGGGAATCCTGAGAGGGATGAAAATGTGTACGATTAGGCGGAAGGCGCGACTGGATGTGTGGCGCTCGACGTCGGTCTTGCCCCCCACAGATTGGCTCGCACCACCTCTTTGGCAGGGATGGGGGCAGCGGCGGCGATGGGGGTGATGGTGGGGGAAGCGGCGGGAACGGTGAATATGGTGGCCAGGGGGGTGAGTGCGGCGGGTGAGGAGAAGATGGAGGCAGGATGGGCGGGGCAGGCGGCGACGGCGACGGCGGCGGAGGCGAAAGGACTGGCCAGCTGCAGTAGCGGAAGCTGGCGCTGCAGTGGTGGCATGCATGCGCCGAGCGGTGGCAAAACGACGTCTGTGTGGAGTTGTGCTGACTGCCGAACGAGCGGCAGCCTTTCGGCTGGCGGTAGTCGCACGATTCGGCAAACGGAGTGAAGCAGCACAGTCCCGGGAGCGACTCGACTATTGGCAGCTTAGTGAAAATGCTGAGCGGGACCGAGCTAACCTGCGGCGCCATGCGGCCCGCCTCCCTTTCCTCAGTGAGTGGGTGGGTGGGTGGGGTGGGTGGGGGGGGCGAGGGGCGAGAAGGAGCGACTTCGCCCGCTGCCAGCCACCGCGCGCCGAGAGGGGCAACGGCGCGCTGCCGGGCGCTCCGCGGATCGGACCGACATATGTTAGCCGTACAATGCGGCGGAGCTTCGAGGCAATTCATTGGCAAAAACAAAACTCACTCAAATTTTCTTACACACTACACGTTGATATGTAGAAGCACCGCATCCGCCTAGAGTATATAAAATACTCTGGATGCGACAGTTCCACGCCTTAGCCCCGACGATCGAGAATCGAGTCCGAGGCACTCAACACGCTTTGTGATTTGTGACACCCAACATCCACACGAGCTGCAAGCCTCCGAAGCACAACACACAACACACTCCCTCTTCTTGCTTCTTGCTTCTTGCACACTCCCTTCTTGAGGTTGCAGGTTGCCACAACCACAAGTATCACAACAAAGGAACCCATTCCCAGGGCACGGAACACGTTGACACGAGCACACTAGATGGCATGCCTCTAATGATGCGCGGCGAGCGGCGAGCTCGCTCTCGCTCTCGAAGATTGTCGGCCTTGTCGCGCGCATGCACATTGTAGTTAGAGTAGTGCCCTTCGTTTGGGCATCTCTGGGCGCGAGGGAGGCTTGGGCTTGGCCGTGGGAGCCATGGGGAACGTTGCGGGCCGCTTCACGAGGCGGGCCGTTCTACGAAGCTCATGCCTCTAGAGTAGAGGAAGAGAGAGCGTAGAGAAGGGGGCTAGATGTGAGCGAGAGCTCCGCCCACCGAAAAATGGGCAAGTCCCGCGCCTGTTTACACGAGAAGTCGGGCCGCAATCCATGGCTCGCGCCCCCAGCCTCCTCTGCCCTCTCGGCGGCCGTTCCTCCGGAAAACTCTGGATCTTTGGGCGGCGCGGGGGCGGGAGAGAGAGAGAGGCGGGGAGGCGGTATGGAAAAGGTGGGGGGGGGGGGGGGGGGGGAGGGGAAGGCTCTATTTTCGACTCTTCGTGTGCGCCGCGCCGCTCTCTTGACCGATGGTGTGCCGATGGGCGCTGAGCGCGGCGCTGCTCGCGGCCATCCTGGCGCCGGGCGCGGGCTTCGGCTTTTCGGTGGAGGCGGGGAAGCGGCAGTGCTTCGACGAGCTCGCCAAGGCGAGCGAACGCATCGCGGGCGAGTGGAGAGTGCTCTCGGGAGGGGCGCTTGACCTCGATGTGAAGGAGAGTGCTCGCTTGCGCTATGCGAGGACTCTAGCTAGCCAAAATGCCGTCCTGCCGTCTGGAATGTGCGAAAGACGGGATGGACCGCCGCTCTTGATGCACCGCTTCACCGCTTCCACCCCTTCTCCCTGGTGTGTTCCACAGCCTCACTCTCATGAGATCCTGCGCTGTTGTTGCAGGTCACCAGCCCGATTGGTGAACACGTCTACTCTGCCGAGCATGAGGCGGCGGGGTCGTTTGCGTTCTATGCGGCAGATGCGGGGACCTACGTCGTTTGCTTCTCGAATGAACGTGAAGTGCAGGCGCGTTGCGCTGTCCAAACACCCACACTGGCTGTGTGTTATCCGGCAAGGAGGTCGGATTGGCTTGCCCTTGAGCGCTGCTCTTTCATTTCCAGGGTTATTGCTGGTGTGACAGGAGAGAAGGGAAGTCAATGCCAAGATCATCGTCGGCGAAGTTGGTGAGGGTGTTGCCTTAGCAAAGGCGGAGCAATTGACTCCTCTGGAAGATCGCATTAAGAGCCTCCACTCTTCAATGATCTCCGTTCGTGACTTGCAAGATCAAATGAGAGAGCAGGCATGCCAGAGTCCCAGCCCACATCCGACGCGCTTGAACGGCAACCGTGTGCGTCCAGTGTTTTCTTCGGCGACGCATAAGGCGCGGCGGCGTCGAGTCTCATCCTCTGTGCCAGCGTATATCTATATCTACTCACGCTAGTAGTCGAAGTTGACCTCATGCTTGATAACCTTCTCCACAGGATGAGGCTCGTCAGAAGATGACAACTTCAACCCGGCGCTGGTTGCTGTGGTTCACGATTCTCGAGGCGTTCGTCCTCGTCGCTGTGTCCCTCTGGCAAATACTTTACCTCAAAAGCTTCTTCGAGGTGCGACGTGTTGTCTAGGCGGCATGCATGACAACTTTGAGTTGGCGATGCAAAAGTTGACACGGGTTCGTTCTCGGTGAGTTTAGTAGTAGATTGACTTTGGTCCATGACTACGTCGCGCATCGGCGTTTCAGCTGAAAGCTCCACTGCGATTTTTCCCGCGCCTTGGCTCGTGGTTGTGCGGTGCACGCAATTGGAGGCACACCATAGGCATCACAAGTTTTGGCACGGCAAGAGCAAGAGCGAGAGCAAGGGCCGCTAGCCGAACTCGGCAGTAGGGTCTCTCACTTCTCATTCACCAGGATGCGCTCCCTATGATTTCGCTGCGTTGCACATCGTTGCGCTGGGTACTAGCTGGGCTTGGGGCCGCTGTATTGCGTCGTGTGTTTGTGCGATGTGGATGATGTCGTGTATCTTTTATTCTAGAGCATTAAGCGTTTATCCGGCTTGTGGCTCAGGCCTACCAAGGCCGGGCACAACGCAAGAAACGTCGGCATCGCCATGATAGAGGCGCGCGTCACTATCCAAAGCGTTGAATTACTAGAAAAAGGAAACCACGCCAGCAATGCTAATGTTAACACGAACGAAACAATCACTATGACTAACATCAAATGAAGTATAATAAAGACTAGGGCTGATTCATTACTACTAGCATAGGGGGCTGCATTTTTCGACCGTTCTCCATAGCCCAAGAAAAACTCCTGAGGGGCTTACCTGCCGCCACGAAAAAATGCCGGGGGAATGGTGGGGTTTAACCCCCCCCCCCCCCTCGCCCCCCCTCAGCACACGCGTCGGGACTCTAACGCATCGGGAGATGTCAGATGTTAAATGTCAGATGTGGCGGCCCGGAGTACGTATTTGGAGTCGAACTTGGAGTGAGGCGTGAGGCTACTGGATGGAAAGACGGGATGTGAAGGGCCTTGTTTGTGCTCGAAGTTAATCACGGTAACCGCCACCGTGTGGTCCTCACGCGGAAGCTCGACTCGAGGGCGGACGAGTGGTGGGTTCTCTAGGGCATCGCGGACAGAGAGACGGCCCACTAGCATAGCGTAGCCTTCATGTTCTCGTAGGGCTAGAGGGCTAGGGGAACGCGAACATAAAACATAGCAAACGTGCCCTGGTGCCTGGTGGCTTGGTGCAACGCCGGAATCGTGACCGTGTCCTTGGTGTATAGGGGGTACTCGGAGCCACATGACGCCGGCGCTTTGGCGGCGAATTCATCGGCGGTGTTGAAGAGTGGTTCGGGGATGATTATGATTAGGTTGGTGCCGGTTTCGTGGGCGGCTGCACTCCGGAAGAAGTCGGTGGTGATCGGGTTTGTGGACGAGGTGCTGACCAGGGCACAGGTCCCTCTCACGGCACACGCAGTTATCGGCGATGTCGAAACTCGGAATGTGGGGGGACTGAACCTTTCTCGGTAATGGCAACGATTGGGAGAATGGGAGAATAAGAATAAGGAGTTCGCCTCTGGTGATGGGGGAGCGTCAGAGTTTTATTGTTGTGTTAGCATAACCTTGGTGCTGAGGATCCGTAGCCCTTCGACGGCAACGGAGCCCCTACCCCGCGACAGTGTTGGGGCAACAGTACTGGCACCAGTGTTTGGCGCCAGTGCCAGTTCCATCTCAACTGGCAACTGGCGCCAACTCGCCAGTTCTCAGCAAATAATGAGCGATGTAAAAAAAAACAATAAAGGAAACAAAAAATACAAGTAAGGCGCCGCTGGTTGCCAATGGTAAGCTGGTTGCCAATGGTAAGCCCCTACGTCGCGGACGTAGGAGGCCGACCAGATTCGAACCGTGAACCCACACGCGACATGATCTCTCAGGTTCACATTAAGCTGCCGGGGTGTGCTTCATCTCCAAAAAAGGGAAAATAACCCTTTACACTGTATAATTTACAATTGGTGACCTTTCTCCCCCACCCTCTGCCCTCCAGAGCTGGCGCTAGCTGGCATGACCAGCTCTTCCCACCAAAGATCTGGCGCCAGCTCGCAGACCACCGATAGCCGATAGCTGTCATCAGCTACTGGCGCCAGTGATAGCTCCAACATCGGTGCAAGCTGGCGCGCTGTTGCCCCAACACTGCCCCGCGATGGGGTGTGTGCGCGGTTGGCGCATGGCTCGTCCGGTGTATGTGGCTAGGAATTAGGAATGCTAGCTAACAAGATGTCACACGACGCTATAAGTTCTAACGTGCGGTGTATGTGGCTAGGAATGCTACAATAGCTCAATAGCTAACAAGATGTCCTACGACGCTATAAGTTCTAACGAGACCCGTCTTCAAAAACTGTTCGATGGCCTACAATATATCTCTCTTGACTCATCTCTCACGTATTGAGCATTCGATTGTGACTTGGCGCTACCCCTCGCGCTTCGGCGGCGGCAGGTGACTCCCCCCTCTCCCCCCCCTCCTCCCCACCCCCGGTGGTCCGGACCCCCCTCGGCCCCTCGGTCCGGAACCCAGCCCTTGCCTTGGCGGCGGGGCTCGTGCTGGCTGCTCTCGAGCTCTGTGATGAGCGACTTGCGAGAGATCGTGCGGCCACCGCATCCGCTTCAGGCGAACAATGCCTCGGGAATCTACTGGGCCAACGGGTGCGTCGGCGGCCGCTGCCGGCTCTTCGGCCTATCGTTGCCGTGTCGCCACGCACTGCCGCACCACGCACGCCAGTCTGGCTGCTGGGCGCGAGCGCCCGCCGGGTGTGGAGCGAGAACCCCGGGCGCAAGTGCTGGCTCCAATGCCAGCTTGTCAGCCATGTGGCCATCGCTATCACGAGTCAACTGGACGATGGTATCGGCTCATTCCCCTCTGGTGCACACAGATGTCACCAGCTGCCTTGTACACAGCCAGGCGTCCATTGCTAGAACTTGCCCTTTGCCTCTTCCCCAGCACGGCTCGCCATACAGCTCCCGCATCTCTCGTGCTGCGCTCGACGGATGGCACATAAGGGTTGCTCATGTCGTGCAAGACAGTTTGAGTGGGCGGTGTGTTGCCTCTGTTGCACTGATGCCTTTTCAGACTCCTCAACAAGGCATCTGTTTCTCCGCTGGAAACCGGCCTTGCTCCGGTCGTTGTCCCAGGCACGCATCCGTCACCCTCGTGGAGCTTGCATTGCCGTGCTTTACTTCGCCATCACATTTATGAGCCTTGTGGACCCTCAATGTGCAGCATATGCGCACCGCCACATTGCTTCAGTTGCGACACTTGCCAAAGTGGCATGCCCTCCTCACACCCTAGGTATGAACGAAACATTGGGCATCAAGCAGAGATTATCCTACCTATGCTTGAGGAGGCAACAGTTTTACGCATGGCGCCAACCATGCTCCATTGGTCATTCAACCTCACACACTGGTCGCGAGAGCTCATTCGTGTGGTTTGGCCGTTTACACGTGTAGATACTTCTCCTGCTCCACGTAGGAATTGCCGCGTGTTTCGGCCAATAGGATCCAATGGGGGGCGACGTGGTTGGCTCAGAGTGGCTGCTGCTGCCCCACTTGTGAGATCGGCGGTGCTACGGCATTGCGGCATGGTTGAAGACATGACGGGGATGCCAACAAGTGAATCAGGTAGGAAACGATCAGCGGATCAGGGTGCCGAAAGTGAGCGGCTAGCATTCGCTCCAGGGCGTCAAAATATTTCAGAAGTCCCAACCGGTGCGGCGTCCAGAGCAGAACAAGATGCGAGCGATGAACGAGCGGTAGCGGTAAATGTGCATCGGCAGCGTATTGTGGTGCTTTTACGCGGAGGTGCTCCGGGCGGTGAGCCACGGCATTTCGCACACCTTGACCATCTTTTGCAGTTTTTACGAGCCGCGCTGCCGTTCCACGACTTAGCCGTCGAAAGGGCACAACCAGCAGCGCAGCTTTGTGAGCAGGCGGCGTGGGTGGCTGGTGCCTCCCTGGTCATCTCACCACACGGTGCTCACCTCTTGAATGCCCTGTGGATGGACACTGGTGCGACCCTCATCGAGGTAAGCGCCCGCCTCACTCAAGCGTGGCATAGTCTATTCGGACTCGGTGAAGAGTTCTTGCTTTTTTTAAATGAAGCTTGCGATCCTCGACTCGTTTGCGATCCTCGACTCGTTTGCATCCCCTCACCCTGCTTGCCTGTATTTCACACACCCGACAAATTGGCACCCGACAAATAGGGGGGCCAAGCCGTCTTTGCCTATCCCAGCCACTCAATTGGTCGGTGACAGGTGATGCCATGGGGCATGTGGGAATATCCCGGCTATCAGAGTCTCTTCCAACGCTCTGGACTCACCTATCATCGCGTCAACTCATCTCGCCCACCGGCCGATGCGCCGCAATGGGTCGATCCCGACACCAGCAAGGAGCAGTTCAATGAGCTTGAGTGCTACCGCGACTCTAGTTTACGGAGGTACATGAAGGGTTCCTGCCGTCTCTTTTATCGAGCCGAATCGGAGCTCGTTGTGCCCAAAGGCCAAATGTGTGATGCTCTAAGACCCTTACAAATTGCGTCTTTGGGTGGGGTGCCCACGGTGTGCAAGTGACAATCCGAAGCTAGCAGCTAGGATAGTCTTACTTGCTACTCTAAATAGGCCCATACTAAGTTCTAAATTTAGTTTATACTTCTACTTAGTAAGTACTTAGTTGCCTTAGTTCAGCCATACGAGGAAGCGCCCGCAACCTCAGGCCCGTTTTTCTTTCCCGCTCACACCCCACATCTCGGGTATAACTTCTTCTGACCCCCCCTCTCCCTCCCACCCAGGTCCTAGGTCGCGTTCCGTCAAATCATGGGCACAGTTTCAATTTGAGCCATCAAATTCAAATGTCCATACGCATACGTCCGTTTACAATAATATTGATTCTGCTTGATGTTAAGTATGATGAAAGAAAAGACGACGCAAGATGTAATGAGAGAGATCCGTGAAGACCATGAAAATGACGGAACACCAATGTGGCAATGTGGGGGGCAGGAGCAGCAAAGTCGCGTTCCGTCAAAAGAGGGCCAGGTGATTTTATTATCATAAATATACGCTTGTTTTCTTTTTAGGTAGCCACAATAATATTAATGGTACAAAGCTAATCACGCTCCTCCCCCCCCCCGCCCCTCTCAACACGCGGTAACTTCCAGCTACGCGGGCTGAGTTTTCATCTTTTTCGTCTTTTTCTCACACCCCTCCTCTTCGATCCTATTGTCGTTCCTTGGCCAGATCCACGCGGAAGTCTCCACATCCACGGCCCATGCCAGAGGTTGTGACGAGCAGCATCGCCAGGATGGCGCCGCTCATGCCCTCCTCCATGTGTTCGCAGAACCTGAAGGCTGGGCTGCGGACCTCCTCGTAGGTGCGGTGACCGAGTCGCTTAGCGATGAAAACAAAGGGTTTCGTCAATCCCCGCAGGGACGCCGTGCGTGCGCATGGAAGTTTCCGCACGCCGTCACGGATGCGCAGAAACGGGGTTCGGCAGGCGCATGATGGGATTTCTCTCGGGCTCTCGGGGCCCCCGCGGGGACGCCGTGCGTGCGCATGGAAGTTTCCGCACGCCGTCACAGATGCGCAGAAAAGGGTTTCGGCAGGCGCATGATGAGATGTCTCTCATGGAACCTTTGATGTCATCAAGAGAAAGTAGGAAAAGAGGCGGTATGCCCATCAACGAGACCTTGAGAGTTAGAATAGCTCACGGCTAAAAGTAAAAGTCTGTCCTCGTATGGAATACATCCATCTGACCGGCTCGGCTGCGCCGTATTCTCTCTCTCTTCTCCCCCACTGGCAGGGTTTGTCACTTTAACCTCGGCTGCACCGTTGTCTCTCTCCTCCCCGGCTGGGAGGGTCAGTCAAGGTCCTTCTGACCGCTCGGCTGCACCGCTGTCTCGTCTCTCTTCTCTCTCTCCCCTGCTGGGAGGAATTGTCCCTTTGGGAACAAAGATTGACCCTTTTTGTGGGCCAAGTTGCAACTTGCTTTTCCATCCACATTTGACATTTGTTTGTGTTCAATTTGTGTAAGCGTCATTCGGATCCCATCCGTACTCCGCTTAGGAGGGGGTATCACAGGGTGTCTTGTGCGATTTGTGGTTCTATACCGTTAGTGTGCCTTGTGTGGCAGTGCCCCCTAGGTATCTTATAATCATCTTGCCATGGCGTAGCGCGATGGCGGCGCGCCGCGCCGCTCTCTCACCGCCGCCGGGGCTCGCGCTGCGGGCTCCCGGCGATATATACTAACACAACAATAAAACTCTGACGCCCAGCCTTAAAAAAAACCTGACTCGGATCGCAGAAACATAAGTAGAGCTCTAGGCAAATGAAGAAAAGGGAAGGAAGTACCTTATTTTAGTGCGTGCGTGCGGCCATTTCTCGAAAACGTCGAGGCGTCGCTCGGAGCGATGTCG
Source organism: Isochrysis galbana (assembly GCA_018136815.1). NCBI lineage: Eukaryota > Haptophyta > Isochrysidales > Isochrysidaceae > Isochrysis > Isochrysis galbana. The sequence continues at coordinate 4,855,762 of CM030937.1, forward strand.
GTGCTGCGCGACGGCAGCCGTCTGCTGCGCGGCGCGGCGCTGGTGGGCAGGGAGATGGTGCGGCTTGCCGAGTCGGGGCAGGCTATCTCGGCACAGACCAGCTGGACTCCGCGACGCGAGATGCCACCGCCGAGGCCACGGCCTGCCAGCGGGAGCCGCCTTGCAGAGCCCTTGTTCGCTTCCCCTCCACTCGCTGCATCGCATGAGTCGGCCACGTCCCACTCGCCCTCGCCGATACCACCTGCGAGCGCGCTTCCCGAAGGTGCTTCATCTTCTCTTCCACAGCCAGCGACCGACACTACCTCCAGCTCCATCTCGTCGTCTGCTTCCGCGAGTACGCCTGCATTCGACTCGACCATGGCCAACAGCCCAGTGACAGTGGATCAGGTCAAAAAGGAGTTATCTTCTCAGCGGAGCATACCCGTCCACCCGGCGGCACGAGCTCTTCACTTTGGTGGATTAGGACTGGGACTTGCTGCCGGCGCTGCAGCTGCAGCTGTGCGTCAAACTCTCTCTGGCGAGAAGCAAGCGCACCTCCTCATGTCTGAAGCTAATGTAGAGCGGTTGGCTGGGACGCTCTGTCGACTTCGAGGTGCAGCTCTGAAGGTGGGTCAAATGCTGTCGTTCAACGACGCTGACGTGCTGCCGCCGCCAGTGCGCACAGTTATGGAGCGAGTCAGGAATGGGGCCGATTACATGCCCACTTGGCAGCTCCATCATACACTTGATGAGGAGTTGGGAGCAGACTGGCGCAACCATGTCGAAACTTTCGACGAGACACCCATTGCTGCCGCGTCGATCGGGCAGGTGCGTCCTTTGGAAGTGTGTTTATACGCCCAATGCTCATATCTTACCTCATTGCGATGGCATGGCCTGCATCCTTGAGTTACGGGCAACATACTTGCAGGTACACAAGGCAACCTTGCTCGATGGCCGCCCAGTTGCCATCAAGGTGCAATACCCGGGCGTCGCCGACTCAATCGTATCGGACCTTTGGAGCATGCGGCAGCTCATTACGTACACGGGGGTAGTCCCCCCTGGCCTCTACCTCGACCGCGTCCTGGAGGTCGCGAGAGAAGAGCTGCTCGAGGAGTGCGACTATGAGCGAGAGGCAAGTCACTCATCACCCACACTTCTCACAGCATGTCACATGCCTTGCGAACGCATCTGGGAGGATATGCCAATGGGGGGAAAGGGCTGCACATTATCTCTATCGTCCTCCGTAGACGGAGACCTTCATTTATGCAGTTTCCTCTTCCTCAGGCAAGTAACACACGAAAGTTCAAACGACTTCTGGCACCTTATCCAGAATTTGTGGTTCCCGCTGTGGTCTCACAACTCTCATCAAAGCGTGTGCTCACCACCGAGTGGATGGCCGGGCTACCGATTGACCGTGCCGGCGCGCCTGGAGTTCTAGAACCTGCTGAGCGAGACCGGATAGGCGAGAGGTTGCTGTGGCTCACATTGTGTGAGCTGTTCTCCTTCCGCTTCATGCAGGTGCGTGCTTGGTGATCATGTGGCAATCTTGCCAAGGTGCCTTTGTGGGGCCCGCGTGTTCCTTTCCGGAATGGCCAAAGGATTCCTTTTCCAGATCACCGCCTGCCTTAGCCCGTCTCACCAAAGCTTCTCAAATACTCGCTTTCTCTGTTTTTCTTGATCAGACCGATCCCAATTGGTCCAACTTCCTATATGAGCCACGCACCCGCCAGTTAGCGTTGATCGACTTCGGTGCATGTCGCTCGTATGACGCAGCATTTGCCGATGCTTATCTTCGGCTGGTACTTGCGTGCGCTGAAGCTGATAGGGATGCAATTCTTCATCACTCGCGCCAATTGGGGTTTCTCACTGGCGAGGAAGGCCAGACGATGCTTGATGCGCATGCCAATGCGGCAGTCCTTGTCGGTGTACCATTCAATGCAAGCCAACAACCATTTGACTTCAGCAAACAGGTACGGGCGGCTTCTTGACTAGACGTGGCGGAGGGCGTCCTAGACGATCTTGCACGGCGCGTGTCTCATGGAGCAATGCCCGAATAGTTCGTAAGGGAGGATCGGGACTCGCTCATTCTTGATTAGCCGATTGACATCGCTATAGGACATCTCGCGCCGAGTGGGTGCCGACGTGCAAACGATGATCAAGGAACGCTTGACGCCTCCTCGCAAGGAAATATACTCACTCCATAGGCGGCTCAACGGATGCTTTCAGCTCGCATCCCGCGTCGGTGCGAGGATTCGAGCGCGCGAAATCCTTCTTGACTTCAAACGCAGACATCAATGGAGCACCTGCGATGATGAGCTGGATTTGCTACGGCCCCACGCCTCGACGGCGTCTGCGGTGGACGCAGCTTGAGATGAGCCTCTCCCTTGCAGTTATTGCCTTTACGTGACCAACCATGGTTGGCTGCCTGGCATCTACTGTTGATGACACGCGTTTCACACCATTTGCACAAATCCATTATCTATATTCGTGAATAGTTATCCGTCTCGTCTCCCAAGTCTCAAGATTCAATCAATCTGTGCGCAAGCCAGCTGATTGTGTTAGCGCGAAAGGAAGCGATGGTGTCGGAAAAGTGAGCAAAGAGCGCAAAGGCCTTGGAGTAGTCGTTGAGTGAGGAATGTAACTAGCAAGGAGTTAACCGACGATGGCCATAACACTCGAGCCACTACCCGTATGGGCACACTCTTGCTTGGCCCGCGTCACCACGTGCACTGCTACCACGTCACCCGCTGCAACACACAAAAAAATTCTTAATAATCTCGCCGCGCGCGCGACTCTACACAACTTCATGCAGCCACGCCCGCTTCCCTTATCCCCCCTCTACCTGCCTTGCGGCGCTGCAACACAAACAAAATAGGAAAATAGTGCGCCAACTAATCTTATGATTGGTCGCCATGGATGGAGGGGGGCCTCGCGCCTCGCGCCTCCCCCACTCTCTCTACTCCCCTCATGGGGGGCGAGAACCATCCACCCCCCTGCGCTGCCGCGCTGCCTCTTGGCCTCTTGGCATGCAACATGTAGGGGGGACTCATCAAGACTGCCCAGACTCTCCCAGAGAGAGACTAGAGAGCTAGGCTTGCTTGGATCGCACGCACGCCCTGGCCCGCGCTGGCCAGCTTGTCGCTTTGAACAGCCCCTCCTCCTCCTCACCTGGACCCCCGTGATCAGGAGCCACCAGCCAGCTCCAGTCGACCTTCATTCAGGGGCGCGGAGAGCCAGCGAGGGAAAGGCAAGAGGGGCCAGGTCCAAGCCGCCTCGTAGGGCGTATGGGTTCACGTTGACACGCCCTCGAGGGCCCATTACAGTAGCTTGGGCAGGGTGTTAACCCATCTGGCCTCTTACAAGTGTTGACGCAGGGCACAACAAGTGTTGACACGGTGTGGACGCACTTCCACTTGTAACGGTTGCGGTTGCTGGTTGCTGATTCTGCTTGCTTTAGCGGTTTAGCGGGCAGCGCGGCAGCGCGCGCGAGGGAATGCGCGGTCAAATGACAAAATGCCTATCGGGACACGCGCGGCCCCGCGCAGGTGGAACGCGCAGGCGACGCGCAGCGCGCAACGTGAGCGTCGTCCGGTCGGTCGCGCGCAGCGAGTGCCCCGAAGGGTCTGGGCCAGATTGTTGAGTGCCCTGCCCCTGCCAAAGGGCAGGGGCTGGGGTTGATTGTACGGGCCCACCCCGGGGGGTGTCCGCGATGGTGTGAGGGGGGCGCGAGGCCCCCATTGTCCCCCACTTATAAAAGTAGGTTGGGGTCGACGCGCCTCCAACCTGTTTAGATGCGCTACAATCGCGCTGAAGGCCTCCTCGTCTTTGATTTTGTATCCACGGTCGTAAGCCGTGAAGGTGATGATTATCTTGGCTGAGATTTCATTTTATACCCTTAGAAGTTCAAATAGTGTTTGACCGCCCTACAGCATCTGCACTGGTGCATCCATTCACAAGGAGAATGATGGCGAATTGGCCGCTCTCAATGCTTGAATTTGCACTGCACTTATTCTCACTCCTTATTCATTATAGTAGTACTAATTCTTCAACACATAGTGTTACTACAACCAAACGGCAGAGCTGCACTGGCCCAGAATCATCACCGCTGTATGAAGATTTTGCGCTCGCCGTTTGCCCTCGTAAGAGCGATTCTCAATTAAATGAAGAGGTCGTGCCGTCGAAAATTTCGGCGAAAGGAGAGACACATGTTGTTCGGCCCCCACCTCATTTTCCGAACCCTCGTTCACCAACTTTCACCGGGAATTTGTGGAATGTGGGCAGCCACTTTGCAAGGTGTATGTTGTATGGCGACGCCTTGATATCGCGTTATTCATCTTCTTTAGGCGGAGGAGGCCCACAAGGTTGTATCATTTTCTATTGCAATGGGGAGGGCACTTGAATGATGAAGTTGAGAGGACATGCATTAAGTTCAGTGCATCCGGCGGTGCACACCTGTAGTGAGCTGAATTTGACCCTACCGATGGCCTCGTTCTCAGCGATGGAAAAAAATGAGGACAGCGAGTCAAACCCGACGTAGAGCGCATGGGAGTCCCGATGCTGGTTGACAGCCCACTCACTGAAGGGCACCAAACATGGTAAGTCAGATATCAAGTCATCCGCGCGTTCGCTGGCCAGTGAGAGAGGGGGAGGGAGACAGAGAACGACCGAGCCTGGCAGCTCAGAGACGAGATGGTTGAGCCGCGCACAATTTGGTGGTATCTGCATGCCCCGTGCCCACGTATTTCGCTTGGAGGTGCTCGAGCTGTGAGTGAACTGAGAAGCGCTCCTGGCTCGTCATGGCCTCGCGATGGGGCCGAGCGAGAAGCCTGCAGACGTATGCTGTGGGTATACGCGGAAAATGAGTCGCGGGTACAGCCAAGGAAGAAGAGTGTCACACAAAAGCCGCTGCAGGTGCGGGTTGGGCGCCGAGGGCTCGCGCCTCTAGCGTGGCGCAGCGAAAGGACCGACAATACACAATACTCTACTCTATAGAGTACTCCCAGAAAGAGAAGAGCTACTTTATGTCGAGTACTTTTGTAGCCTATAGTCGTCGAGGGGGAGGGGGGGGGGGGGACTCCGCAGCAGAGGGAGCTAAGCGAGGCACGATGCCAGGTCACAAACAACAAACAACCCTTATGGTACATGGTCATAAGACCCAAATGATGACGGATCCTACATGGGAGATACGGACCATCGGCCCCCCAGATACGGTAGATACGGCTGTATCTGGGTCAACTCTCAACTCCCAGATACGGCCAGATACGGTGCTAGATACAAATACAATCCAAATACAAATACCGGGGGGGGGGGTTACGCGGCGCGCGCAGGAGGCGCGGCGCGCGCAACCCCAATTGGGGTTGGGAGCCATGTCCAGCGGCGCTAAGGGGGTGGCGTGGAGTGGGGTGGGGGCGTGGGGGCGTACGTAGGGGGAGGGGGGAGGGGTACAGGGGTACGGGCGTACGGCGTACGCGCAAAACGCCTATTTTAACAGTAGAAGCACAGTTATAATGGTAAAATCGCCATTTTAAGCCTAGAAGTGGTGTGTATCCTGGTCTGGGGCTCCCCCAGATACAGTAGATACAGCTGTATCTGGCCCCTCCCCCAGACCCAGATACTGTATCCTGCATCTCCCATCTAGGTGACGGATCCAGAATAACTTTGGAGCACGCAACTCGCTTCTCGCTTGAACGTAAATGTACATAGGGCATAGGGCGTTCAAACACCCTACACCTACATGTGAAACACAGTCAAACTTAGAAAATGAAACACAGAAAAAAACAGTATGTTTTTTGCCGTCGAAAAAAATAGAGAAAACAGTGTAAAAAACAGATGAGCGGGGGGGGGGGGGGCACGGCGGGAGGTGGGGCGGCCCGTGGCCCGTGTCGAGCTCCCTCTGTCGAACATGCGATGACCACTGGCTCGTAGGCAGAGGGCCGTTCGATCGAGCCGGCAGCTGACGCGGCCGTGAAAGAGTCGTTGGTTGTTGCTTGCGGGAATATGTCTAAGAGGTCATAGTAGAAGTCGGGTCTGACTGTGTCTACCATCGAGTGCTAGAGACGAAGAGGGGGACGGAGGTTCGGAGGCTCGCAACGCGCGGCGTTGGAGGGTAGGGCAGAGGCTAGCTAGCGAGCTAGAGGAAGAGAGTGAATGAGAGGGAGAGCTTCTTAGGTCCAAGGTAGACACGAGAGACTACAACACAGAGACCCCAAAAAGATCCCTCGTCACGCAGTCACACACGAACTAACCTAAACAGGGCGAAAACTAACCACCCCCACGACGGAATGTCAAGCGTCGGCACCAAGGCGGCTCATCGACGCACAGACATGCGACAGAGAAGTCGGAACAACGAGGGCAGACCTCGCTGGGGAGCTACCGCCGATACACGAAGAGAAGACGGAAGACTACAACCGATGCATGGGGAGAAGACGGAAGACAGTCATGGAACGTTTGATGACATCGAAAGAAAGTAAGAGAAGGGGTAGAATGTCGCCGACGAGACCTTGAGGCCTAAAATAACCCACCGGTTAGAAGTAAAAGTCTGTCATCGTATGGAATACGACACTCCCCGACTAAATTCGAGTCGTCCCGACGAGCGGCTTGGAAGGAGAACAAAGCAACCGAAATAGAAGAAATCCAGAATTAGAACGAGGCGAGAGAAACCCCGAGAAACCAAACATTGAAGGCGACGCTGGAAATAGAAGACGAGAGCACCCGTGGGCCCTTTGAGCACAAATTCGGAAGCTTGAAGCGGCGGCCAGGAGGTTGGCGAAAATGCCCCGGGTGTCGCAGCCGACCGAGAGCGCCCTCTCGAGGTTCATGGAGAACTTGAGGCGGTAACTACCCCAGGCTGCGGCCGCGGTCTCCGTCGAGTCGGATTTAAGATCCTTGCTTGGGGAACTTGAGGCCACACAGCTGCTCGGTAATGCGGGCCTGGTAGTTAGGGTTGTACTTGGACTTGGACCGGGATTCGAGCCACCTCGGGATATAAGTGGCGGTGAAGAAGATGTTCGACAAGCACAAATTCCGTCTTGGCGCCTACGACCGCGCCGTTCCATAATCCCGCTCCATCTATGCCCATGGAAACAGCGGGAACTTCTGTTGGGCCACAAGGAGTCCACTTCGTCGGAATCGGCGGCTCCGAGCCTCCGCAAGGTCCTTCTAACACGGCGACGCCATCCGCTCCATCAGACGAGCCTCCGCTTGTGGACCCACTCCGCGAGCGAGCTGAGCTCACCTCTCTTGGGACCTCGAGCTGCCCGAGGCCCGACTTGCCCCCTGGAGGTTTTTTATTGGGCATCGCGCCACGGTAAAAATGAAGCCCCGCCCTTACTAAAAGTTAAAAGCCCCTGTTTGACCACCCTATTGTATTTTATTGCACAATCATGACTTGGTCAATTTTCACCCTCAGAAGTTAAAATAGCTGTTTGACCGCCCTGAGAGCTGAGAGAGAGAGAAGGCGATGTGTCGTGCTAGAGGCCCCACGCGAGTGTCAGATCCCTCAATGCTATATGGTAGATGGTAGATAGTAGATGGTCCTGATTATGTGCATCGGCATGAGAAGGAAGGGATGGTGGGTGGGTCTGACGAGGGGTGTCTGGAGGACGGACCGCAGCCAAAGTTAGACCACATGGTCAAGGACACTCTCCAATGGGTGGCACGCTCTCCCTGTGACGGTAGGGGGGGGGGGGGGAAGGGGGGGGGGGGAGGGGGGGGGGGGGGAGATGACGCCGGAGCTTCCCGCGCCCGCACAGGAGACCGGAGTGACCCGCGAGGGGGGGGGCCGTCCCGCTCTCTCTTCTCTCTCCCCCTTCTGCAGGGAAGGTGAAGACGGCACGGTCTTCTCGCTCCCACGCCGGTCTTTTCTTCTCTCAGGCGCTCTTCCTCTTCTCCTCCCGGACACCCTCTTTCTTCTCTGAGCTGTGTCACGGAGCGAGGGGGACGGGGTAGCAGACAGACTGAAAGGCTTTGCCCCCCCCCTCCCCACTCGCCGGGTAAGATGGAGCTGCCGGTGGTCGAGGCGATCAACGTGCTTGCTGACGAGCAGGGCAACGCGGCCGCCGCCAACGCCGCCGTCGTTTCCATCCTGTCGCCAGGCCAAGAGGCGGAGGCTCTCATCGCTCAGACCATAGAATCCCATGCCACTTCCAGGATAGAGCTGCCGGTGGCAGTCCGGCCGAATTCACAAAGCCGAACCTACGAGTCATTCACCTCAGACATCTCTCAGATGCATGTAACGGTCCGTCCGTCTCACCGGCCTCGCCGGAATTCAGAAGCAAGAGCCCAGGGATAACATTCACTGCGGCTCACCTTCACCGGAGAGGCATCATGGCCGATCTGGCTGCAAAACGAATCGTTCAAGACACGAGGCCTCCTAACGATGCCTTGCGCATCTTGCACCTAACTAACCTCCGGCGGCATGATGCTGCTCTCATTGCCACTGCTCACGGGCTCATCTATCCGAATACATTGCGTTACAGGTGAATGCCCAACAACAAGGATGTCATGATAGAGGCGCTCCTGAGACCATCGAAGCGCGCATTTCCACCGCCGAGCTCTTGATGAACGTATCCACTAGCGGAACGAATCAGGCACGTACAATTTAATCTCTTGCAAGCATGGCAATCGCTTCGACCAACTTATGGGATGCTGTGCAATTCAACTATGCGTCCATGAGGATCTGCACCTATTGACATCTCCCTTCCGCTTGGTACAGAAAAGCACATCTCTTGACCCCAATAGTGCTGATCCGGCTGCGTGCTACAGCTGCATGGACCAAAAAGGTGTGAAACACACCCATTGCACATCCACGCTGTTTTGAAGTCACTTCCGTAATCTGAATCTCATTCTTTCCCTGCATCTCCCGCTAATCCACACGTTGTACCTACCGATCTATGTGCACTCAGTTGAGCCGGACGGTATCCAACGCAAGACGGGATGGAACGGCCGTCTCACTGGATAGCGTGTCGTCACATAGCACATCCGGCCCCGCTGAACTTGCAGGTCACGCGGCAAGCTCCTCAACCTCTGGTATGAGTCAGACCTCTCATTCACTTGGCGAGAGCGCTGGGCGCAACCATCCGCAGATGCAGTTGTCGAAGCCGGCGGACGCATGCGCGTCGGGCAGTTCGCAAGTTGCCAACAGCATCCAGGTCTATGAAACTCCACACCTACCGCATTCTGCCACAGGCGCAAACGAGCTGACGCTCGATGGAGTCTGTGCCCCTATCCCCTCATCCCTTCCTCTAGTGGAAGCCATCCCCTGCTCTCCTGCTCCTCCAGCGCCTCCGCACCATGATCACTCTTCTCGCTGTCTAGTTGAGGGTTGCACGCACATGCGCCGCACGGGCGGTGATCAACCCCTCTGCAAGACGCATGGTGGTGGTCCCCGGTGCTCGATAGCTGGCTGCACTCGCGCGGCTGCGTCTGCAGGTTTCAGACCGCTCTGCGGGCAGCACGGCGGCGGGAGGCGTTGCGTCGTCGAAGGTTGCGAGAGGATGGCACGGACGAACAAGGGCAATGAGGTCGGCAAGTGCGCTGCGCATGGCGGAGGCAAGCGGTGTCTGTGGCCCCAGGGCTGCGATAAGTCGGCTCGAGCTGGTGGGCCACAGTTCTGCGCGAAGCACGGTGGGGGCCAGCGGTGCGCGTCGCCGGGCTGCACCAAATCGGCCCCAGAGGTGAACAATCCGTATTGCGTCTCGCACGGAGGCGGCAAGCGGTGTCAGATCGCTGACTGTCGACGCTCAGCGGCATCTGGAGGCAAGGACAACCTCTGCATCCGGCATGGAGGCGGCAGGCGGTGTGAGGGAAATGGCTGCCATAGGGCGGCTCTTTCTGGTGGGAACCTCTGCGCCACTCATGGGGGCATAAGCTACAGAAAGAAGGCGGCGTCTCTTCAACTGGTGAGTGCTTTGCTGAGGACGACCCGAGTGCTGTTTCAAAGCTAGTCTGCTGCTATACGCCTCCATACACCTCAACGCATTTGGATCACATTGAGATGGCAGAGATGCTCACGCTAACCTCACCGAATTTTCACACCTTCTCAGCTATTGTCCGCATCACCATCCCTAAGCATCACGGCAAACACAGTCCACATGCGGCCGAGTTCGTCTCACGACACTTCTTCGGAGTCATCTCACGGGAAAAGGGCTGGCAAAAGAAATAATCAGCTTATTGACGGTGGGGGTGAGGCATCCGAATCTCCGCTACGCACCACCAGCCTTCTTGCCTCATCAGGGCAAAGCACAATCGAGCAAGGCAGCATGTTTGCGTCGCCCAACTTTCCTGCAGAAGCCACCGCACAAGCGGGTAAGGATGCAAAGCCTCGAGCTATTGGAGAGCGTTTGCACAGCCAGCGCCAGCAGCTCGCTGCTGTGCGTGCAGCAGATTTGCTGGAAAGTGCATTGAAACCGAAGAAGAAACCGACTTCGGCTTTGGCTGCCACAAAGGTCAACGAGATCGCCCGGTCGATGATGATGAGCCGCCATGGATCCGAAAGTGACGCTCGTACGGCACCTGGTGCGCTCGAGGGATTGGTAGGCCCCAGCAGCGAGCCGTCAAGTTCTGCGAGGGCGACTGACCATGAGTCCTATACGGATGACGAGACGACAAGCCCCGCAATTGCAGCCCAGAGATGCCCTACGTTTGGACCGATCCTATCTTCTCGTTCGTTTGTCCCTTGGCCCACTCAAGCCAATGCGCCCGTTGCTGTAGACGCGGGCTCACCGCCCACAGCGTCCATCTCCGCGCCAGCTGCGCCCGTCGCATTTTCCAACACTAACCGAGCAGCCGGAACGCTCACTCCGCGCGACACAGACCCTAGTGCCTCATGCGAGCCTGCAACATCCGCCAGTGGCCAAACTTGCTGTGCTGATAGTCTAATCCCACACTCATTGGCGTTTGCCCAATCACCGACGGGATGCACTAGTCCTGTCGACGGCACCGTCGTGCCCTTAGATGCTCCTCCTTCTGACAAAGTGGCCGATGCTCCTCCTTCTGACAAAGTGGCCGATGCTCCTCCTTCTGACAAAGTGGCCGATGCTCCTCCTTCTGATAAAGTGGCCGATGGAACTCTCACCACTTCGTTGGTGTCGGGTAAATCTTCATTGATGTCGGTTCAATCCACCACTCCAGCAGAAACATCCGCACCAACCAAGAACCCATTCGCCTCGGTCGAGACCCTCGCACCCCTCGCGTCGGATACCGCCACCGTCTCGTCACCCGACCATGCGCGCGGCCTTTCGCCGACCACGTGCAGCGATGATGATTTGGATTTTGACATGCTTTCGATCCCCGGCATCTCTTCCGACGGCATATATGGACAGCCTTGTTCTCTCCTTCCAGGCGGACAAACGAATCATCCAAGGGCAGGAGAGGATAGTGTCATGGCAAGTCTGATCCCAAGGCAAGCCTCCAGTGCAGCCCACCTTCCATCTACTGATCCCTGCAAAGATGCGGGCTCGTCAGATGCAAATTCGCCCGATTGGTCATCGGCATGGCGAGAAGCCACTAGTTTAATGGTGCCCCTCGCCAACCAAAGTGGCGCCCTTCCTGGCCACGTACTCATGATGCCAGTGCAGCTGGATTGTGCAACTATGGCCGCCATCCTCAGGCGGCGTGTGGCCTTGCCAATGACCCTTTCAACTGTCCGTGCTATGCGCCGGGAAATTCGTGAAATAGTGCGTCTAGGGCGAGTGCACGTACACGAAGGTCCGGATGGCCCACTTCTCGGTGTTGCTGAGGCAGCAACTAGCGTCGCCATCACCGACCGGACCGTACGGCGGCCATTTCCACAGTTGTCGCCTTCGTTGGTGGGTACGCCATTGCGCGAGACTTCCTCAGCATCCACGTCAGTGAGAAATCCACAGTCGGGAGCTCGCCGCACCGCCTCGTCTGTGGCGTGCGCAAAAGGGTCTTGCCCTTCTACGGACTCTTGGATGCATGCACTGCCACCACAGGCCACTACGTCTCCACCGCGGCCTTTGCGTCGTGCACAGAATTTTGCGCCTCTAAGACCAAGTCGTCCAGAGCACGATGAGGAAATGCTCGCAACAGCAGTGCGGCTGGGGATTATTCCGCCGAACAGTCCCTCGCGTAGTCGCACGCATCCTGTCTCCACAAAAGAGGCGCTTTTGATGCCATCACGGAAACATCGCCGGTGTGCCGTTGGCCGCGTAAGGCAGCATGTGAACGAGACATTTTCATCAGCCGGTTGGGGCGAGGGGCTTGGTGGTGAGCGGGGCATCGAGGAGGGCGGGCTAGTCACATCGCGTACTCGGTTAGATGAAACCGATTCGGTAAGTGAAGTGGGGCTTGCTTTCGGCTTGCAAGGCTGCCGCCATCGAGAGTCCTCGCCGTGAGTCGGCCGTGGTGGCCCCTTCCCCTTTCGAATTTCAATCGCAATGCATATGTGACTTCCGTGCCACATTGGCCCGTGACAGCTCTCGCAGTGGCGTCCAACTCGTTGGCAAGAACATCTCGTCGGCTGTAGAGTCCGAGCATCCCATCATAGCACCGGGCAGTTGATCATGGGGAAAATCATCGAATGGAGGGTTTCCGACAGAGACCCCACCGTCTTTGTGATTGCATTTGTGAACGGTGAGAGCATTCACTTGGTCTACTCAGATAGAAGCATGACCTCACTCCTCACTTGCACACTTGCACGCGGCTCACGGCCCAGTTATTAGCCTCGTTACTTCCTTCGTCACGCTTTACCGGCTTATCGGTCCCACAGGCTCAGTAGAAATGGCGTCGTTGCCACACCCTGCGGTTGAACTCATCAATGAAGAAGGAAAAGTCGTGAGTTGGGATCGTATTCTTAACGCTAGCGATGAGCTCGAATGGGCGACGACGCGCACGCCCAGTCTCGACGTCGACATCCCGCCCGTATTACCATCGTCATGCGAGTGAGAACGCCCGCTCTGCGCTTTGCGAGCTCCAAAGTCCACTCAAGGCAAACAAAGTTGTTGGTCATCCTATCAACACCAAGGATTTGCGGTCGTATGCAAGCGGCAAGCCGCCGTTTTGTGAGGAAATTCGTGAGCCGTGGCACCGCGATGGATTCTTGCAAGAAGGATCTCGCCGCTCTTGCTCTTGATTATATGTATGGAAATCACATATTGCATATTGCAACCGGCGATCGAATGGCGTCACTTTAGTCTGCGTCATGGGTTTGTTCCCCTCTCTTGCTCCTCTCCGGCTCTCCGCTTACTCTCCGCTCGAGCCAACTACAACTGCATACAAATAATACAACGCCTCGCCCTCTCTTCCGATTCACTCTACCTCATCCACCTCGCCTTTGCTTGGCCATTCTCAGCTACTCAATGAAAATCATTTATGCCTCTCATTTATTCATTTGTCAGTTCTTCGATAGAAATCCGAATTCCGCGCGGGATATGGATGTGATCACGCGCTCACTAACTATTCACTATTTGCGGAATGTTATGTGATAATGTGAGATATGTCGTGAGTCGTGAGTATATATGCCGGCCGCAAAGATTTCGATTTCATTTTTCTTTACACATATCGTGGTAGGCGATTAAAATCCACACCTCGAAGATCTTGGCAGCCCGCCGTAGCCGTAGACCCCCACAAGAGGAAAACCGGTATATCCTCGGACAACACACACACAACACAACACCAACCAGCACCACGTGCCGCCCGTTTGATATGGATGGAGGAGGCCTCGTCCGATGTGAACTCCGAACTCCTACGAACTCCGCATCTCCCGAGTAGGACGGAGAATGAGAATGCTTCGCGAAGACGAAAGGCCTCCACTTCCATCTTGTCGAGCGGTGTATTTCCGTTCAGCCACGATAAAATGGAAAAAAAGACTACCGGTCATAGCGGGGAAATGGAAACAGATATCACTCACATATCACAACTCTATAAATAGATAATAAAACAACTGAGCGTTAGTACCACTACTCCCACTAGCCCGGTACCAACACGACAGCCCTCAGCGCACCTGCCCGTACACCTTGGCGCGTGCTGTTGACACAGATACATACTCCTATGCACCCCTCCAAATCTCCCCCCTCGCATGCCCCCGGCTCCCATTCTAACTCCCCACAAGTTAAAATGAGGGAAACCCCATTGAGGCGCTCCGTCTTGGTTCTCTCAGCGCCAGCGCTCCGAAGCACCCCCTGTCCCCCTGTTCCTTTGTCTTCTCTGTGCGTCCCCGTCCGTCGCGTGTCACCATGGAGACTGGTAACTGGTACTCTTCATGTCACGCCGAGCCCCCAACCACTCTCACTCCTCACTCACAGTCCCCACACTCCCACGCACACAATCTCACCATCAGACTCAACACCACCTCCCAATCCACAGCCAGCTCCAGCCACTGACCCCCCGTCGGTGTCCTCGAACAACAGCCCCTCTCCGCCCGTT
>CM030937.1:4870225-4895225 GCA_018136815.1 Isochrysis galbana
CTACCTCTTTTGAATGTCAGGCGGCCATGTGGCGCGACCGTCGTAGCCGGCGAATTGTCGTTTCCTTCCGGGGCACCTCTGATGTTATGGATGTTCTGACCGACGTCAACCTCTTGCAGGTACGAGTCGAGCCATGTGCTCCCTCGCGCCATAACAATTACGCACGGTAGTTTCTTCGTAGGATTGCCAGAGGCATCGTGGACTCTGGCCACGGCATCAGCCACGAACGCGCGGACGCGTGCGCAATTGCGTGATGTGGAGCGCCGATGGGTGGCATTGTCGCTCGCCTCGCTCATTCCCGCCGTGCACCTCGTGTCACTTGGTCTCAGACTCCCTTTGAGCAAAGGCCCGATGGCAAACCGTCCGACGATCCTCGGCTCGTCCACGCCGGCTTTTTTGCCTCGGCGCGCGCAGTCAATCGGCGCCTGAAGGAGTTATTGGTTGCGGCCTGTGCTGGCACGCCCGGAGAGTGGGAGGTGGGGCGCACTCGTCGCCGGTCCCATGCCACGCTAGCGTCCCGACCACATGCCTAGTCGTGGCCCCCAATCGTAGTGCTGAATCGTGGCGGCCGGTACTCGCTCCATACCCACATCCCCATTAGCGTATGCATTCTGTCTGGTCTATGTGCTCAGGTGCTCGTGACCGGCCACTCGCTCGGTGGTGCACTTGCTACCCTCTTCATCCCTGAGCTGGCTCGCGGGGTGGATGCCTCCCGTGGCTTCAAAGAACGCGCTGACACGTCTTGGTTCGCACAGCTCGCTGAGATGACCAAGACATTCGGCGGCAAGGCACGGAACCCCAAGAAAGAGCCGGTCGTGCTAGGAAAAGTACGGCTGTACACCTTTGGCGCGCCTCGCGTCGGAAATTCTGAGTTCGCACGCGATTTCGACTCGCTCGGGATCGAGGCATACCGGATCGTGAATGGTGAGAGGCTGAAGTCCGCCGGCACAATCTTGACGACCCGTTAACATGCGCCCAAATTAAGTCCGTTATCTACCGCTCGTCCACCGCAGGCGAGGACATTGTTCCGCGACTTCCCCGACATGCGAACTCTGCGGGCGCTCTCCTCGACTATGAGCACGTCGGTCGCACAGTGCTCATTGATGAGGCCGGTGTCGTCTGCAATGGGTTCTGGATTGAGAGCGAGTCCGACAACGAGCAGTGTCCGCTGCGCGAAGTGTCTCCAATCACAAATCCATTTGGACCTGGCTCGGTGCTCACGGACCTCGTAGAGAGGCTCAGCAGCGTGGCAGGAGGCGACACGGTGACCGCTGCCGCGTCGTCTCAGGGGTCTTCGTCGGCGGCCGCGGGATTGATCGAGGCGAAACTCGTTGCCCTGCAGGAGACGGGAGGCAAGGAGGGCACAGATGCGCTTGGGGCACAGCTTGCGTCTTTGGAGAATGAGTTGAAAGGGGAAGATCTCGAGCAGCTGCGCACCTTTGAGAAGCAGGTGGGCCCGTTGCGGGGGCTTCCTCATCGGCGTGCAAGCCTAGACTTGAAAGGCCACCCGGCGACCGTGCCATGCCATGCACTAAGTCGACACCGTGCCCACATTTGTAGGTCAAGGATCTCGCGAGCTCGGTGACCCTTGCTGTTGGTGAGCTCGGCAAGGCGCGCGACGATATCGCAAAGCGCTTGGGTGAGATGACACCCGCCGAGGCCATGTCGCTGATCGGCTTAGACGCTCGTTTTGTCGAGTCTGAGCTCCGCATGATTGAGTCCATGCGCAAAGGGACATTTGTGGTGCATCACCTCGAGCCGTCATACTTTGCGGCCATGCGGCGTGCGCTCGACAAGCACCTCGAGTCGAGATGGGCCGAAGAGCTCGGTGAGATTGCTGAGTCACCTTCGAAGGCGACCGCCGCAAAATCATGAACCCGGTCTGTAGAGTCGCGCTCGAGCATTTAGAAGATGTTAGCACACGCCGAATTCTGAAGGTGGAGGTTGCCTGGGGCTCGTAGCCTCGAGGCGGACACTAGGCGTGTGCAGATCGGTCCGTATGTGCACTAATGCGTACGTTAATCCATTTTCTGGCTTGTTGTGTCCGAATTTTGGCATCAAACAAAGGGCTTTCCTTGCTGCTAGTAGCTAGCCGGAGGTTCTTTTTCACGGTAATCTTCCCGGAGGAACCTGGCGATGTCCTTCCGCCGTTCGCTATGTATCCACATTCCTTGGCTACTGCATTGGGCGTGGAAGAAGTGCCCTGCACGCTATTATGGCATGTGGAGACCATGATTACTACATACTTCTACATGTTATTAGAGTAGTATTCATCATTCATCCCGATTTCGCCATTTTCTCTAGGCAATCGAATGTCATTGAATATTAGAGTAAGGTACAAGTTCACAAACTTAAGTTTAGTTGGGCTCTCATTTGTCGCTTTGTTGCATCACGCATCGCACATGCATGCTGTTGCGGGTAAAGGGGGTTGCTCATTTCCCCTTGTACATTTCTCCCGCCGTTAGGTTTCCCCGCGCGACTCCCTCCCCGTCTCCCTGTTGTCACGCTCCGACGCCCCCTCCCTGCTCCCTGCATCGTCTGTTAGGCGTTCGTCTCCCTCCCACCTCCCCCCCCCCCCCCCGCGCGGGAGTCTCCCCTCCTCTCTCCCCTCCCCGTTCCCTCCCCGAGTGTTCCCTTGCTTTCCCGACCTCGTTTCATCCCTCTCTTTCCCGCGTGTTTCCTTCCCCCGCGCGCGTCCCTTTCCCCGCGAGTGTCTTCCTTCCCCCTTTCGGTCTCTCCTACGCTCAGCGCCACCGCTCGAGCGCTCCCGTGCCTCCCCGGTCTGCCTGTGTGCTCCGTGCTACGACCTCGCCGCTCGGGTTCGTCACGCACAGCTTGCGCAACCACGGCGCGTGGAAGCGACCGCCCGGTGGACGACGCTCCTCCTGCAGCTCCAAGGCGAATTCCCCGTCGAGCGTGAGCTCGTGCAGGTGGAGCATCGGCGGATGGAGCGCCATCGCCTCGAGCAGGCTCCCCATCTCCCACTGGTCCGCCGTCACATGGAGCGACTCGAGCTCACGCAGCCTCCCGCTGCCCAGCGCCTCCTCCGTCAGCTCCGTCGACGCGTCCGACGCCGTCCTCTTCTTCTCGAAGAGCACAAACTCGACGTACGCGCGCTTCTTCGAGTCGCGCTGGATCAGGTTCTCCGAGTGCAGGTAGCAGAATCGACACGGACGCTGCCAACGGAAGTGTGACACGCGTCGTCCACTATTTTGTGCCGCTGTCAACAAACAATGGGCAACTCCGCCGGGCGAATCGACAATCACGGCTTCGGAATCGGCAAGTATGACGTCGACAAACAAGACCCCAAGAATGCACAGGTTATCGCGGGATGCAAAATGACCATCTTCTCCGAGGCAGGCTTCAAAGGCGAACACACAACCATCAACGGCCCGTCGATGCTCAGCTCAGAAGACGTGCGGTGGGAAGACGTCGACCTACAGGCGATCGGGTGGACTCAACCAGTGCGCTCCCCCAAAGTCGAGTGTCATCCGGACTCGGCAGCGGCCAAACGAAAAGACAAATTTCAAGCTGAAGTAACTAAAATATTCGCAAAGGGAGCCGCATTTTTGCTAGGAGCCATCGTGCTCGCAGTATTTGTAATCATTCTCTTGTTCAAATTACTCAACAAGCGGTCCACCGAAAATAATCCAAAGGGACACGATGCCGCGCCACAGGCTAAATAAAAAGAGAACTCCAACAATCCGCACGGGGAATGTTCACTTCATCTGTAGTCGCTTCAACTGGTGGTGCAGGCACACACCCCGTCGCAATGACCTTCCTTTTCTTGTTAACGGCGTGGAAATGGAAATGGAAATGGTGGCGGTTTAGCCTGCCAAAGGGTAAGGTCCTCACCTCAAGAGGGCAGCAGATGATTAATTCGATGCGTAGGCCATAACACTAAAGACGTGACGTCCGGCGGACGACACGCACCCAAACTTTTTCGGATAATAATGTTAAAGGCGGGTGCACCATGTCGATCTACCTTCAATACAGCAAAGACAAGTACGACGTCATTCGGCTAAAAGATGCGATACTAAGGTTGTTTATAGTCTTTGTCGCTGCCATCTTAGTACCAGGCGGCTTTACCATGGTATTCTTAGTAGAGTCAGGATTGAACGCCGCCATACAGTTTGGAATCGCGCTGGGAGTAAGCGTCGCAATAACCTTCCTTTTCTTGTTAATGGCGTGGAAATGGAAATGGTGGCGGTTTAGCCTGCCAAAGGGTAAGGGCCTCACCTCAAGAGGGCAGCGTATGATTAATTCGATGCGTAGGCCATAACACTAAAGACGCACCCCGCACACCACCGAGTGGTCGTCGCCCGCCGACTGTGAAGTACATCACCACCTCGCCGACCGACGCGGTTCCCGCCGGGCAGTGCCTGGACACCTCCGCCGCCCGACCATCGGCGCAAATGCCGCGGAGATCCCGTTTGTACTATAATAAGGGGGTCCTTTAAGTAGAACTTATACCGTCCACATGGGGGGCACTTGCGGAAAAAACAACCAAACCTGAGGTTGCACCCTCTGAGGGGGGTCCCTCACCGACGCCATTGCCCTTCGTGGGGCGGGAGGGGGTCGTTCGGAGGGGGGAGGGAGTTGCCGGGGCAGGTAGGGGGGGACCCTGCGGAATCCTTGGACACCCAGGGGAGGTGGAAAATAGTGGTTAAAATGAGTGAGTGACCGGGCTACCCTCAGATAGGATTCAACTAGGACAACAAGAAAACTCTGACAGGGGGTGAACGAGTTTGGGTCTCGTCATCAACGAAAAGGGGAACGAAAAGACGGAAGGGAAGGGAGAGAGCGAGCGAGCGGCACACGATGGCCTCCACCCGTGAGTATCTGCGGCCGCTCCTCCTCCTCGTTCTACTCAGCTTAGTGAACGGGCTACGGAAGGGCGGGCCAACGCTCATGGTCGAGCCTGTCCACCCGCCGCACACTCAGCAGCTCCTGCTCGATCGCGCGCGAGAGCTGGCCCTTGCCGTAAGGGAAACTGTTGGCGCGGTCGTATATGGCGCTGTCCTTGGATACCTTGCGATCCAGTCAATCTTCTTCGTACTTGATCTACCCTCGCTTCTCAAGATGGAGTGGCTCGGCACGAAGAAGTGCTCTACTTCACAGGTGACTGACGGCACTGCAGCCGCGCCCACTGACACTGTTGCAGGGCACTGGGTCCTTGATCCTGCTCGATCTGAGTCGCTTGAGCCCTTCTTGAGGGCAGTCGGCGTGCCGGGCATCATTGCTCGGCTGACGGGCCGACGCGGGAAGCCATTGACTATCGTCATAGCTGACGCAGGCTCCATCACAGTAACTATCGGGAGCAACGCTGCCGAGCAGCTGGAGCTAGGAAAGACAACCATTGTCTCAACGTGAGAGCACGCAGCGCATTGCAACTGCACCGTCCAGCCTGCTCCCCTGCA
Organism: Isochrysis galbana; assembly: GCA_018136815.1. NCBI lineage: Eukaryota > Haptophyta > Isochrysidales > Isochrysidaceae > Isochrysis > Isochrysis galbana. The sequence goes on from CM030937.1 coordinate 4,875,646, forward strand.
ATTTCACAGGTGCTGGACTGGCCATCACTCTTCATGTTTTGCTCTTGCGTGGGAATCGTGTGAATGCACCGCCTTTCTGTGCGAAAAAGATCTCCTTCGAGCCATGATACTGCCACCCAACTCAAGCCTTGCTTTCTCACGTCCGCAGGCCAGGAGGCAAAGTTGAGGCTGAAGTAGAGGCTGATTCATCTATTCTTACATTTGGCAAGCCCTTGTGGCATGGCTTCACGGTTACGAAGAGGGGTCCTGCCAAGGGACATGTAACGACTGAGAGGCGAGAGCTTGTTGAACGGGATACCCTACGAGTAATCGTGTCTCATTGGGACCCAGCAAAGCCGATCAAGACGGAAGTGACGCGCATTTACACCCGCTTTTAAGACGGCATTCAATTGGATTTCACTATCATATACCCTCTTTGGATTTCACTATCCTATACCCTCTTAGTTGGATCCAGCTTACCGTTACGTGCGCAGGGCCTTCGATTCATAATGGCATGGATATTCACGTTTTCATTTTGCAGTGTGTAGTGGGCAAGCAACGCTAGATAAGTGAGATAGAGATAGAGTGTAGATAGGTAGGTAGATGAGGCGGACGGGGCGCGCAGAGCCGCTAAGGCATAGGCTGCCTATGTAGACAGGTCTTCATGTGCACCCCTCACGCCGACTTCCTCAAGCAGTGGGTATGCCTTCAAGTGATGCGTGATGCGTCACGTAAGCGCAAGCTTCTCTCGTAGACGCTTTTGGGTGTGTTGCGATGCGTGTCGTGGCGCATGTGTCATGTGTGAAGTGAGGGCAAGCAACGCACTATTTTCAAGGACAAGTTGTGGACAACTTTGTCACAACCCACATGGCACAACATACACATTCCTCCCCCTGACAACCGTGCCCTATATAAATTTCTTAATAGTCTCACCGCACACGCGGCCGTGGACCCTCTACTTTCTACTCACGCAGCAAAACTTTCTACACCTCCACTCTCCCGGCCTTTTCCCAGGGGCTCGTTGTCGCATTCGCGAATCGACGCTCGTTAGGCTTCTCTCTTCTCTTCGTTCGGTATTTATCGTTATAATTCTCTCGTTCTCGTTCTCGGTCAAAAACTTCGCGTGGACGCCTAGCTAGGATCTAGGGTTGTGGAGCGCCCTCTCTTTTTCTCTCGAAGAGAAGGGAAGTTTCCCCACCTTTCTTCCTCCCAGGCGCCTCGCAAAAGGTTTAATTCGCTATCTCCCCGCGTTTCTTCACCTGCTTCTGGGGGCAATCAGGTTTGGTTTGCCATCTCCCCTTGGAGATCGATTTAGGTTCGCTGCTTGGGTGAGGGAATCTTTCTCCTTGGTCCTTGGTTTGCCATCTCCCCTTGGAGATTGATTTAGATTCGCTGCTTTGGTTTTTGGTTATCTTTCCCCTTGATGCAAGTTGCATGAAAGCCCTTGGTCCCGTTGGTTTTTTTTTGGTTTTCTCCTCCCTTGGTTGCTACTCAGGGTTGCTCGATAGAAACGTCTAGAAGGTTCTCGCTCAACGGCAAGATTTCTTCGGTTGCAAGGATATCTCGCTGCGATCTGTATCCAAAGTGATCGCCGCGGTTGCGCGACATAACGTTCCTCTGACGAATTGGAATGGCCCATAGGGCCTGAGGGCAATGAGGAAGGAGGCAGACCGGCGGCAGGCGCGGCGGAGGAGACGACTTCGGAGACGCTGACGGGCTGAGGCCCGTCAGCAGAGGAAGGCGGGCAGGCGGGCTTGAGCGAGGGCGAGGACGGCGGCGAGAGCGACATCGAGCGAGTGGCGAGAGGCGAGGGTGAGTGTGAGGAGGGCTGTGTTGGCAGGGGCTGGTGAGGCAAGGCGAGTTTGTAGGGTACGAGTGTTACGAGAGCGAGAGCGACGAGAGCGAGAGCGACGGATGACGACTGACGACAGGACGTCGGATCCAACGATGCAGAAAACAACAGGATGCACCGACTCACGAACGCACTAGAATCATTCACCCAAACCAAGCAAAACATGAAATAACCGAGACCCCACATCGCCGGTATCTCAAACACGTCGCGAGAGACGGAGAGAGAGAGCGAGAGAGAGAGAGATTCCGCAGCGACGGTCGGAGCGTGTCTTCGCTTTGGATTTTCCCACCAAGGCGGAAAGTCGAAGAGGAACGTTATGTCGCGCAACCGCGGCGATCACATTGGTTGGATACAGATCGCAGCGAGGTATCCTGTCGCATCCGCGATCGACCTTTTTGTTTTAGAAGTTGTCTGCGTTTCTATGTCCCCTCCTTGCAGGCTAAGTCGCGCGTTCAGGTATCGCCGGTGCAAGGAACCGCCCCCCTTGTGTGACCCTGATTCCCCCTCAGGTGTTGGCCGTTGGATGATATCGTGGCGCTGTTTTACTTCGGTCTTCATCAACTCACTTAAGGGCTTTCGAAAGATTCCCTCCTTATTCTTGTGCGTAACTGTCGCCCCCGTCGGATCGTCCGTCGCCCCGTCGCTCTCTTGTCGGCATTCTCTTCCTTGTTCGATCTGTCAGCAGGTTCCTGTGCGTTCCGTGATAAGGATACGTTAGTGTGGAGAGTGTTGACGTGAGTGTAGTGTCATCTCGTCGGTCCATCGGCCTCTAGCCGTCTGTCGTCTGTCGTTCTTCGTTCGTCGCTCTCGTTCTCGTTCTCGTTCCCGTTCTCGTCCCTCGTTCTCAACACTACCTCAACACCAAACCTCACCAATCCCTCAGCCCTAGCCTATCCATCCCGATCCGCCCAGCCATGTCCGCTCCGTCGTCGCGCTCGCCCTCGCCCAAGCCCGTCCTCCCGCCTTTCTCTGCTGAGGAGGTGGTCCAGCCCGTCATTCCATCACTCCCGGCCTCCTTCGCCGCGCCTTCCGCCGATCGTCTCCCTTCCGAATCATCGCATATCGAGCCCGTGGTCATGCTCGATCCGTCAGGTGTACAATCCAAGTCGACGGTCATGCTCGATCCGTCATATCCTTGCAATCGAAGAAATCTTGCTGTTGAGCGTGGACCTTCTAGACGTTTCTATCGAGCAACCCCGAGTAGCAACCAAGGGAGGAGAAAACCAAAAACCAACGGGATCAAGGGCTTTCATGCAACTTGCATCAAGGGGAAAGATAACCAAAAACCAAAGCAGCGAATCTAAATCAATCTCCAAGGGGACATGGCAAACCAAGGACCTAGGAGAAAGATTCCCTCACCCAAGCAGCGAACCTAAATCGATCTCCAAGGGGAGATGGCAAACCAAACCTGATTGCCCCCAGAAGCAGGTAAAGAAACGCGGGGAGATAGCGAATTAAACCTTTTGCGAGGCGCCTGGGAGGAAGAAAGGTGGGGAAACTTCCCTTCCCTTCGAGAGAAAGAGAGAGGGCGCTCCAGAACCCTAGATCCTAGGCGTCCACGCGAAGTTTTTGACCGAGAACGAGAACGAGAGAATTATAACGATAAATACCGAATGAAGAGAAGAGAGAAGCCTAGCGAGAGTCGATTCGCGAATGCGACATCCTCTTCGACTTTCCGCCTTGGTGGGAAATCCAAAACGAAGACACGCTCCGGCCATCGCTGCGGAATCTCTCTCTCTCTCTCGCTCTCTCTCTCCGTCTCTCGCGACGTGTTTGATTGAGTTACCGGTGATGTGGGGTCTCGGTTATTTCACGTTTTGCTTGGTTTGGGTGAATGATTCTGGTGCGTTCGTGAGTCGGTGCATCCTGTTGTTTTCTGCATCGTTGTCCGACGTCCTGTCGTCAGCCGTCATCCGTCGCTCTCGTTCTCGTCGCTCTCGCTCTCGTAACACTCGTACCCACAAACTCGCCTTGCCTCTTGCCTCACCAGCCCCTGCCAACACAGCCCTCCTCTCACTCACCCTCACCTCTCGCCTCTCGCTCGATGTCGCTTTCGCCGCCGTCTTCGCCCTCGCCCAAGCCCGCCTGCCCGCCTTCCTCTGCTGACGGGCCTCAGCCCGTCAGCGTCTCCGAAGTCGTCTCCCTCGCCGCGCCTGCGCCGCCGGCCTCGCTCCTGCCTCATTGCCCTCAGGCCCTATGGGCCATTCCAATTCGTCACTCGTGCCCCCCCATGGGCGAACTAAGTATAAACTTAGTTGATGACAACCGTGCCCTAGCCATTCTAATATAAATACGGATGGGAATGGCCACCTCGAGGAACCCCGTGCTGCGGGGAAAACGATGCGTTACTCTATCTAGCGTGTCTGATTGATAGCTGCATGGTAGGTGTAGGTGGGAGCCCGTGGTGGTTCAGGTTTTGGCTTCTGCTTACTACTACTACCGGGGGCCGTTGTTTCCACTCGGTAACTATTGGCAGGGACAGAAATTCTTAGGTAGCTCCCAGCGGGATTTGGGATTTCAATCCTACGAAGCAGCTCCTGGAGCGTTTTGTTGGGCAAGCGGAAGGCCCCCCCCGGGAGCTCCCGTCAAGTCTGGTAGCTTACGGGGGGTTTTGCTCACCCCAGGGGCCAGGGGCTCCCGGAGGCTATTCTTACCCCCCGGGAGCTACCGGCAGCCAGGAGCCTACGGGGGCTAACATACATACTATACACAGACTACTTTTTCAGTATAAAGGAGCATAAGTATAAGCACAAAAATGGCACAAGTACAAGCAATAATCACATAAAACAACAAGCAAAATCAATGTTACACGATTCGATGAAGGGCATAGGCAGAAAGGGCATTGCATGTCTCATTCACACGACTACAAAGTTGAGGTGCTTGGCCGAAACCCCGCGAGACCGCGCGATTCGGTTCAGCACATGCCCATACTCGAGCTGTACCCGCAAGATAGTCAGGTTGTTGGACGTCGACATTCGGTCGCAGGCAGCTACGTACGCATCCAATCCGAGGCGGCTGCACGAGCTGACTTCCCAGTCCAGGTATTCGAGCACCTCCAATTCCATCTCGGGCAACCGTGCCACTTCAAGCTCCGGAAGCGTGAGCCGGAAGTCATCACACAACACTTTCTGCAGGAACGGTGCAAACCAAAACGTTAGCAAGAGGCGCTCAAGGCGGTGTGGAGTGCGCGCTGTTGGAAAGAAGTTGAAGGAAGCGCAAGATGCAAGTGTCTCAGTAATGATCCAGCGGCAGTACGGCATACCTCGTCGTAGTGTTCCTTGCATGCTAAGTTCAGAAGAGCGATAAGGACTGGCCTCACGTTACATACGGTCAGCTGGAAGCCATAATCGAGCATGCGGTTTAAGAAGGCAAGTGCCATCATGACCGCCTCATCACTGACCTTAAGACCTGCAACTATAGCTGTTATCAACGCTGCGATCTCGGCGTGGAGTGCCAGCGTTACTGCATCCGGTGTCTCTGAGTGCGTCGGTGGCCATGGAGATGAGCAGGTCACGAGGTCAGAGACGAAGTTTGAGCCGAGCATGACCTTTTCCTCCGTCAGTACGGAGTCCTCTGATGGATGCAGGAACTGTTCGGTCGAGATGGCGCAACTGCATAGCTTGCACACAACCTCGTGGCTCACAGTCAGAATCGTCCTGCTGGAGGCGCAGATCGAGTTGGGAGACGCGAAGGGAGCGCTCATCTCGCGAAAGTCAGCACAACAGGAGGCGGCAGACGAACGGTTCGAGTCCTCGTCGACGACCGTGGGCCTGAGAGGCAAGATCTTGTTCTTCCCCGACGAGGGTCGGCAAGAGCGGAACCAGCGGAGCAGCTGCATGAAGAGCGAGAGGTACAGCGACGCGGGTGCACTAGGGGGGGGGGGGGGGGGGGGGGGCTCCTGGTGGACTGTTGGCACTAGCTCGGTCCCCCCCCCCCTCCCCCCCCCTTCCCCCCTCTTCCCCCCTCTTCCCCTCCCCCCCCCCCCTTCCCGTCTCCTCATAGGCTGAGTTTCTCCTCCCACCGAGAGAGTTGGGAGAGGTCGGCCTCTCGCGTGGCTCTCGCTCCCGCCGCCGTCCCACGCCTCCAAGCCGGCGACGCCGAAACCGCTCCCGTCATCTTCCCATCCCGCAAATTCAAAGTTCTGTTTCTTTCCGCTCTCGTGTCGGGAAACGTTGCAGCACGGAGACGCCGCTCGTGTGGCCACGGTGGCACGCCATAGGACAACATGCACACCGTTGCAGAAGCTGGGCGTCCACTCTGAGACCGCGCCGTCACCAGAGCCAAAGATTATGGATGATTATCGACGACTTGCGGAGCACCGACTCACCGGATGGCGGATTCGGCAATCATCTCTCATGTCTTGTCGTCCGAGGGGTTTCGTGTTTCGTCGATTTCTCGCCTATCCGTGGTCGATGCTCGATGGCGGGATTGTTCGAGGGTTGGTAAAACTCGAGGGAAGTTGTGTGATCCAAATTCTACTCTGTAGACGTCTTATATGAAATATTTCCATGCGATTACGTACAGGTACCCCTCGTTGCCAAAATTCTGAGATTGGTAAAGTATGGCGTTCCGCTCTCTTCCCCGCCCCTCCGGGACTCTCAGCCCCCCTCCCCCTGGCGAGGGCGAGATCGCCCTTCAAGGCTCCTAGGCTCCCCAGCGGAAACGAACGGGGGGAAGGGGGGGGGAAGGCATGCGCGCCCATCTAGCGGCGCCGTGCCAGTGGGTGCTACAGGGACACCGCGAGCTCCGCGGGCGGCCCTGGTGGCGTGTTCGGCGGTCCACTGGTATGAGACGTAGCCGAGTAGCCGATGAGCCGCCACGCCCTCGGGCCGCCCTTCCCCTGCTTCTCCGGGCCTGGCGTGGCCAACCTCGTGGTGAAGTCGCCTCGAGAGCCGGGCACGCCATTGTCTTGTTCAGCACCCTGAGCACGGCTCACATGGCGCGGCTACCTCACAAGGCTCCGTCGTATGCTCACCTGGCGTTGCGTGCTTGCATTGCGTATGGAGCGCTCGGTTCACAAGGCGTTTTTCGCAGCCTGCCTGGCTCGCCACGCTGCTCGTCTGCTCGTGCAGCTCACCTGCACCAACCTCGCACACCCCCACCGCGGGGTAGGGGCTCCGTTGCCGATGAGGCACGGTCCCTCAGCACTGGCACTGGGCACTAGGATTATTAAACTAGGGTAACAAGAAAACTCTGACTGATGATCTATAATAGTGGCTCTGAGCAGGGTTCGCCTTTTTTGCTAACCCCCTCTCAACCCGCCCGCCGCTGGCGCCTGCGTCTCTCTCACTCTCATTCTTCCTCTCTCTCTCTCTCTCTCTCTCTCTCTCTCTCCCTCTCTTTCTTCCTCTCTCTCCCCCCCCTCTCCCTCTCTTTCTTCCTTTCTCTCTCTTTCTCTCCCCCCCTTTCTCTCTCTCTCTCTCTCTCTCTCTCTCTCTCTCTCTCTCTCTCTCTCTCTCTCTCTCTCTCTCTCTCTCTCTCTCTCTCTCTCTCTCTCTCTCTCTCTCTCTCTCTCTCTGCGCTTGCGCACGCGCGGATGTCCTCCTCCTCCTCCTCTGACACGGCGGGTGCTGTCGCCGAATGGCTCGAGCGTAAGCCTGGCGCGATGCAGTGGGAAGTGCTGCCCGCCTCGCTACGCACGCGGCTAGGCTCAGAGTCTGCGTGGCTCAGGGCGGTGCGTGGCTACTGCGCGGCGCGCCAGCGGGCGTGGTGCGCAGCGCTAGGCCTCGACGAGAAGGACTACCTCATTGACCTCCTTCGACACTCGAGGGAGCACCTGATGCTCTATCCGTACCACTTGGCCGAGCGGCTGACCGCATGTGTCCCGGCCTCCTCACCATTTGAGTGAGTCCTCACTCGCCTCGCCCAGTATGTGTATTGAGGTGCCGGGAGAAGGAGAACTGCTCGCAAGAGTTGGCGACCCCTGTCACAGCCGGGGCTTGGTTCGAGATCAGTCCCGCTCATGGGAGGTTTCCCAGACTGATCGTCGCCAGAAGAGTCGAGCACGAAGCGCCATCCTATCTGTGAGCAATGCATGCGCCGTCGGAGGGTAGGCTGAGTACCGAGCAGTTTCTTTCGGATGGCCATGCCGTCCCATCGCAGGTACTATCGAGAGATGCTCTACGAGACAATACGTGCGGAACGCTCGTACGACTCATTGCCCAACTTTACAGCGGCTGACGCCGCGCGCTTGCTTCGAGTCGGACGCAATGAGTTCCTCCATGCCTTGAACGAATGCAGATCCAAAGGGTGGCTATGGAAGCGTCGGAGAGGCCTGATAATGCGCCAACTCCCCACTGCGCCGCCGGTAGATTTGCCGATCGAGCCCTGGTGGATGGTATGCGCCACGCCAATCGCGCTTACTCTCGCAATCGATATACTATCTGAGAAGCCGCTACGGCCCAAGGCAGGGAGCCGCCGCATGCAACTGCTAAAGCCAGGCCCCATTTGCGGAGATGGTTCAACAGCGTGGCTGACCAATAGCGGTGCTGCTGCATTCGTTGGCGGTGCTCAGCTCGATGCGGGGACAGCTGCAGAAGGTGAGGATGTCGCAAAGGACAGCACTGGTGATGAGGACTCCGGTGGAATCAGTAAGCTACATGGTAGCACTATGGCGGCTGATGGAGATATGCATGGCTTTGATGACGATGGCGGCGCGGAAAGTGGCTCTGCTGACGGGTGGCTCAGTAGTGTCGCACGTGAGGCGCTCGTTGCATTGAGCGCAGTCCCGTTCGGGCGCAGACCGGTCTCCTCGTTGCCAAGTGACGGAATCCGCGAGCTGTACTGTGAAGGGTTGGTTCGTTTGGAAGTCCCGATAGCACCATTCGATAAAGTCGCGATACCGCCGCTTGTCGGCTTTGTCATGAATAGGGTGGCTCACGACCCAATGGAGAGGTTACTTTACCAGATCTTCGTCTCCAATGACGAGATGGCGGAGGTATGAGCCGTGCTGCCTACGCCGATATTTGCCCACTCACAGCACCTTCTAGGTGTACTGCGAACGAGCTCGAACTGAATGAGAGACGCCGATGTTTTCGAGATAAACGCATCTCCGCAGTTTCTAGCGTCGCTCTTGAGGCGAATCCAACTTGGACTTTCCATACATGCTATGCCAACCTCCCGACCTAATGCACACAGGTGCGCCACTTGGCGTCGTTGCTGGATCAGCCGCTTGATCGCGTGCTTATGGCCGTCTCTCTTGCTTGCCGGCTTGGCTTCGCCAAAAAGAAGGATCAGCCACCGACGTCCTCCGTGTCGAGCCCCAACACGCAAGCGACTGGTGATGGGAGCGTCGACGGTACGGCCATCTTTTCAGCGCTCACAGAAGATGTGAAGGTAGCCTTTGGTGATGGGGACGGTCTAGTCATGATGGAAGACAAGGCTCGGGTCGGCACATCAGGCAGCGACAGTGGAAGCATGGGGACGCGACTAGCTTTCCTCGTTGATTCGAAGCTTGCGGCGTGCCTGATGATGTCCAATCTGGCTGCAGAGCTGAAGCAGCATGCGGTCACGCTGTATGAGGTGAGGCTTTGGTCACGCTTGATGTCTGCACTTCATTCCTTCATCTTGCTTCCCTTGCATGGAAGCCCAAAATTCTCGCAGCACCGTCAGGCCGCAATGACGTGCTTCAAGCCCGACCCACAGCGATCCACCACTGACCCACCCAATTCCCACCCTCCCACCCGCCCTGCCCTCCCAATATCTACCTCCGTCCCGTGTCTTTTGTGGTCCAAGGTGGGGAAGATTCCGGCCGAGTCGCTCCCGGCCTTCCTCGAGGCAGCGGCCGCAGTGGTTCAACCTGCGGAGCCCGAGCTGCTCGAATACTTTGAGCATGCCATTGCCCTTCGGCATGCCGTGCTCGCTCTGCGCGCGTCATGTCCGAATCGCCCTTTGGACATCGTCCGCACTGAATCTTTGCGTGAGCTCAGCCCGTCCACGCTTGTTCGTGTCCTGGACCGATCGTATGGCATGCTCGTTTCCATGGCTCCTCTCATTTCGCACTCAGAAACTGTGTTCTCGGACCAATCGCGTGTTCCTCATTTTGGGCCTCTTTCGCCTATTCTTGTGTCGCCGTGGCTGCGACTTGCCATCTATGAAAGTTGCCAGGCTGGCGCGCCATCACTGCTTCTCCGGAGAGGCACGCGGCTTCGTTCCCTCCCGCTGCTTTTGGAAGAGGCGCCCCATCTGCTGATCACGAGCTGGCAAGGCGAATCAAGTGTTGTGCAATCCTCCGTGGCACTCTTGTCTCTCAACGAGGCACTGTTGTATTCTCCTGTTCTTATACAAGCTTACGAGCCTGACCTTGCGAGTGTGCTGCACGTGGCATTCCCTGTATCGGCTAGAGATTTATCTCAGTGTCGAGCCGGGGCCGCGTCAGCCGCCGAGCTGGTCCGCTCCCTCGGTCTCGAGAAGGCCTTTGGCTACGTTACTTTGCTTGATCGCAATTCAGGTTGGGAACCATTCGATATACGGCTCGGGCTGCCTCTTTTCGACCTCGACCTTTGCAAGGAGGTCTGCGCTGCCATCCAACGCGAGTGCCTGTTAGAAGATGAGTCGGTGAAGGGCATGGCACAAGCCACAAAAGCTCTGGTCTCTCGTCTCGCTGCTTTTGCATCTCATTATGCCCCGCATACGGCCTCGCTGGAAGGCTGTTGTGGTCCCACAAAGGCATCTATAGGCCTCCCGTGGGTAAGTAGGTTGTTTGAAAGCGAAGATGTTGTGACTCAACCTGTCCAAAATCTCTTCTTCGATGGCAAGGAATTGTGCGCATTTGTGGAGGCTGATTGAACATTTCTCTCGCGCGCCGACTTCTAGAAAAATTTCTTTGCATGCCGTATTCTCCTCGGATATGCTGCTATTGACCTCATGTGCCTACATGGACCTCTTTCTTCACACGCGAATTTGCTGGTGTAATGATTGCAAGCTGCTAGCACTCACCACTCATTCACCAGTGCTGGTTCTCTACAGTGATTTGCTCGGCCGTCGTGCCAATGCTGCACTTTTGTTGACACTTGGCTCTTCAGTAGCTACGAGAAGCTCGTGATAACACCTACGCAGCAGGCACTACCACGTTCGCGCAGGGCAGCTTTGGGAGAGGGATGAGTGCACGTGCTTGGCCCGACGGACGGCTCCACACGGGCCTCAATCAAGCACCGGCCCGCAAACTTGCGCCAAGCGGCATTGCGCAACGTGGGCGGAGGGTTTAAAGCTGCGAATAACGTCCCCACCGGCGCCACTCATGGGTGCGGGCGTAACCGCCCCGCGCCCCCCCTCTTCCCCCGCCCCCGCCGCCACCTGCTACTCCAGCAGCTCCAGCTTTTCATTGCAGCGGCTGAGCCATGCGTGCGCTGAATTGCGGCGAGGTGGTGTGGGTGTAGGGCACCCTAAAAAAATCTGAAGTTTCTGGGCTAACACCTACTACGGTCCGGGTTGTACCACCCTACTACCGACATCGCCCTCATCTCCCTCTCCTCAGCTTCCTCCCCTTGCTCCCTCTTCCCATTCGTTCCTTTGCTTCGGTTTCCGTGGTGCGGCCCAGGTGCGCTACCTTGGACCTTGGGCCCAGTTTAGATCGAGTGCCGGGGTCGGGCAGGCTTGTTGATATGGATTGGAGTTCTTCGTGTCGCGAGTGCGTCCAGCGTTTTGAATATGTCCAGGGTAATCTGAGTAATGAATCGGTGTTGTTGTTGTTTTCACTTGCGCGCCGAAGAAAAAGGAATGAAGGGTGGGAAGGGAGGAGGTGGAGGGAGGGGATATAAGGGCGGTGTCGTAGCAGTGATAGGGAGACCTAGACCTAGTGGCTAGTGGGCTAGTGGCCCAGAATCTTCAGATTTTTTTTTACTTGCGCCGGGCGTCTCCCACCGTGCGTACTAGTTGGAGCGACGAAGCGAGACGCCATGCATGGCCATCGCCGATGTCACGATGCTGTTTGATGGAGATGGACGGACCCACAAGATGAAGACGCCTTGCCCGTGACTGTGATGTGTACTACGCATTTTTTTGAGGGCGCACAACACCTTTGGAGCTCGAGAGTCTAGATATCGGCAATTGGCGTTATTAAGCTTCGCTTGTACAAGGCTGCAGCCTTCATTCAAGGCTCTTAGCCACAAGGTCTTTTGCTATGCCCCCCCGCCCCTTCGTCCCCTGCCAAGCTTGTACAAGGCTCCCAAAAAAAAATCTGAAGATTCTGGGCTACACATCGAGGCCGCCTCCGTCTCCTCCGCCGTCTCCTCCTCCTCCCTCGCTCCCGCCTCCTCCGTCTCCTCCTCCGCCCACGCCTCCTCCCTCTCCGCCACCGCCATCGAGGCCGCCTCCGTCTCCTCCGCCGTCTCCTCCTCCTCCCTCGCTCCCGGTGGTGAAGGCGGCGGTGGTGAAGGCGGCGGTGGTGAAGGCGGCGGTGGCGAGGGTGGAGGCGGTGAGGGTGGAGGCGGTGGGGGTGGAGGCGGCGAGGGAGGAGGCGGAGACGGAGGTGGTGGAGACGGAGGGGGTGGCGAGGGCGGAGGCGGACCCCATTGACCCCCACTTATAAAAGTAGGTTGATGATACCATCCTCAGAATCGAGGACGTGACGGGCTTCTTCACTTCTTCATCTTCATGGCTTTGAGGCTATCAGCTATCAGGCGTCGGTGAGTTCGGGTAAGCGAACAATCCGTCTTTGATTTTTTGAGCCGTCGATCTGTCCCTTATTGGAGTGTACCCCGCCACGGCTTCTATGGTTTGGAAGATCTGAAGCGCGGAGGTGCACCTGGCTAAGTGCGTCGAATTTTCGCGGTGTTTCCCGCAGAGTCTACATTTTGTGGTGGTCGCCGCTGTGAAACGGTTGCGTGTGTGTGCCAAGCCTTTTGTGGGTAATGTGTTTGAAGTGAGGGTGTTTGTTCGCGTGTTTTAGCAGGCGCCCGGTCGCGGCTTCGAGTTGGGCGCTCCGGGCCCCTCGGGGCCGTGCGTTAGCGCTTTTGAATGCCGCCGGGGGTAGATTGCGACGAGGCATCGGCGCGCGGCTGGCGCGATTGGCGGCGCTGGCGCGGCGGGTTCTGCGCATTCAGTGTCTTGGCTGGCCTGGACACCGGGCTGATGGCGAAGAAAGCCTTCGTAGCGTGCCCGGGCGCACGCCTAACTCGGGCGCTCCGGGACCCCTCCATTGGCGCGCTAGCAAGGGCCGCGAGGGAGCGATTTGCGATGAGTGAGGCGGCAGCGGGCATGGGGGGCAGTGGGAGGCGCGCCCGGCAGCCTGCGCGCATGGCTGTGGCTGGCCGAGGCACGCTGCACCGGGGACGCGTCGATTAGCGGCCCGACTCTCGCCCGCGCTCGCGTCGGACGTCGGCCCTCCGCCTCCGCGATAGTTAGTGAATCCTGGCCTGTTTGCGCGTTTTCTTGTTAAACATCGCTGTGGGGGCTGCGGGGGCTGCTACCGTGGGGGGTCTGGGGTCCAAACGGCAAACGGCACTGGATATGTGCTAGTTACACCTACACCTCTCCGGTCATCATATCCAAAAATCTCGTAATGAATCCTCAATCTTGACTTGGTCAATTTTCACCCTTAGTTAGGAGTTAAAATATAGCTATTTGACCGCCCTACAAAAGGCCTGCCCGGAACCTACACTCTACACTCTAAGACCGGGCCCATGGTAGTGCACCTGGGCCGCACCCCGTAAATCGATGAAAAAAGGAACGAAGTGGGGAAGGGGAAGGGAGTATGAGATAATCTTTTAAAAAATCCCCGCTACGTGTGCGGCGTGAGGCAGCGTGCTCATGACCCTCCCTAATACTCATCCTTAACCATCATCAACCCCTTTCCCCTTCCTCAGTTCCCTCTTAATCTTAACGTAGATACTGGCTTCGGGGATTCGGGGAGGCCGCGCGCGCTGCTTCGGCCAGGAGTTGGAGAGACGGGGGCGGGAGCTTGTGAAGGGGAAGGGAGTAAAGAAAGGGACGGGCGATGTCGTTGGAGAGGTGGAGTATGTGTATACCTAGAAAGTAGTAGGTGTTAGCCCAGAATCTTCAGATTTTTTTCGGGTTGGTAGAAGGCTAGTGGCAATAGCGACTATCATTTAAATTAAATATGCTCCCCAAAAGTGGCAACAAATCGACTACCTCTTGATGCCACGAGTGGACTATCTCGCTGCGACGCAACAGTGACGCCAGCCATCACAGCGGCACGTTAGCTAACACACACACACACATTGATGAGCACAAGATGAACGTGGTATCGGATAGAACTCTGCTCATAGCTGGTGTTTGCCACGGCCCAACCTACTTGGCACCACACACGCATTCATGATGCTGACTTGAACTTAAATCAGTTGTGCCGCTTCGCGTGCGCTCCTCTGCTTCACACGATGGGTCAAAGTAGACGACTTGGAGCTGGTTCCCTGTGCTCGATCCGCTCTGGCTTTGTCAGCGGCGTTCTTTCCCGCAAGCCACACCAGCGTGGCAGCAGTAGAGCGTAGACCACGCTGTTGATTGGCAGTGTCTCTCACCTTCTTTGAAAAGCCAAGGATGCCATAGTGCCAAAGGGCGGAGCCGGGAATCAGCCCGAGGGCGATGTACACCAGCTGAATTGCGATGCCTAGGACGGCGTCAATGAGGAATAGATAACCGGCGCCGACGAGCGTGAACACGTAAATAATGGCGTCGGGCACCAATCGAACGCATTTCGGGACCGTCCCGGCACCTCTAGCGTCCGCTACGTCACGTTTTTCGATGGCACGCAAATTCAGGCTGGCGGCGAGATACAAAGTAGTATTGCAAGTCCAGCGGAATGAAAAGTAGCGTGTTGTGAATAGTAGCATGCCGTGAGCAATCGGAAGCGAAGCGGGCTTGGTGGCGAATCCGAGCCGATCAATCGCTTCCCAATGAAAGCATTCTACAACGAATATCGTCGCACAGAGCAAGGCCGCAATGATTTCTAGTCGGAAGGAGGCCGACGCGCGGGCCATCGCGGGCGCAAGTGCAAAGTCATGCCAAAGGGCGGCGTAAATGACCACAAATGGCATAAGGATCATGTCGATGGTGAAGAAAGCGAGAAGCGGGGTGCCGAGTAGCACTAGCTGAGCAATTCCCCAGCCGTAAGGTGTCATCACGACATAACTGGCAAGGAGGAGAGGTAGGGAAAGCAACATTTCCTTCGATGGAAGAATGAAGGCACCCCACTTCACAGCATGCTTGGCGTCGGCCCGCTCCTGGGCATGAATGAAGACATGGAGTACCGTCAGTGGATGCGTGGAAGAAACGCCGCCCACGCCCACCTTGGCGCACGCCAAAAAAGCAAGTGCATTAGTTCTTTGAACGAAGCGGCGAAGCTTGGCAGGATCTTAGTGTGACGCTCGCAGAAGAGGGCCCTCAACGACTCACCTGATGGAAGTCAGCCCATGAATGCCGAGGGTCATAGCCGCCGCCGGGCTTGGTAGCGCGCACGAGCCAGAGCAAGTATCGTCGAAGATCGTCGAGGCCCTCTAGGGTCCGAAACGCATGCGGATTGAAGAGCGAGGGGCCTAGCAGGAGCGCAGCGGGAGTTATACCAGCGAAGCCGATCGACCAAGGATTGAGGGCGTATCCGCATAAGAATGCGACGGCGCACGTTCCGAGTAGCAAAAAGAGCACGTCGATACCAGGATACAAACACGATGCGGCGTGCGTTGCATAGACCTGTGAGGTCCGGGGGCAGGGGAGGAAGGAGAAGGTGTGTTTCTGTCCAAATTGCCTTCAAGGGACGCTCGCTCAATAGTCCGCAAGAGACATGCAGGTCGTGCGCCTATAAATAGCGCTCCTAGGGAGACTATTTGAAGGAAGGTATGCTACAGGCATGAATTTCATGCATATACACTAAGTTCGCACCTCATGGAAGGGCGTGTGTGAGATGGCAAGACCGCGGCCTGTTGGGATGTACTTTGCGCCTCCAACCGCAAATTCGAGAGAGAAGTAATGCCCGATGCATCGCGACTGCATCACGAAAAACAGTGGAGAAAACGTGAGGATTGCGTGAAGTGGCTTCGCGAGAGCTGCTTGGAAACCCTCGTCGGATAGCAATGCAAAGAAGGAAGGCAGTAAGTTAAAGGCGAAGAAAAGAAGCGAGATGACGCCGAAGAGGGTATTGAAGAGAGCAGCCGAGGGCGGACCAACGTGAGGGAGGGCGCCAGTCGCATCGAGCAATCCGCCGACGAAGGATAGTGCCAGGAGCATGTAATTGGCATGAAAGTAATGTAACTGGCCGGCATAATAGCCGCTACAATAGCAACAATGGGCGATCTGGGACTCATGGGGTGAAATCTCTTAAGATGGGGGCTTCCGGCACGGGCGGAAAGATAAGATTGTCGGCGCAGCATTCCTTAGGACCAGATAGTTGCACATCATAGAAAGCCTCTAAGTTTGCGCGGGTGGCACGCACATGTGCGTGTAGTAAAACCCGAGAAGCCGTCCGAGAGAGAGTCGTTGGCCAAGACGCAATGCCTGGCGGGATGTACTCATCTGTGCAGTGCCTTGCGAGAGCTTGGAGAAGAATTGTAGAATCGAGATAGAGCCCATATCGCGACCCTTGCCGACCTGAGAAAAGGTAGGTGGGGAGGGGAGGGTTGAATATGCCACGGGAATGGTAAAAGACTTGGCTGGCACACGCGATTTCTGCACAATTTCACACTGTTGTGGAAGCCATCAAGGAGACGGCAGCATCACGTGTACGCCCCATTAAGAGCCCCTGATCGAGGCATTCACCTGGAAGTATTCGCGATGCACAATGTTTTGGCCTCGCAGCTGTGCATCCATCCCGGCGAAGATATCCTCGGACCTGATTGCAATGTGTTTGCTAGTGATATGGGCGCGAATTTGCAGGGGGCTGGGCCCAAGCCCAAAGGGATAGGAAGATACCGGGAGGAGCAAAAGCCAGGGTGCAGCGACTTCGCCCCTCGCGAGGATGCAGCGACTTCATGGGCTAAGGCACTATAGGATTAGCTGAGTTTGCGCACAAATTGAGTCCTTTCGTTGCCTTTGAGAGACCTCCTTGAGATACGAGCGCGAGCTTGTCCATGACATCAGGATGCCCATAATGATAGCGACACCAGAGCGGCCTTGCAAGGGTCCGTTGGACAAGCGTGCCGAACACGAGCTCAGCTGTAGCTGCGAACGTGCCTAAGGTTCCGAGACCGGAGAAGATGTGCTCACGGAAGCCCACGATCGCTGGGGGACCGCCACCCGGAATCGGCAAGTCGAATTCGCGCAGGACATTCGCAATCTTGAGAGATTCCTCGAGGTAACCCTCCTGCAGTGTGAGGAATGAAGCGCGCAATGCATGAAGAGATATAACGGTTGAAGGGTCTGCGTGTAGATCAAATATTGATATCGAGTCCGGCACCACATGCCTTTCAAACGTACCTGGTTACAATCAATTGCCTGGATGAGTGCGCCGCGAGTGTAATGCACAGCCTGGACGCGAGGGTGGTATGCGCGGGGTGGTTAGGAAGTGACGTAGGATCTGGGTAGTAGTTTAGAGCATCAGCCAGTTCACCATATTTTGATTGTCGCTCTTGCCGTTGCCGAGGATGGGGAAACCGGGAAGTTCGACGCGGAATGTCGGCTGGAGGAGGCCAGGGTTATCCGGGTCCGGCTCAAGATCACCCGATGCCGAACGTCGGGCACCGTCGATCAGGCACGAATAAAAGGTGGAGTGAGGCGTTCCATCTTCGTTGGTGCCCTCATCCTCATCTATACGGATGATATAAGCAACAGTAAGGCCTCGCGGAAATCGCTCTAGCAGAAGCTCGACATCCGCACGAGAAGCGTCGTCCATCGCGTTCGACTTGGTGGAGTCAGCATGATGATTGGCGTAGCTGCAAACAAGGAGACCAAAGAGCCAGTGGGGTGAGTGACCGGTGAATAACTTCAAGTAAGTCCTCCGCGATCCGGAAAAGCAACCCCCCCCCCCCCCCCCCCCGGCCGCCGCACCCATTTCCTCCTGATCCCACTAACGCAACGCCACTTGTACGTGCAAGACATGGCAAGCGAGGTAGCAAGCTACGCAGACGGTGCCGGTATGAAGTGGGCTTCACTCAAAGGCTGCTCTCACGTTTGCACCGCCAATACCAGCCTAAACTTCAGATCTAGAAGCCTTTGTCTCTCGTCCTCAGATAGCGAGGGCAACTCCGCTGCCAAGAGCATTTCCAAGGCTGCACGATGCTTCATCATGCCCTGGACGGTGCGATACACTGTCTGCAAGCGCTCAGCTGCCCAAGTGCGCACCCGCATGACCTTATGAGCAGGCGTGCTAAAGGTGACCTTGTCAGCGAGACGTTTGCGTAGCTCGTTCCATTCGAGATCAAAGTCCGACCTGCGAATGAAGTATCAGGGCGCTGGTCGGCGAGCGCTGCATCGTTGAATATTAGGGAACTAGAGGTGGAGCCATACAAAAAGCAGGTTTGGGCGCACTCCAAAAATTTGAGAGTTGGCTCATCGAGAACATGTTTATGCGACATCTCCTCGCCGAGGGGGATACCGAGCTCGCGCTGCCGATTCGGCGGCAACTGAGGAAGAATAGGCTCGGCGTAGACTGAAAGAAGAGGGAGTTTCGACGCAGGATAAGCTTGAGTGGGTTTCGGGTCATGCGTGCGTCACAGGTGGAGGCAGCTTTATGGGAGTCTAGGCGACTCACCGGGGACCAAAACAGAGATGCCAGCCGCTTGCAGAGCTCCATTTGATGTGGGCATGTCTGACGATTGAAGAGATCTTGCGAAGAAGCGAAGGCGGCGTACTGCCTCATCGGAGGCAAGGCTGACCGGCCTTTCGTAGCACAAAGCATCCCGCTCCTCGCGCGATAGGAGGCAGCGCCCGTATAAATCATCAATGAGATTGCTCCAGATGGTTTTCCATGCCTCGCGCACGCGCCTACATGGCACGCAAAGAGTGCTTTCGTTGCACGCGGAGGCTTCATGTATCGCCAGGGCGCATTGCCGCCACTGGGTCCTTGGACAGTGGCATTGCCAAACCTTAGGCCGCCTCCTGAGATGCCCTTGGATGAAGAGCCAAAATATTCCAAATTCAGTCGACGGAAACGATCGGGCTCAGCCGCGCTCGCTAAGGCTAGTACCTGAAGAGTGAGATCCCCCGAATGTGAAACGATATTAAGTGGGGGCAGGAGTGTCGCAAATGCCCAGTGCAGCGCACGGGCGAGAAAGGGGAAGCGGGAAATCGATGTGAAGCAAGGACGATGCGCTAAGAGGCTAGCTGATAGGATAGCAGCGCACCTCATCTTGGCTGGATGCCAGAGCGGACAACAATTTCGCATGTGCCCGCTTCTTGAGCTGTTCATAGAAGTTCGTATTGAAGAAGTGCCCAGCAGGTGCGACGCCGTGCCGAAACAGCCCCAGAAATCCACCCCACAAACCCAGCACTAATTGATACCATCCGAGTGTGTCCGCCAGATAGATGGCACCACCTGTCGCCCATAAGAGCACTTGGAGTGCCGCCCGCAAGAGCATTCGCGGTTGGAGGCGTAGCAGGATCTGGGCGGCAGTGTTGGTGCCATAGACGGCGGTAAAACTGGACAGTGGCAGCCCATTAACAATCATTGAATGGGATTCGAGGAGGATTGGCATGAGAATCAGGCGGGCCGCGGTGATCTTGAGACCCCATACGATGATCCAAAAGCCGTTTAACAGGATCACGTCCCAAACCTTCGAAGGTGGGGAGCCTCAAAGTGTGAGTGCTGACAACGCGGGCGAGAAGAAGGCACCACCTGGCGATGCCACAAATTTGGCAGGTAAAG
>CM030937.1:4895325-4920325 GCA_018136815.1 Isochrysis galbana
ACAAAACTGCAGACAGATTGTCCGTAATCAGACATAATGAGGTCATCCGGTCGAGTCAGCAGCAATCTGGCTTTGGAAATCGAACTGTGTTTCGACAGCGTCTAATCCAGTCAGGGTCTGTGTGTGGCCTTTTAGCCCGATCCCAAAATGTAAAAATTCGTCTCTCGTGCATCCCTTTCCGGCGAAACCACCGTTTTGGCCTCCCGCGAATCAGCCAGCCGTTCTTTGGCGCGACTGCCTCGAGCCCGTGCTTCGTCTCTTGGGTCACCGGCGCCCCCCCCCCCCCCCCCCCCTACACACACACACACAGGGGAAGGCGAATCGATTTCGTCCGCATGCCTGCTTCGGCCTCATCCGTTCTCACGAAGTGATTGACGAACCGCAGCCATGGATATATATATGGACTTCCCCGCGCCCCCCCCCCCCCCCCCCCGCGCGCTCTGAAGGCGGCAGCCCGCCGCGCCGGCGCGGGGGACTCGTCGAGGGGGCCGCCAACAATCACATGGTCCCTGGTCCCTCGTTTATTCGTTCACCTTGGCTGCGAATATCTCGCACCACCTCCGACGCTTCATTCACCACGCGCCCTCCCCGCTCGCCCCCCCTCCCCCGGCGCCCAGTCGCCCAATCCCAGCTTCTCCGCCCCGCCCCCTCCCCCCCCTTCCCTCCCCCCCACGGGGGCCCCTTCCAACCGGCAATCACCTGGACGAGCTCGCCTTGTCAACACGACGAGCAGCCCGGACGGAGCTGGGCGGATCCCATCCCCCTCTATGATCGCGGCGCTCAAGGCACACTCGAGCCGCTCCTTCCTCAGCCTCTGGGGAGATAAAAGCCTGCATGGTACGCTCCCTGAGCGCTGCGCAGGACAGCGCAGAGCTTCCCCGCTCCCCCGCACCCCTATGCGCGCCCCACGTCCGCATTGGTCTTCTTGGGGTCTGCTTGGTTCGGACCTTTGATCCAGCCCCTACCTAACCCCTCCTCCCCCCCGCTTCTTCCCCCATCCCCTATCGCCTTTGTCTTTGAATGTAGAGTCCATGACATCTACGGCAGACACAGATCAGGCATCCTCCAATACGTATTCGACGAGCTCTGGGGAGCCGTCGCCCAGCTCTGTTGCCAGCATTGTAAATGTAGCGAAGGGAGCCGCCGGGGCTGATTCGCTCGCGCTCCTCAACCGTTCGCCTGATGCGCAGAGTGTGAAGCGCATGCGACGCAATGAGTCTGCGGCTGCTGCACTCCAAAGCCTGGGACAAGCCGAAGCATCAGCTACACCGGGGGGAGACGAGACGGGCGGCAGCAATACAGGTGGAATGCGTAAGAACAAGTCCTATGCGGTCCTCACCCAGGCAGAGAAGACTGGAGCGTTCACGTCCGGTGCCTTACCGCCTGCAGCTGAGGCCACTCGGGCACTTGTGTGCGATGCATGTGCCCTCCATCTGTTTGCACTAATGAAGCCGCCTGACAATGAGGGCAACTCATCGTCGTTGGTGTCGACAATGAAGACGTACATTGAGACTATCTGCCGCCAGCTCAGTCTCCCAAATTCATGCATCATCACCATGGTGCTCTACGTTGAACGTCTGGTCGCAAATCCAAATTTCCAGCTGACCGAGCTCAACTGGCAGCCATCGTTGCTTTCTGGCTTTGTGGTTGCAGCAAAACTTTGCTTCGATGAACCCGTATGGAATGAGGACTTCCTTCGGGCACTACGTATCTCCAATGTGCAGGTTCGACAGATTTCGAGATGGGAGGTCAACTTCCTGAAGTTGATCGATTTCAACACGAATGTTGATCTCAGCGACTATGCCAACCTCACATTCCGTCTGCAAGAGCGATTTTTCAAGGCACGGGGGGAGAGAGTCCATTTTTTCTCTTTCTTGATGAACGTCTGCAGAAACAACCAAAGATAGCCAGCCATCGCACACCTATCGCGTCAACGAAGCCTTGAGGAGGCGTTTCCCAACTTCACCCCCGTTGAGAGGTGCATCATATAGCTGATGTTGTGCATGAATGCACATGTGGATAGTTCGACAGCCCGCGATCACCACAGTTTACCGTTGCTGGCAGCTTTTGGGTGGACCATGGACGCTAGCTCCAAAATGGTAAGCCTTTAACCTTGATCATTGGGCGCCAGAAGACTGCATGCTTGATGTGATCGCCTTGTCCCGTAGCAGTTGACTTTCTTCAGCCCATTGTTATTGCGCCATGGGGCTCAGGTCCTATACGAATGCACTTGTAGGCGGGCTAAGTGGCATGTGTGCCGTGGGGAGAGTGTCCCTTCCATGCGATACTCCATAAGCCGATTTGCCGTGCATGTACCTCGATTTGAGAGCATCACATAGCTGGTGCTATGTGTTGGTATGTACAAATGCAACTTGCCTCTCAGCTCGAGTGTGCGTCATGTTGCACAAGCTGCTGGTATCTGTGATCGTTAATAAACCTTTTAATAGTCTCACCGCACACGCGGCCGTGGACCCTCTACTTTCTACTCACGTAGGAAAACTTTCTACACCCCCACTCCCCCGGCCCTTCTCCCCCCGCCATAAGGCGACTCCCCCCGTGCACTACTAGGGGGATAGGGGTGAAGGGCTTAGATATGGTCCGGTGGCCCGCGCCCCCCCCCGGTGATCATTCCCCCCCTTCCTCCTGTGTCTCCGAGTGGGCGGCGGTCTTAGCCCCGACTTATCCTATAAACAGGTGCGGGACTTACCTATTTTCCGGTGAGCGGAGCTCTCGCTCCGCCCACCCCCTTCTCCGCGCTCTCTCTCCCCTCTCCTGCAGGCACGCGCGATGGCGCGCCTGCGGCAGGCCTGCAGCTGCCTGCTGGCGACCCCTGGAGGCTCCTGGAGGCCAGCTCAGGGGGCAGAGGAGGCTGGGGCTGGGCCCTGGCCTCCCCTGCCTCTCCCTCGCTGGCGCTCCTGAGCCTCTGGGGCCCCCAATCTGCGCCTGTCTGCCTGTCGACCAGGGGGGGAGGGGGGTTGGAGCGATGGGCTGGTCACGAGGGGCCAGGATGGGCGGATGGGGCGAGCCTGTGGGGAAGGGAGTGGGTCAGTAGGGCAGTGGCCTCCTGGCAAGCCATCAGGCGTGCCAGGAGGATGGGTGGTTCCTCCCCCATGGCAGGGGAGGAGTGGAGAGAGGGGGGGGCTCGTGCCCCCCCATGGGTCAACCAAGTATAAACTTAGTTGGTATCTGTGATCGTTAGAGATAGGTGGTGTGGACATGGACATGACGATGTGTACGTGCTTGTGAAGCTGTTATGGGGGGGTGGTTGTGCATGTCATTTGTGGGCACGGCGAGGAGGCCCACTGACGGCGGCCACTAACGCTGGTTCACTACGACGCGCTAGCTAGACAAAAAAACCGTTTAATATTCTTACCGCACTCGCGGCGAATGGAACCACTACCTACTACACGTAGCACGTAGCATACTTTCTACACCCCCCCTCCCCCGGCCCTTCTCCCCCGGCCATCAGGAGGCTCCCCCTGTACACTACTAGGGGGATAGGGGGCTGAAGGGCTTAGATATGGTCCGGTGGCCCGCGCCTCCCCCCGGTGATCTTTCCCGGCGGAGGAATGCGCAGCATATCTGCCGGCCGGGAGCCGGTGGATCCGCCATAGAGGCAATTATATATCGACAACCCCCTCTCTCTGTTCTCTGGTCGTGGAGATGTAAGACATCCGAATGGGCGAAAACAAGGCTCGCAGAAGCCTCTTCCAAAACTTCCAACTATTTCGACCTTGCATTTTTATCTTATGGTATGTACATATTTTCTACATATTTGGGCAGATTTTCTACATATTTCGATATATTTTATATTTTTACTACATATTTGGGCAAAAAAGTGTACATATTGCTTTACCTTTACCTAGGCCCTACCCCTCAAAGATGTCTCGTAAGCTTGCGAGCTCTCATGGATTTGGAGCTCGCACCGATATCAGTACTCATATCAGCTCGCAAGCCTCAAAAACAAAACTCCCCTCCCCGTGCGAAGCCTCAAAAACAAAACTCCCCTCCCTAACCCGGTGTATTCCCTCGTGCGCCCTTTCCCTTTCCCTTTGCCTGTGCAAACGATACTACTTAAACTTAGTTAGACAATCATAAAAACTACTTACTTGTACTTTTATGCTTCTTGCGCCCTCGCCTCCACCTCAGGCCTCGTCATCGCTCTCGTCGGAGTCCTCCGGTTCATCGGGAATCATCTCCAACTCCCAAGGCCCAAGGCAGCACCTTGCTCTCCCACTCAGCAAGCTGGGATTCCATCAAGAGATTTGTGTGAGCTCGCACAAGCCTTTCCACCGTCCTTTGGCCGAGTCGGTTGCGCTTCTTTGAGTGGATCCAACCTTCAACAGACCAAGAATGCTCGCACCCTGATGCGGAGCAGTCCATCGAAAGCAGGCGCATCGCCGCCCAACGAAGATGTTTCCAAGGCGCGAGGTAGATCTTTGCCCATTTGTAGGACGCCATATCCTTGGCGTACGATGAGAAAGCACAATCATCGGTCAAGTCGTATGTACCTACTGCAAGAGCCTCTTCAAAATCTGCAAGCTCAGCGAGCAAAACAGGATACGGATGCTCATCGTTCGACATCTGGCGCAAAACCTGTTTCACCTCTTGAGTCTCAGATGTGGAAAAGTCGTGCCGACAAAATTCTGGCTCAAAGCGGTATGCCGCAGTCATTGCAGAAACATGGAAGTACTCCCAGCGGGCCATAAATATGGTGTGCATCTTGCGACGAATCCTCTCTGGCTGTCGCATCCAGAGTATTTTATATACTCTATGCGGATGCGGTGTCTCCACCATGCGTTGTGTGAGAAAAATTGAGTGAGTTTTGTTTTCACCAGTGAGTTGTCTCGAAGTCTCGAAGCTCCGCCGCATTGCACGCCGAATTTGTTCGTTTGTCCTTACTGATTTCATTGGTTTGTTTGTGCGATGTTGCATTAGTTTTCGGAGTTTTCTTGTTGGTGAGTGAGTGATGTGGGGTGGTGTCTCGTGGCCGTCGTCGTGATGTAGCGCGCTCCCTCCCCCTCTCTCAAGACTTCTCTTCACTCTGTGCCCCTAGCATGCCCCATTGAGACTTGCCACGATCAAGCACCCGCATGATTCGATAGTTTGAAGACATCCCTCACTCACTCGCACGGCCTCGCTTGCACTCCGCGCGCGCGCGCCACGCCCCACCCATCCATCATGTGGTTGCTTGCAGCCCGCTTGTTTGCCCGCTGTCGTATTCCATACGAGGACAGACTTTTACTTTTAGCCGTGAGCTATTTTAACCCTCAAGGTCTCGTTGATGGGTATACCGCCTCTTCTCCTACTTTCGCTTGATGACATCAAACGTTCCACGATTGTCGTCCGTCTTCTGTTATACCTCGGTCGCAGCTCCCCCAGCGAGGTTTGCCCTCGTTGTTCCGTCCCCTCTGTCGCATGTCCGTGCGCTGCTAAGTTGCCTTGGTGCCGACGTTCGGTCGTCCGTCCAAGTGTGGTTAGTTTTCGCCCCGTTTGGTTTAGTTTGTGTGTCTCTGTTGATCAGCAGCTTTTTGAGTCCCCGCGTTGTAGACCCTTGTGTCTACCTTGGACCTAAGAAGCTCTCATTCTCAGTCTCTCTCTCTTCCACTAGCTCGCTAGCTAGCCTCGTCTCTACTCTCCGACGCCGCGCGTCGCAATCCTCAGAACCTCCGTCTACCTCCTCGCTCGAAGCGCTCGATGGCAGACAATGACAATTACTCCTACCATGACCTCTCTGACATTTTCCCGCCCGCAACCAACAACGACTCTTTTACGGCCGCGTCAGCTGCCGGCTCGATCGAACGGCCCTCTGCCTACGAGCCTGTAGTCATCGCATGTTCGACAAGCACAAATTCTGCCTTGGCGCCTACGACCGCGCCCTCTCATAGTCCCGCCCTCTCTCTGCCCTGTCGAGTCGAGCGCTACCGGAGAGACGCCTCTTCGGCGCAGATAAAAGTTATGGTCTTTGTCCACTAGAATGTCGCCTATATCGTGTGCGTCCGGATCTTCTTGAGGGACTAACTCTTGCTCCTCCGGAGCCGGGGGCGGGGGCTTGTAAGCTTATAACAGTACTGATGAGACATCTTTGCTACCCCTACTTACTAGGCGCCCGCCTTTGCAGCCCCGTGTGGAGTGGCCCTCCCTCTCTCTTCGCCCGATTCCCTGATTCCGCGGAGGTGATGCGAGCGCGCAAGATGGCGCGGCTCCGCGTCACTTACGAGTCGAGCCATGCCATGAGCCACGCATGAGCCATGCGCCATGCCGCCTTGGCTGAAGAAAAAGCGGAGGCGGAGATGTGAGATGCGAGCGCAAGTGCAAAGCCGCGGGCGGAAGACGGAGGAGGTGGCGGTGGCGGTGGCTAGACTGGGGGCGCCAAGCAGCTATAGTAGCCTATCCCCTATGTTTGGTGTTTGGGAGTGAGTGTGAGCTGAGTGCCATTACTTGTTCCTAGACTATTAACAATTAACAATCACAATGACAAATACAACGTTGGCAATGACAATGTACAATGTAGGCTACTGTTTATGGTCTCCGGCTGGGGTTTATGATCTCCGGCTAAGGCTAAGGCTCGTTCTCGTTCCCGATTCCCGACTCCCGGCGGGGAGAAGGGCCAAAGCCAAAGCCAAAGCCAAAGCGCCGCGCTAGCCGCCGGTGCCGCTCGCGAGCTCGCGAGGGAGTGCGGGAGTGGCTCAGAGCCCTCCGGCAACGCTCGACTCGACATTATTGTTTTAAGCCTCCTTGACGTCTGAGTTTGAGTGATGGAACGGTGGTGGTACATGGTACAATAAGGTTGATCTTAACGGGTGTCTAATAGCTAATAGAATACTTTAGGGCTAATCTATTTCAGAACAAGCCTCGCCTGACATAAGCATAAGGATAAGGCAAAAGGCAAGTAAGAAGAAGAGGAAGAGAAGAGTAGCAGGAGGCAGAGACAGGGAATCAAACGATTACTAGAGGAACATCCCCTGAAACTTGCTGAAACCGAAAAACGTGACGACTTTTCTCCCTTCAGCGGTCCCTCGTGCGGGGCTCGGCAGAGCCCCCCCCCCCCCCCTCCCCCACGCGACGATGGCGGCAGGAATCTCTGCCGAAGCGACCGATCAGGAGCTGAGGAACGCCGTCGAGGGTGCTCCGCAGGTTATTCGTGCGCGTGCACGTCTCTCCTCGCTCCGGCAGCATCTGGAAAAAGCTGAGGAGGCTGCTCAGCGAGCGAGGGAGGCAGAGGAGAAGCGGAGAGCGCACCGGCCAAAGTTGTCCGAAGGCATCGATTTCGACCTCAACGAAATTAAAACGCTCAAAGTCAGCCCATCTCCGCTTGCAAAGTGCGTTATCTGTTCTGTGGCTACGCTGCTTGACCCTAAGATGCCTGGGTCGGAGGCCTTGACTCGCAAGAAAAAGTTCGCTGATTGGGCAGCTGCGCAGATTTGTCTCGCTCGCAAAGACTTCAAGCACCTGCTGCTTCATTTCGACCCAACGCCTCTTTTGCTTTGCACTGAGTCTATTGCTGCTGTTCGTCTGCGCATCGCACCCGAAGATCCTGGAGGACATTCTGCTGCGCCTCGCTCTCCACGAACCACTGGTGGTGCAATCCGAAAATCATTACGGGAGCTGATCCGCCCAGACGGCGTTCCCAATCGACCCCTCACGGCCTTGGACGTTAGCATGTCATCGAGAACTGTGCAACAATTACACCGCTGGTGCTCTCGTGTTCTTTCATACCTCAATGAGCCACCGCCACTTGCGGAGGAGGAGCTTGTGGAATCGCTCATAGCGGAAGTGGCTCAAGCCGTAGAGGAGGAAGTGGAGGTGATTGCATTGGCGACCAAAACGGCGGAGCGGGAACGGGCCCTTAGGCAGCTCGAGCAGAAGCGATTGGGCCTGGAAGCGGCTGCTTTGTCGAAAGCTTCACGTGCTCACGACGACTTGAGTCCCAGAGCACGGCGTTTGGCAGAAGAGTCGCGACTACGAAAAGCGATCGCGCAAGGGGCAGGAGCTGCAACGTCCACTATCGGCCCTTAAAAATGTGAGCCACCCGGCAATGCCTTTTGGAAGGGTGTTGTTGGCATGCTCTTGTACAGCGTATGAGTGAGTGACCGCGGATCAGGTGCACGTATGAGCCCTGTGCATATTATGCGTGTGCGGGTAGTGCGCGGATGCCATTCATGGATGGACCCGTGTCACCACGTTGTCATCTCCCCGAAAAAAAACTTCTTAATATCCTCACCACACGCGCGGCTTTGCACAAACTTTCCTGCAGCCACGCCCGCGTCCCTTCCCTCTCCCGCCACCTGCCTCGCAGCTACTCCCCTCGTGCACTACGTAGGGGCTCGGTGAACGGGCCTGCTCTCGGTGGCAGGCGGCGTGTCCCGGCCCCCGGCGGTCTAGTTCCCTTCTCCCTCCTGCGCCACCGGTCTACCGGGTTCCAGTGCGTTTGTCTTCGCCTTGACCTTGTTGTCGGCTCACGTTTGCCTTCGGTTGTGACAGCAGGGTGGGCGTGTTAGCAGAGTGATGCCGGCCGGGCGATTAGTTTACGGTTACGGGCCGGCAAGGTGCGGGCCATCAAAAGTCCCGGTGCACCACCCGAATACGGTAGAAGTTATACCTCTGCATACATGCACATTATAATTACTAGGGTGTTCGACCCCCCTCCCCTCACTCGATGCGGGCCACGCATGTATGCACATTATAATTACTATTGATATTTGACGACGACTCTTCCCGCGCATCGTGATCACAGCAAGGTGACCTGCACCTTGAGCTTCCTCAGCTGTGAGAGCATTGGCTGGCTCTCCGCGTCAATCAGGTTGCACGAGAGGTCCACCGACGACAGCCGAAAGCTTCGCGCGAGCTCACACAGGCGCTGCACGCCCGTGTCGAATCGATCCAGAGTATCTCTATACTCAAAGCGGATTCGATACTCGATAGTGCGAACGAATTTTGTTTTCAGGGCTTGTCTCGATGGTTCGCCGCTCGTTCGACATACTGAACACCGAGGCTTCACATCGCTCGTCAATTCATTTGTCTCCTTCTTTGTTTGTTTCGAGCGTTTATGTTTGTTTCTGAGTTCTTTTGTTGATTGAGTGGTGTTAGTAGATTGAGTTTTGTGAGGTGGTCACGTGCGCCGTCGTCATGTAGCGCGTTCCCTTCCCTCCCTCTCTCTCTCTCTCTCAAGATTGTGCCCCGAATGAGACTTGACACGATCAAGCGCGAGCTTGATTCGACAGCCCGCCGGGCCGATCCGGTTGCGGTTGAGGATAAGCGTCCGGGTCTGTCGCATTCGCAAATCGACACACGTTAGGCTTCTTTGTTTGAGGTAGTTTGGAATCCATTTTGCTTGTAAGGCACCACCTTTGCCTTTGCACCCACTTGCACCATTGAATAACAAAATTTTCCAACTGGGAAGATGCGCACCTGCATTGAGCCTCTAGGGCCTGACAAGAGTTGCCGGCAACTTTTTGAGCAACTTTGGGTCCTTTATTTAGGTCAAGATTACCCGAAAGGAGGAAACCTGGAATCTAGACCTGACAAACAGGAAACAGGCTAGACGGAACGAAACGAGAACTCGAATTCTAGATCGCTAGGGACGAACCCTACCAACCTAGATGTACCTGAACTTCACCGTGTGGCCGCACGGCAAAGGACTTGGAAATGAGAGCCTGGAAATCGCATCATCTAGGATGAATGCGAGAGTGGGGGGGGCGCTTGGGGGCAGACAAAGAGGGGGGAAGAGGGGAGAGGGGAGAGGGGCCACTCACCCATGAGGCACGAGACGCCCGGCAACGGGAGGATAATGTTCATTACCAAGGGGGGCTCCCCTCTCTCCCAATACCAACGGGGGGGGGCTCCTCTCTCTCCCGCTCCACTTCTACGTAGAACTTCTACCCAAATATGCAGAAGCTATGCAAAAATGTGTCGACATATGCAGATCTGACAAATCTACTCAAATATGCAATTGCATACGCTGCATATTTCTACTTCTACCTGGACCTAGGTGCTGGTAGGCTGGGCGGCAGTCTGTGGCAGTGCGACAACTCCAACAACGACACTAGGCACTAGCACTAGGCACCAGGTGCGCTGGGCGCTGGGTTAGTGCCGGGGGCGATGCGGATGCGGGTGCGCTTGCCTTCTCCATTGACCATTGACCATTGATTGAGATGCGGAAGCGACAGGTGACAGGTGACAAGCAGTGGTCTCCATGGCGCTCCGGCGCTCCACTGTGGCAAGTTGCTAGTTACTAGTTAGTAGTTGATAGTGTTAGTGAAACACTCCCACTCCCAATGGACAATGGACGACTTACGACGAGTCCGAGTCCAGAGTTATTGTTAATTG
The DNA here is from genome assembly GCA_018136815.1 of Isochrysis galbana. NCBI lineage: Eukaryota > Haptophyta > Isochrysidales > Isochrysidaceae > Isochrysis > Isochrysis galbana. Next base: position 4,905,655 of record CM030937.1, read on the forward strand.
TTATTGAGATACGCTGTGGAGACTCTATAGAGACTCTATTCCTATTGCTATTGAGGCGTTATTGGTGCGTTGCAAAACCCCTCTGCCTCTCTCTGCCCCTGATATTAGGCGTTAGGCGTCACCCTACGCCCTACGGGATACTAGGTACTAGGTATGGGAACTAGAACTAGAGCTAGAGCTAGAGACTAGAGACTAGAGACAGAGACACCAAAACCAAAACCCCAAAACCGCCTGGTCCAAATTGGAAATTGGCCGGTAAGGGAAAGGTAGAGGATATAGCCCGAAAACTCGAATTGGCGACCAACTACATGATAGTATTCGGTCTGCTTGATTGAGCGTGCCGGTACGTGCAGCTAGCAGCTGGTGCGAAAGGCGACAGTCGTTTTTTTTGGTTCGTTCAATCCTTTGTTTATTTTTTTGGTCGCCCCTCGCTTTAATATTTGATAATTGTAATTTGATAACTGTAGGAGTACTCCTACTCGTTTTCCCGTAAAGCCCTCTCTCCTCTCTCACTCACACTCGGCGCTCTCTTCCGTCTCCCTCGCCAGAGCGGGTGAGCGAGCCCACGAGCAGCCCAGCGGCGGATGAGTGGCTCACTCTGCGCCCGCACTGCGTGTCCAGCCCCCTCTCAGCGTGATCTGAGGTGTCCCCATCCGCCCTGGCCTACTCAGCCGGGCTGCAGCCCACGACAGAATGGTCATCATTGGGCCCGTGGCAGAGCAGATCAAGGAGGGCAAGCTGCGTGTCTGGATGGACATCGACGTGAACGAGTCTCGAGCAGCGTACCAGCGAGCGGTCGATTTCGTTGCCGCGCGAAATCTCGCGTATAACCTTTCATCCAACCGTCTCGAGGTGAGACGTGCCTGCCAAGCAAGCGGAAACCTCAACAGCATCTCTCTGTGGCCGCAAGCCCTCTCACGATAGCAGTGCTGAGACTTCTGATAAATGCATTCGACACTGCACTTCCTTCACGCAGGACCTAGGTGGCTCTGAGAAGAAGCGGATTAAGGAGTCGCTTTACCCCAATGACTTCGAATGGTCGTCGAAAGGCCGGATCGCTTTAGCGATGCCGCCTCAGCGTATGGTATTCGAGCTTTGGGCAGATGTGGCGCCATTGGCTGTCGAGAACTTTGTCGCAATTGTGTGCGGTGATCGTGGTAAGGGGTCTGAATCTGGGGTTCTGATGAGCTATCGCAACTGTGCTTTCCATCGCATCATCAAGGGATTCGTGGCTCAGGGCGGTGACTTCGTCAAAAACAATGGTTCCGGGGGAGAGTCCATTTGGGGCAAGAAATTCAAAGATGACCCTGCTGGGCTCAAGGTCAGCGTGATATCATCCTCGAATGTCTCACCGTTCAATCCCTCATCTCTCATTGACTGAACGCTCCTTCCTCATCCGTTGCTTGCACCGTGACCCCACACCCCAACGCTAAAGCTGCCGGATTGCAATGTAGGTGAAGCTCGACTCACGCGGTTTGCTGGCCATGGGCAACTCCGGCAAGAACTCCAACACGTCGCAATTTTTCATCACACTTGGTGATGTCTCTCGCCTCACTGGCAAGCACGTGGGCTTTGGGAAGCTTCTCGACGGAGAGCAGGTGCATCCAGGCTCGCTCCGGCATTATTCCCCCTTCAAGCACTCCGTGAAGCCCCAAGCCCGAAACCACGTCACCGATTCTTCTCCTTGAGCTCGTACACAGGTCTTGAGCATCATGGAACAGTGCGCCGCTGCAGAGAACGATGACTCCGGAAAGCCAACACACCCAGTGCGGATCGCAGATTGCGGCGTGTGCGGAGTCTATGAACCCGCGCCAATGGCCTGGGTTCGACACCCAGAATAGAGCATCCCATACATCGCATGCATGCAAGAGACGTCGCAGAGGTCGCATTCCGTCAACCCGTCAAATATGGGACAGTCTCGGTGTGAGCCTGGGTTGATTGTACGGGCCCATCCCGGGGGGTGTTCGTGATGGAGTGAAGGGGGCGCGAGGCCCCCATTGACCCCCACTTATAAATAAAGGTAGGTTGAATATACACTTGATATCAAATTGTATAAAAATATAAACCTTCACGATGGTCATCTTTTGACGGAACGCGACCTTCGTCCTTCATCGTGACACTGGACACTGGTTTAAAGTACCCGTGTTTGTGTTTGTCACCTTCTTTTCGGGTCTAGGTCTTTGCTAATATCCTCAATTTAATCACCATGTTAAGCCAGGATGTACCCTCCCCACAGCCTAGCTCTTTTTTTGATGCCTCTCCTAGTGCCCTAGGTCCTAGATTCCCAAATCCCAAAGACGATCTCTCACATCTAATTTTTGGAACGGAGTTAGTGAATAAATATGAGTACGACTACGACACTAGGCCGGTCTGCGGCCAGCTCAAGCAGCTATCCACATCGAGCTGATTGGCCCTCTGCTTGTGAGCCGGCGCTGTGTTACATGGTCACCCGTTTGAGAATAGCCCGCAAGAGCTCCGTGTGCACTCACATACACAGACTGGAATCCTAGGGCGCATGTGCGCCCCAACAAGCTGCTAGTCAGCTCTACTACTTACCACACAATGATGAATGTATTGCACTGTCGCTAAGCCCCGTACTCTACCAGATCCTCTCTCGTCTCTGCCTGTGCGTCGCCTCTGCGCCATATTTCTGGGAACTGGCAGTAGAGAGACTGCTTCATGCAGGTGCAAATGCACCCAACATCCAAAGTCGTACTATTTTCGAGACCTAGTCGGCAGGCTTCCTATTCGGATTTCGAGGCCCTGGCACCCTGATATTCTCATAAGTCTCTGCTTCTTTCTTGAGTTGCGCCTGGAGCTTCTGCCATTCACATGGAGACAATCAAGGCAGTAGACATCAGAGTGCATGTGTGTCAGCAACGGGTGAAGAGTGGAGAGCACGTGTTGGAGGGGGGAGGGGACAGTTCGGAGGAGGGCTCGGAAGGTGAGCATCATCCTTGCGCGCACCTCGTGCTCCTTCTGCAAGTCGAACTTTTCGCGGCCTTCTCTTCTTCTCCGCGCCCGGTCATCCTTCATCTGGACAGGCAGCTTCAAGAACTGGCTGAGACCCCACGAGCCACATGCCATAAGAAGGAGAAAGGGCGCTGCTTGGAGCGCAAAATTCGGCTTGCGCGGAGCCATCCGGGCACGCACCGTATGCCGGCGCAGCCCCGTCGCCGAGTCGCGAGACTTGAGCTCGACGGCGGGGGAGGCAGCAGAAGGGCGCTACAGCAAGCAGGGACAGACCGACGACCCAAGATTACAAGATTACAGATTGACACTGATCATTCTATTCTAGGAAGGATGTATCCGCAGATAAACACATAAACACTGTTCTACTATTCGGTTTCACAGTAAAGCTCTACTCTAGAGTAAGGGGAAAACTTCTTAAGGTGGTTCCGTAGGATTTAGTAAGAGGTGGGAAATCGGCAGGTGGGCGGCGGGCGGCGGGGCGCGCGCTCTCCAACGAGGAGCTCTCCCTTCCCAAGGGAGGCCGTGGCGATGAATGGGATGCCTGCCTTCGACGGCCCGCTGGGCACCATTCCAGTGGAGTTGTGGAGTTGGAGTTAGGTGGGCTCCTCAGCGCAGGTTCTGCGGCCCCCGAGCATGCTGCGCCGCTTCTGCACGTGGTGCAAGTGCAGCGTGGCCATCTGCCCACGTCGTCTACGCTTCTGTGCCCGGAGTGCGGCCCACCCGACGATGAAGAGGCAGCCGCTGTCGTGGCAGAGGCAGTGGCAGCTGGACAGGTGGCAGTGTGCACGGAGCAGTGGCTCCAGGGAGTGAGGCTGGACGCGGACGGCCAGCAGTGGTTGTGTTGGGTGGAGCGGCCATACTCAGGCCCAGGATTCGAGGACAAAAAAAAAATCTTCTTAAAAATTCCCGCTACGTACACGGCGTGAGGCAGCTTGCTAGTGTACCTCCCTACTACCCAACCTTAACCCCTAAACAACCCCCTTCCCCTTCCCCAGTTCCCTCTCTGGCGGAGAAGCTGGTTCCAGGGAGGCCGCGCGCGCTGCTTCGGCCGGGAGTTGGAGAGAAGGGGGTGGGAGATTGTGGCTTGTCTCTTGATCTAGATTCGGTTCGGGTTTTTCCTCATTAATATAGCGTGAGGTCCTTATTGGTATCCGGTGCGGTTCCTATTAAGAGATTTGGCTACCCTAGGTGATGTTTCTTATGTCCAGTCCTCTCGCCGCCTGCAAGAGGTCTTCTGATGCTCCTAGGTTGAAATCCTTGTCTATAGTATACAGGGGGCTTATCATTTTCCGGATATGTTTGTTGCTCGGGGCGTGTAGCCCCATGTTCTCGCGTTGTTTTTTTAACCTTTGAAAGAAACCGACCTTCGCCGTTACTAATAAGTGGTATCTCGTAAGGAGTAAGGATCGCTCTCAAGATTGTCCTAACGGACCTACCGTCCGCGTTGCCATATTGGATGTTATAAAAGTCCGTGAGGATGTATCTCCACGCCAGGATACCTAAGTACCCCGAGGAGGGATGCGGTCTGTCTACTTGGTAGCAAAAGAGACGTTGGGCTACCTCGGAGCCCGGCCTCAGATTTGTCACCAGAAGCCCTTCTATGAATTCGAAAATGGGCGCCGTCGCGATGCACGTGGCTATGTGGGTGGAGCTCTCGGGGGCTATGCCACAAAAGCGGCACGTCGGATCGTCGGCGAACCGGTTCGCCGTGGCTATTCTCCTATGCAGGACGTGTTTGAAGTGCATATATGAGTCTCTCGGCGTTAAAAAGTTGTATTTGTATAGCTGAGATACTTGTTTCCATTTCCCGGAGATGTCCGGCAATCGTTTTTCCCACCTCAATGTGGATTTTTGTTTCTTCGTTTTTCTCATTGCGAGAAACGCTTTTGTCAGCGCCTTGACGTTAACATCCTCTAGGGTTTTATTCGCGCCTTTGAACGTGTACTCTTGTGGTATCGGGTACGCCGTCTCGGCCGGACCGTCGTACGCTCTTCCCCATTTCAATGGGGTGCATAATTCTTCTGGTGATGGCTGCGGGTTGGCCCTTTCATAAATATGGGGTTCCCCCATCACATTGAGCTTGACTACGTGATAGACTCCACTCCGGCGCAGATAATATCTGTGTTCTTTGTCCACCCGGATGTCTCCTAGGTCATGCGCATCCGGGTCTTCTTGGGGGACTAACTCTTGTTCTCCCGGAGTGGGGGGAGGAGACACCTCTTTTTTCCTAAGCAGGTTCATATATTCATTCGTGGCATCCGCCATTCTTGCTCTAGACCATTCGGCTATCTTCTCCCATGACTTTAGAAATGGACCTATCGAGATGTAGTTGCCCCTATGGCGTATCCATCGTTCTCCTTCCGGCAGGTAAGCCGCGCAGTCTTCCGTGGTGTATATCTCTCCCGTGACCGGGTTAATCGTATTATGCACAATAACCGTTTGTAGAGATTCCCACTTAGCTCTATGTGAGTGATGTAATGCCGGAGCTTTGTGAAAACAGTCATACCATATCGGGGATCCCAGAGTCCCTTCCCTCGTGTTGGTTTCCCTAAGGAACTTGATTCGTCTGAAATTATCGAGCGCTTGCTTCCAAAATGCCGGCAGTGTATTGCTCCCACGGATGCTAGCCGAGAGGCTTCGTGCGTCGACTTTCGAAAATACCGCCGCTCTCCCCAATGGGGTGCGGCTGAACCACTGGTCTAGGGCGGTCTTCCAATCCGCCGAGGATGGGTTTAAGTAGCGAACTATCCATATCGCTTGAAGTGCCCGCGTATGCTCGGCCATAGGGAGCAGCCCGATCCCCAGAAGGGGCTGGTCTTCGTTAGTTCCCACCCTCGGGTATGCCGGGTATGTTATCCATCTTATGCCCTCCTGCGAGGAGCCTAACTCCTCCGCTTGTAGCCGCGGAGACCTATCCCAGAGTATGGTTTGGACGTCGGAGTCGATAGCCTCCATGAACCACGACGGGGGGGTGGAGGTGGATAACCAGTACCTCGGAGTCCCGTATATAATGAAGTTCACTAGTAGGGTTCTCCCGTGAATCGAGAGGTTTTGAACTCCTTTCCACGCTGCGACTTTCTTCTTGAGCTTGGCGTAAAGCCTCTCCCAGAAGGTATCGTCTTCGGGTCCTTCCCAGAAGGGTACTCCTAGAATAGTGGCGAACTCTCCCTCGCCTAACGTTTTAAGGTAAGCTAGTGCTTCAGGGACTCGCGTTCCTACCAGTGATCCCAAACGTATTAGTACACTTTTTCTCTTGTTTACTCTAGCCCCGGTGGCGTTACTATAGGTTTCTAGTATATGCATCGCCCTCTCCAGCGACTCGTAGGAGTTAGCCAGAAGTTGTGTGTCATCCGCGAACTGCGAGAGCCTTAGCTCTCTCGGCCCTATCGTGATTCGCCTTATGCCATCTCCACGTGGAGTAGTATCCGGCGGCGTAAATTCGATCTATCCTAGTGTGGGTCTGATGTCCGCATCTTGTGTATTGGGACTTGAGGCCCGGATTGATTAGCACGTGTACATCGGTGAGTCCGTGCGTGGCCAGGATTCGAGGACAAAGTGGGCAAGAATTTCAGGTGGTGCACACGCCTGGGCTGTGTTAGGGCACTCTCTCACACCCAGATTGGCCACAGGTCTAAGCTGCCGCGCTGCGTGGAGCGCAAAATTGAGGAGTTGCATGGCGAGTCCGTCGTCGGTTTCTCCGAGCTATAAGGGTGTGTTAGAGGTGTTCATACGGCAGTATTTTAAACCTTTTAATAGTCTCACCGCGCACGCAGCCGTGGACCCTCTACTTTCTACTCACGTAGGAAAACTTTCTACACCCCCACGCTCCCAGCCCTTCTCCCCCCGCCATCAGGCGGCTCCCCCCGTGCACTACTAGGGGGATTGGGGTGAAGGGCTTAGATATGGTCCGGTGGCCCGCGCCTCCCCCCGGTGATCTGTTCCCTCTCTTCCTCCTGTGTCTCCGAGTGGGCGGCGACCTCAGTCCCGACTTATCCTGTAAACAGGTGCGGGACTTACCTATTTTTCGGTGGGCGGAGCTCCGCTCCGCCCACCCCCTTCTCCGCGCTCTCTCTCCCCTCTCCTGCGGCACGCGCGATGGCGCGCCTGCGGCAGGCCTGCAGCTGCCCATTGGCGACCCTGGAGGCTCATGGAGGCCAGCTCAGGGGGCAGAGGAGGCTGGGGCTACGCCCTGGCCTCCCCTGCCTCTCCCTCGCTGGCGCTCCTGAGCCTCAGGGGCCCCCACGCTGCACCTGTCTGCCTGTCGAACAGGGGGGGAGGAGGGGTTGGAGCAATGGGCTGGCCACGCCGGGCCAGGATGGGCGAATCAGGCGAGCCTGTCAGTGGGAGAGAGGGTCAGCAGGGCAGTGGCCTCCTGGCAAGCCATCAGGCGTGCCAGGAGGATGGGTGGTTCCTCCCCCATGGCGGGGGAGGAGTGGAGAGAGGGGGGGGCTCGTGCCCCCCCATGGGCGAGCTAAGTATAAACTTAGTTGTGTTCATACGGCAGTAGGAATGGGTGCTGCTACTCGTGCATGCGTATGCTGCCTGCCACAGCATGGGAAGATGGGAAGTAATGATACTTTTTGTCCATTGCTACCGTCTCAAATCATGTAAATTTTCCTCGCATTGGCTAGTTCGGTACCCGCCAAGTCGCCTTTAGAGATTACTCTTCTCCACCACGCTTTCAGTAGGAGAAAGGGCACATCTCGTGGACAAGTGTGCTTTCTGAGACGGTGGAGCTCCTCAACAAGTCTCAAGAAGAAGGGCGCAACCTGAGACAAGCGCGCAGCGAGCGACAGGCGACCTGGCTCCTTTGGGTCAAGATTGCCCGAAAGGAGGAAACCTGGAATCTATCCTGACAAACAGGCTAGAAGGAACGAAACGAGAACCCGAATTCTAGGCCTAGGCCGCTAGGGACGAACCCTACCAACCTAGATATGCCTGAGCTTCACCGTGTGGCCGCACGGCGATGGACCTGGAAATAAGAACCTGGAAATCGCATCATCTAAGATGAATGCGACATCGGGGCTGAGGCCGCCACCAGCCCGGTAGGCAGAGGAGGAAGGGGGGAACGGATCACCGGGGGGGGGGGGGGGGCGCGGGCCACCGGACCATATCTAAGCCCTTCACCCTATGCCCCTAGTAGCTAGTAGTGCACGGGGGGAGGCGCCTGATGGCGGGGGGGAAGGGCCGGGGGAGTGGGGGTGTAGAAAGTATGCTACGTGTAGGTAATGGTTCCATTCGCCGCGAGTGCGGTAAGAATATTGTGAAGTTTTTTTTAGGAGCCCCGCTGAAACTTGCCACGATCAAGCGCGAACTTGATTCCACAGCGGACATCGCGGTGGGGGTGGGCGGGGAGAGAGGAGGGTGGCGTGGCGGGCTCCATGACCCTATCGTTACGACGATCGTTGTAAACTTAGTTGCTGAAAACACATGTGTACATGAGAAGATCAAACAGGTCCCCTTCAGTGAGCCTCTCCAGCAACAACAACCACATCAAGCATCCACAACAACTATCTAGCCGTTTGCACGATCTGTAGTTTGCATGTGTATGTCTCGTTCCGATCGCGGGGAAGACGAGTTTGTGGCCCGTGCATGCCCCAAGCCACAAGAGCGCAAGGCCGACATCATCACAGCGAACTAGCCGAGGGCACTCGCATGGGAAGCCATTTATGGCTCATAGGGTATGATGGGTACACCAATTGAGGCCCGCCGACTCATGACATGTTCGCGAACCCGCTCGTGATTTGCGGCTCGTGCGCGTTTGATTCGGGCAGAGTACCTGCGATTTTACGGGCGCAGCAATGAGAGAGGCAGGGTGAATATGAAGACATAACAAAACGAGGCCCTTCCGTAATGCTCGGCATGGGTCTCACCTTTCTGCTCGCACGCAAGCAGCTCGTGCACTGGGCTGCAAGATGGTCTGATTCCTGGCATTCTCCATGTCTACGCCCACGGTAAAGTTCCCGTCAGCACAGGGTGCTTCAGGCACCAGCTTAATATCTGCTTTTCGTGTCGGTGATGCAGCTCGCGCCACGGCGATGAATTCGCCAAGGGTCGGTAATGATGGCCCATCTCCTCGCCTGCTCCCCTTCTGATGTTTGCTGCGCTCGTTACTACTTGGCTTAGAATTTGATGACTTTGGGTGCTGCCTGAAAGTCGAGGCCTTGATGGAGGAGCGTTTTCTCAATGGCATCGGATCAGCGCCCTCTACGAGGGCGAGCACCGCGCGTGCCACTTGTGCAACTTGGCTGTCTCCACCTCCAGCCATCACGGCAAGTCTCGCCTCGCCCCCCGCCTGTCGAATGAAGGCGATCTGGGCAGGGTCCTCGGCCATCTTGGCAAGCTCATGGACAGCTTTCCGGGCAGAGAATGACTCGATCCCACCCAGCAGCGCCGTGACTAACTTGTTCACCTTCTTGCGGCTGGAATTGTCGGTTCCGGACGCGGAGGCCATTCGAATCGGCCGCCGTGGGGATGCCGAGGGGGAGGGGGGGGGCTTTGAGAGAGTTTTCTTCTTAGGCCTCAGCTCCCTCGATCTGATCGTCTGAATGAGATTTCTAGTAAACACTGGTCCTCTTCTCCCGCTCTCTGGCTGTGAGTCCAAGGGTGATATCCCAAGTATCACTGACAATCAGAGAATTAAACCCGACGAGAGCACTCCTCTCCTTCTCAATAATAAGGTGCTTCCTCTCGTCTCCTCTCTACTTTATTCTTTAAACCCCTCATAACATTATACTCTACTTGCTGTCTCTGAGCTGGCACTGCTGCCCCCCCCCACCCTCTCTCTCATCTCCTCCTCCTCCCCGCCAATATCTCCGTGGTGTCTCCTCGCTCTGGACGCGCCCCCTCTCCTCTCTTCCTCTCTCTTCCTCTCTTCCTCTCTTTCACCTGCCCTTTCTTTCACCTGCCGTTTCCTCCTTCTCTCTCCTCTTCCCTCTATTCTTTCAGAGAGTCTCACACCGGCTTCTTCTCTCCTCAAGATATTTTCTTAGGGATTCTCGTGCTGTTAGTTCTCTCTCCATCCCTCTCCTGTCTCTCTCTCCTCTCTCTGCTGCCCTCTGCTCCCCCCCCCCTTCCCCTCGCCCTCGCGTCCCCTTCCCATGTGCACCCGGCTGCTCCTCCTCGCGCTCGCGCTCTCATGCGCCAACGCGCTGGTCATCGGCCGACTGGGCAGCCCTAGGATGCAGCTGGCGCCCGCGCCCACCAAGACCAAGACCTTCCAGACCACCGACGGCGGAGGCGGCGGCAAGGGCGGCAGCGGGCCCGCGGCAGTCGTCGCCAAGCCGCAGCGCAAGGCGCACGTGGAGGAGACACCCAAGTGGAAGGTAATCCTGCTCGGTGACGAAGGATATGAGGAGGAGCCGGTGAGCATACGCTGTGTCCGCGCACACTTAGCATACGCTGTGCCCTCCGCACTAGCCCGCGCCCGGGCCCAACCACACGTGGCAGGAATGAGCGTAGATGAATGTGGCTGCTGCAGGTCTGTGAGGCTCTGGTGCGTGTCATCCCGGAGGTCAAGGGCGAGGCGAAGCAAAAGTACATGGAGGCGCAAAAGACAGGTGTGATGTAGTTCAGGGCCGTGCTGATTCACGCTGTTCTTTGCCCTGAGGTTGACGCACTCCGCTAGCAGGGGCTCTCTTTGCCATTTCCAGGGGCTAGAAAAGATGAGGGGGGGGGGAGCCTCACGTGCGATCTTGTGTGTCGCATGTTTCGAGTAAGGCTAGTGTACCACAGAGATGGCACACGCCTCGATGTGTCCCATCCTGGATGTAGGCAAGTCGTTATTGGTCGTCGTGCCATTTGAGCATGCGGAGCTGTACCAGGAGCAACTTGCACGGGAAGACCCCATGATCTTTGCGGATCTCGAGGAGGAATAGATTGATCTCACGAAAATGCCAGCTTAATAGGACGGCCGTATGGTGTGCTCGCTCGTACTTGTTAGGCCTCAAATAGGGATGAGGGAAGGAGGCTATGATTTATTGCATGCTAGCGCAACGATGGCTGATCAAGAGTTCGACTGCCCGCCTTATGCGCAAGTAGCCCATCCGACCCATGGAGAAGGCTCAACCATGGTGATCTACCCTTCTGTCAGTGAAGCATGCCCTTAGTCATCGGTGAATGTAGCGTGCGTGCTGCCGCTAACAGATGCAGTGAGGCGCGGCGTGATGTGGTGTCTCCGATGGTATGGAGATTTGAGATGTGCTACGTTGCGCAATACTCCTGGTAACGCTAGACGCGAGAAGGTGCGTGTTGGTAGAGTTGGTGGTGTGGATGGAGCTGTGGATCTTTACCAGCTGGAAGATGAATATAGGGGGTGGGAAGGGACGAGGAGGGCAGGGGAGACATCGGGCACGGGCTGTGGACATGGGGAAGGCCCAGGCGGGACGCTAGACGCGCTAGATGGCTCGGCACACTGGGAGGCGTAGCACGTAAAAAAACCTTTTGATGTTCACGCCTCGCATCTACCGTGTTGCCGCGCCCCATCTCCCTAAACTCCTAAACTTCCCCCACCATAATCTGCCTTGCGGTTCCTCCCCTTGTGCGTTACGTAGGGGCCCGGGCCCGGGTTGTGGGCAAGGCTAGGGCTCGATTAAACCTATTAGTCTATTAATGGATTAATACCCCATTAATAGGGGGTACTAGCGCCCAACCTATTAATCGATATGGGGTTATCGAGAAACTCCCTCTATCAATCCATTAACAGGCGGGGGTTTTGGCCCCAAGGTTCCCTATACAGCGCGCCGCGCGCCGCCCCCGCGGCGGCCCTGCGGCAACCTCATTCCCAGCGCGGAGCTGCGGGCGCTAGCCTCACGGCTAGGGGTAGAATATATGATAAAGACCGCCACGGAGGCGGGCTAGGAGCCGAATCAAGCAAACAATTGAACAAACAACATAGGAAGCGAGCTCAGATCGAGCTAAACACAAATCCAAAACACACCCCAAGTCACGAGAGCACCATAAGGATGATAGAGAGAGAGAGAGAGAGAGAGAGAAAGTGCCACGAGTGAAAAGTCCGATAGGCCTGCCCTGAACACGCGTCCGTAACCGGGCCCATGGTAGTGTACCAAGGCCGCACCCCCGACACCGAAGACAAAGGAACGAGGGGGGGAAGGGGAGGAAACGGAGGGAGGGGATGAAAGGGCGATGTCCGCTATGTGGAGGTAGAGGCCGAGTAGCGATAGGGTTGTAGCCCTGAATCTTCAGATCTTTTTTTTTTGACGTCGTTGTCGTTGTCGTTCTCCTCGTTGTCATCCTCAACACCGCTGTCCACTGACACCTCAGAGCCGGTGCTCTCGGCAAGCATGTAGTCCTCGTCGATCTTGTCGTCGTTCTCAGTCACGCTCGTGGACGTTGTCCCACAGGCCGGTGGCTTCGACAGCGACGTATGCGCTGACGAGCGAGCGGAGAGACGGAGAGAGGGAAAGTGAATGAGGATGCGGACAGGCCCGGCTGGGGCTGTGGGCTGTGGGCTGTGGACTGTGGCGGCGCTGGCGGGCTGGCAATGAATGTGTTGGCCTTGCGACGGGCCGCCGCGCGCGCAGGCTCACCTCGACGGCTCCTCACCATCTTCTCGCTGAGGGAGTGAGAGTGTGAGAGTGTGAGTGAGAGTGAGCAGGGCCGCCACGGGCCACAGGGGAGTCGCTGTTCTCCCATAACGTTAAGCTTGACTACGTGATCGTCGCCACTCCGGCGCAAATAGTACCTATGCTCTTTGTCCACTAGAATGTCTCCTAGATCATGCGGGCACGCACTTGATACTGAGAGCAGATGTACACCGGCGGCGAGCGCCCCGCGCTACACACATGTCGCGCCATCTCGTGAAGTGTATGAGCGCTCCCTACAGTGACAGTGAGTGAGTGGGAGACGAAGGAACAGAGGCGGCTCAGCAAAGGGATGGTGGGCGGTGGGCGAGGGCGTCGAGAACTGCTCACCGGCCACGGCAGTGGTCCGGCAGTGGTCCAAGATAATGTGCCACCATGGCCTCGCGACTCCCTCTCCCTCCCGGTCCACCAGACCCGCGAGACCACGAGAGCCCCTACTCCTCTCGCCTCGCGCCTCGCGCTATTGTCAGACTTTTGTACAGCCATTTTAGGCCCGCTCCACCTGCTGCGACGGTCGTGTGAGAACGACGCGTGCGCGACGGAGCAACGCTGGCAGGGCAGTGTGCCTGCGGTTCTGACTCACTTGTGGGAGCCCTGCGGCAGCCCGCATAGTGGCTAGGCCAGATGTGTCGGATCAGCCCGATGAAAGCGGGAGTCCTGCCGGCATTTCCCAAAAATAGAACGTCAAACTTTTGGCAACGAGGGGTAGTTCCAACACTGCGAAGTCGTTGTCTTCAAATTTTAAAGCTACCGGTAGTCTTCGTTGCGCCCCTTCTACCGCTAATCTACAAGGCTGCGAGAAGAGTGACAGAAATCTTAAGGGAGATTTACTTTGTTTGACGAAAGGCTGAAGTGTTGCAGTTGAACCGAAATCTGATGATGTGAGTGCTCCTTGTGAGAGACTGAGATTGATGTGTGAGAATTCCTCTATCCCAGATTGGGTGCACTGGTGGTAAATAGAGGATTCCACCAGCTCCAGCTAGGAGTAAAGTACCAGCTATGCTGCCTCTCAGAGAGGGAGAGAGCGAGGGGGCAGAGCTGGAAAAAGGCGGGAAAGAGGGCCGTGAGCGAGGAATAGAGGGGCGGGCGGGCGGGCGGGCGGGGGGGGGGGGGGGGAGGGAGTCGAGCGGCCGAGGGCAGAGCGAGCAGCGGGCGGGAGGCGGAGAGAGAGGAGGCGACGAGGAGGGGAGCCGCGGCGGCGGGCGAGGGGTGTGTTGGTGTGTGTGGGCGGAGTGTCGAGTGGGACGAGAGAGGGAGCGGGCGGTTGGGTTTTGGGCTCGTATGCGAGGGAGGTGAGGAGAGAGCGAGGGAGACAACGGCAAGATAGAGAGTGAGGAGAGCGTGAGCGGCAATGGTATCGACTGGCCCATCGTCCCGCTGTCCTGCTCGTCGCTTCGTGGGGGACACTCTACGTCTCAATCGGCTGGACTGCGCACCACCTGCCTCCGCTGGCGCGCCCGATGAGGTGAGCCCGTACGAGCTGTTTGAGTGCGATGGAGTTGGTCGCGGCAGTCCAAACCTCCATGCAGTGCTCGCCACAAGCTACGGCTGCGACTACGGCTTTGTGGACTCGCTGGTGGACGGATCCCCGGCCGATTTAGCCGGTAACGTCATTATCTTCGACAACCAGAGGGATCATCACCGCAAGATGGGCGGGCTCGACCAGGACACCTATGCACGCCGTACCGTTGTGATGCCACATTTTCACTCGTACGCGTCGACGCAGGCGGAACGGATGAGGATGCAGCGAGGAACGATGCACCCCAAATTAATGATTCTTGAATTTCGCTCGGTGGAAGGTGCTCCGTGTGAGCGATTCCTGCGCGTCGTCATCGGCTCGGCCAATCTGGGCCAGTACGACTCTAGGGTGAACAACCAGTACTGGGTGCACGACTTCCCATCGCGCATGTTCAAGGCGGAGCCGCCATTATCCGCACCAACCGATGCTGGCAGCAGATGTGCTGCATGCGACGAACCCATCAATGAAACTGAATGTTACGAGTGTGCGGCGCTTATACGATGCTCTTGTGAAAGGCATTTGGAGTGGGGAGAGGCATTTTGCGCTAGCTGCGCGCTCCGCAGCACCTTCCATAATG
>CM030937.1:4920425-4976431 GCA_018136815.1 Isochrysis galbana
ACCTTTGCCGTTTCCTTATCCATCTCTTTGGACCGACGCGTGAAGAGGTACGTGCACCTTCCCGAACATAAGACTTGGACGGCTGCTCCTGTACAGAAATCCGTTTCCTTGCGGAGCCTCTCGCGTGCGAAATGCGCGTCGAGTGAATTCGCGAACTTACCCACTTCCCGGATGCCTCCCTTAGCGTCCCGATTTATTTCTGCGTTGGCGCGCCTCTCTCTCGTCCTTCGACCTGACCCCGCCTGCAGGGGTCCACCTGATCCTCTCTGTCCCTGGACGATTTTCTGAAGGTGAGCACAGTGGCTGGGGCCAGTGGGCTTTGGCACACAAGCTACGGCAAGGCGTCGCCGAGAGCATGGAACACCCGCCTGTAGCTGCGATAGAGTATGCATTGAGTTCATGTGGCCGGGTTGAGGACTTTCGGCAGGAGATGTGGCGGACTCTACGAACAGGTGCAGCAGCAGCTGCTCCTGTGCGAGTTATTTGGCCAACAATTGCCATGGCGACCACAGCGCTGGACTTGCAACGGAGGTCAGCTAAAGCAGGCGGGAAGCCGTCGCCATTCGTGGATGGGACGACAAACGGGAAGGATTGGGATGATGTGGAGTCGGCAACACTGGGCCCGGCGCTGACAATAGATGGGCGTACCAGTATTATGTACGGCCCTAGCGACCAGGTGTGCCGTGAATTACGTGGAGATCTTGCTGAGCACACTCCAGCCTTCGAACATCGGCGAGGGGCGCTGCATCACATCAAAATTGCAGCTGGACTTGCACCTAAAACGTCATCGAGGCATGTGGATGGCTTGCCGCTGTGTTCTTGGCTTTATCTCGGGTCACACAATCTAAGCGGGGCAGCCTGGGGCAAAAGTGAGGAGGTCCTCGTGGAAACCGACTCCGCGGATTCGGCATCGCCGGCGACGCGTCGAGAATACGTCGTTCTTTCGTATGAGCTCGGTGTGCTCATCATCCCGCATGCACCACGGCGGTTCCCGCTACCATGGGTATCGCCAGCAAAGACTTACGGCGAGTTGGGAAATGAAGGAGTCCTCCCCTTTTCAACTGCGCGATACCTTAGCCTTCTCCACGGCAGGGGCGAGCAATCATCGCATTTGCCGACGTTAGCCAATGCTGGCAAAGCGCGTCTCACAATCGCTCAGGCAGCACAAGATGAGGTGGCAGATGCGGAGGGAGGCATACGCCGCCTGTGGGAACGCAATGTGCGATGGAACGCCACCGACGGAGCGGAGCTTCCGAGATTATTTACGATTCCTCACGGCGAAGTCCGCCGGCTTTTATATGTGCGTGTCAACGGCGCCGGTGCACAATCATATTTGAGCATGCCTCGGCCGCCAGTGGCGCGTGCGCGTATGCGGCATATCCGTGAAATGGAGCTCGTTGCACATCGGCAAGGAGGTTCAAACCTGGGGCAAGTGATGAGAAATGGATCCGAGCACATCGTGCTGCAGCTCGACGATTTCACTGTGGGTAACGGAGAAATGCGGCAACGGGGCGATGCCATGTTGAAGGCCTTCAAGCTAGCGAGTGGAGTCAAGACATATTTCATGAGTCGAGATGGGGTGGGTGTGGATGTGCTACATTCCTTCGATTCTGAGGTTGGCTCTCCGTGTGTACTGCTAGTTTTCTTGCGCTTGGATCGGCACGGCCTCCCAGCAAGCAGTGAGATGCTCTCTGCGCTAGCCTCTGCTCAAGAGCACATCGATCGTTTATTTTGGGGAGTCGTGCCGTATGACGCCTCCGAGCTACCCTCAGAGGCTACACAGCCATGCGAGCATTTCATGGTGAGGCATTCTGTCATCGTCGCGCACCAATGCGGGTTGCGTTGCGAAGATGACCTTCCAGCACTAGTTGCCATTGGTACTCGTTCAGGGCGCCAAATGCTGCGAATCTCGGGCGAGGCCGCACTTGCAGCGGTGGTTTCGGCTGAGGGTGGCTTGACTGCGAGGCTTCAGAGGCTCTACAAGGGAGCAATGCTCTCGGAGTGGACGCGCCCGAGCATTCAGCTTTTCCCGAACCGAATGGCCGATGTCGCTGAACGCCAGCATTGTCAAGCTCTTCGGGCTAGCCTGTGGGTGCGATCACGCGGATTTACACTACTGTTAATCGAGCCTGAGGGGGTGCTAAAGACGCCACTTTCGACGAAAATCGTGCCTAGTGCTACCGCAGCCTCCAACCAACGACGCAAGGGGCGCCTTTGCCTAGAGAAGAACGATTCCTTTGTCTCTGAATGCGTTGCTTTCTTCCGCGCTTTGATGCTGGACCTGCCACCTGCCCTTGGTTTGAATGGCACTATTACAGATGGAAGTGGCAGCGCTCTGCGAATCGACGTTGGCGCGGATATCCAAGCCCACTCTCTTTCAGATATAGCTGTGGTCCCAGCTGTCGACACATACAATGCCTTCAGTTGCGATGGCTCCGGGCCTACGCGAGGGCGCCTTCGTGCTGACGCCCCCAAGCTTGCCCTAGTGAGTAATGTTGGGGAGCTTGAGGTCCATCCAAGGCCAGGACAAAGCGTACCCAGTCTGGCCCACGGTGAGGCCGCTGTTCTACTCCATCGAACGGTTCAGCGTCTCGCGTCTGAACTTGGCGTGGACGCCGATGAGCTCGGCGTGAAGACGTACATCGCACCACAAGGGCGAGACATGCAAGCTCACACCGATCTGCATGGCGCTTGGGAAAAGCCAGGTCCAGGCATGCTCATTCAGGGGTTGCGAGACGCGCGGGTAGATCCGACGCAAGCGCTTATGATTGGCTTCGATTACACCGATGAGCAGGCTGCGTTTGCCGCAGGTGTGGGGTACATCGATTGTATGGCGCTCTTTAGTGGAGAGGACCTTGATGACATCTATCTATCGCCCGACCGCTTGCGCGCGAATGCGACCGCACCTCGTGTCTTTGCAGCACCAACGAGTTCCAAACCCCGACCCACAACCCGAGATTTTACGGCGGAGCGGACCACGTGCGTTGGCAAGCGGCAACGTGGATGCTAGAGTAGCTAGCTGCTCGTTGAGGGCTAGAGGCTTGAGCTTCTCAAAACGGCCCCATTTCTATTGGATAGCTTAAAATTTGAGCCTTAGACCTCTAGAGGTTGCTCCAACTAGATGAATAAAGTTGCCCCCTGTCATTGCCTAGGCCGACATGTGCTTCTATTTGCAAAAGATGGTGGTGGTGGCGACTCACAGTGACGTTCTGCGCAAGCGCGCGCGCGAGATAGCAGGAGCCTCACAAACTAGCCCCGACATTAAGGGCGGGGGGGCAGGCACTCACGGCAGTCTCTTGCGCCACGAGGGCGCCTTCAAGCCCGGAAACTGCACCCCGTCGACGTTGCACACACTCCCTCTTCTTCTTGCAACACTCCCTCTTCTTGCACACCCCTTTCTTCATGTTTCCACATGAACACAATATGAGAAACCCACCCACAGGCTCGGATCAGTCCCACGCGCACACGTACTACACATCATCTCACATGCCCGGAAGGAGGCTACCCGCGCTTGCGCGCTTGCCCGACTTCATCTGCGCCGCGGTGGTCCACTCAAGCCGTGCTGCCTTCCTCCTTTGCGCCTTCTCAGCGCCCTGAGTTGCCAATGTGCGCCTCTTAGCCTTCTCTGCCTGCATATCTCTAAGCTCAGAGTCCAAGAGCCCGACAGCTCGAACAGCCGGATCCTGCGCTGGCCCGCTGACCCGTTGTCACCATCGCTATCCGCGTCCGAGTTGCAATCGGTCGCTTCTCCTGCGCTCGCCCAAGCGCCCGAGCAACTACTGGCTGAACTCATGGAAAGCACGCCACGCGACGGGTCGTAAGGAGCCTCCGCCTTGTCTTGCATCTTCCGAGCGAAAGAAAGCCTCAAGCTGTGCAATCTTTGCTTCAGCGGCCGCCAAGCTTCCACGCCGCACGCCAGGAGGCGTCTTCTTAGCCTCGGCAAGGGTCGACGGGCCTGAAGAGGACACGTCCGCGTTGCTCGAGACGCCCCTGTTCGTTGATTGGTCAACAAAGTAAGTGTAAGCGGTCAACGGTCAATCAATGAGCTCTGAGGCCACAGTCTATTCCCCGCCACACCTACACCTACACGCTTCCACGCCTTTATGATGTCGTACTGGTCGCACCATGTGGATCACATCCCGGGGACGCCGAGGCGCTCGGAACGCCACTCAATATGGATATGAAGTCGGCGAGGGAAAGGGTCTGCAGCTCCCTTCCTTGTGCTGCAAGGAAGGCGGTAGGCGTCCTTGTACGCATCCCTGGCTAGCCTTGTTGTCGCACCTGTGAAACGAGGAGTTGAACTGGTCTAGGGTTGGGAGGAATCCGGACGTGAAGATGCGCTGGAAGAACGTATAGCTAGCAGCAGCAGCGACAGCGCACGAGGGGAGTGGCCACAAGGCAAGATGCAGGGGGAAGGTGAGGTAGGGAGCAGGTGTGGCTTCAACATTATCACTTCAGTACCGTGCGCGAGGTGAGAACATTTAGAAGTTATTTGAAAGGGTCACCGGGTCACCGGCCGGAAAAAAGCGGACATAACTTTCGGCCTCTTTCTTTGTGCTTTGTATTCTTTGTTTGGTAATAGTATTTCACATTGCATATTGCTTGCAATAGACTACAATTGACAAACGAGAAGAAAGGATCGGCTTGGGACCACATCGCAAGCTAGGAAAAGGGACACGCGGACTTCGTCAAATTTGGCCGGTGGAGACACCCTGCACAGCCAGTACCGAGAGTAGAGAGTGCACGCTGCTAGACGTGCTGACAGTGCAGCGTGCAATGTTGATTGGATTTGAGTGCATCACGAGTCGTCGGGACATAGCAATATACATTCGATGCAGTGTAGTAGCAAAAACCGCTGCACATGGAGATTGCTCAAGGAGAGCGGAGAAACGAAAGGTGGTGAGAGCGAGGAGCGCCGGCAACACAACATGCCTGAGTCGGTCGGTAAACCAGCTCAACAATTGACAATCGACGGGTTGGTTTGTTGATCAAATTTCAAGTTGCAATTTGGCTCGTATACTTGGCCTCAAAGATCTCGTCCATGACCAATGGCACACCTGTAAGAATTTTGCCGCCATCAATGTCTAGACTGAATGAACCCCAGAAGTGGCCATTCTCCCAACCTGCAACGAGCCGATCCACCCAGCCAGGCAGGGCACGAACAGCAGATGCAATGGTACCAAGATCCAAGGATTCAAGCAGCTTGAGGAAGATGGCCTTCCAGTCCGCCTCAAACATGTAGTCAACACCATGGGAGTCAGCGCGGTATCCAAGCCTCAAGCTACCGGCGACCTCATGTGCACGCATTGTGGAAATGCGCGGCGTGAGAGGCATGTGTGCCATTGCGATGCCTGTGGCCTCGAAGATGGAATCGAGCTGCACTTCGGCTTGTAGAGCTGCCGGCGGATGAATCACGTAGCTGACGAATGAGCGAGAGTAAGTGCCAATGAGATCAGCATCCTGGCCGTGCAGTGCCCATTCAAGCGATTGCCCCGACTCGAGCGCCGCAAAGATCCGATCGATTAGGTCGTCAAGGTTGGCTATGTCGAAGGTGGAGTCGACCGGCAAGCCGTCAAGACTGATGCTGACATGATCAAGCGCGCTCCAGATCGTTGATACAAGCTTCTTGAAGGTGATTAGGAGTGCATCCGTGCGCTCCGAGCCAGGGCTCTCATTGAATGCTTCCAGGGCCTCGTGCAAGATTCTCATCAATTCGTCGACAACTTGCTGCGTCGGTTGCGAGTCGCGTGATGCGATGGCATTCACGCGTTGGATGACGGTTGGTACATCGGATGGCGCGCTTCCTTCAAATATCTCATCAGCAAGAGTGGCGAGCTGGGGAGTGAGGATGACAGACATGAAATCCATTAGTGATGGGTAACTGGCATCGATGGCGGGTCCTGCCGCTGCTAGAAGGCATCGGAACGTTTCTGACGCCGCGGTGTGTCGGGTGCGCCCATCCACGCATGCGTGTAGCGCCTGCACTTCTAAAGAACTGGGACCGCCGCCTGCAGAGCCCTTGATGACCTCTTCATTGATGGCAACAACTTGTTCCCATACGAAGGACAATAGATCTGGCATCCCATCAGGCCGCATTGCGTCTAGACGCAGAATGAGCGAGAGAATCCAGTCAAGCTTGGACTCCCACACGCCAAGTAGGCATTCAATGGTCTCCGATGAGGAGATTTCTCCCTTCAGGCCCTGATGCACGCACTCTGCTGTCGCAACGATGTTGTCAAATCCAAGCATTGACATGAGCATATTACTGCCCTGAGTGTCGCACGTCGTATTCCACCACGGAGCTGTTCCTCCCGAGATCATTTTGAGCGCGATTTCTGGCTTGTTCTCAATGGCTGCTGGAGAGCCTGGCAGAGGTGTGTGACGGATTGAGGCGGAGCGCGCACTACAGCCCTCGACATCAGCACGAAAGTCAAAAAGCCCGCTCACTTCCGCCGTGAGCAGATTTTTCGAGAGTAGCAGCCGTGGAGAATCCGCGGCAACTGTGATGGTCGAGTTTGTACGTTCATTTGGACTAGCATACGTAGAATTGAGAGAGAATTCGGCTCGCTTCCCGACGATCGACATTGTTGGAGAGTTTGACACTCTCACCGGCACGCGGATGCCGTGCACATCGGCGTCTAGCTGATCACTAAGGAGCCCGAGTTTCTCAAGGGTGTACACGGCTTGATTGATGGCCCACGGGGTAGCAGTAGCTATGATGTGTTGCGAACGGTGGTCCATCGGTGGAGTGCTCGGCAAAGCGCTTGGCCCGTACGGGAACGAACGCCTGCCCACCTCGGGCGGGGAGGAGAGCACAGTAAGTACGTCAAGGACCCACGCCGGCCGAACGTAATGGATGGAGTTGACATCCGCATCGAACTGAAGATTGGCAGCCCGTGGGATGAAATTACCAACCAAGTCACCCACAGGCAGACCGTGAAAGGGCAGCCGACCAAAGATCCCCGAAACCTTGTTGACTGTGCTGGTCAGCTTGCGTGCAGTGAGGCTGTTAGTGGCCTTCTCGATGACTCCTGATACCAAATTGGCAAACGGACTCAAGCCGTGGAAGTCCTGTAGCTTGATGTTGGACAGGTGGATGTCGGTCGAGATGGAACGTACGTTCACGATGGGCTTGCCATGATACGACTCCAAGTTGACGACCATCGCGATGTTGGAGTCACGCATGTCCGCAGTAAATTTTGCGTCCAACGGTCCCGAGCACATGAAGCTGCAATCTGCCTGCCTCGCAATAGTTGATCCCCACGTGTTCGCGCTCAGACCGGCGATACTGATCATGATACCGCCCTGCTCATCGCGTACAGTGAAATCGTGGACCACGCAATTGGACAGCTTGAAGTCGTTCACCACGATCTCTACGGGCCCTTCTTTGATGGAGTCACCGTCGAGCACACGCGACATAGGGATAGAGCACACGATGTCAGCGATGACGGGCTTGAGGCTCTCCTGGACACTGTCGACGAAAGAGTCGGTGGCCCAGATGCGGAGGCTGCTGGGCTGAGCGGCGGCCGTCCCTGCGAGCAGGCCGAGTATCAGACGACACATCGAGCTCGCCATAGAGTACACAGAGGGGGAAGGGAGGGGGGGGAAGCGGGAGAGGCTCTTGGCTCGGACGGAAGCAGCCGACAGGAGCCCGCAAGGACCTCGGACGGACAAGCAGATGTATGCGTGAGAGTTCCTTTCTTCCTGCTACAGAGAGTCCTTCTATGAGAACTCCGAATACTATCTTCCTACTCTCAGGAATTACTGTATCCCTGAGTAGAGAGGCTCGCTCTCTCTCTCTCGTGCTCCGTCGCCACTCATATAAATCTTGCGGATAGGAGTAGGAGTACTTGACTAGCACTCGACAGACTATGAATATTCTAGGATTGCCTCGAACACACGAACGAACCACACAACACAAGGAGGAAGGAAGAGAGGGGGAAGAGGAAGGAAGAAAGGGAAGAGGTGGGAGAAGAGAGGAGAGGAAGAAGGAACGAGCGTGCAGCGGGACACGGGGAGAGAGGATCAATAAAAATTATGATATTGAGCGTTAGCCGTTAGTACCGCTACTCCCACTAGCCTTGTACCAACGCGACAAGCCACGACGCACATGACCGCACCAGATCCCACGGCACAAAGAAAACTAAGCACCTGATTGTACCTTTCTCCTCGCAAGCCCCCGGCTCCCGCTAGAACTTCCCACAAGCTCATTGGGGTGAAAACCCAGTTAGTCGTTAGTCTTAGTCGCCAATGTAAAAAAAATCTTCTTAAAATTCCCCGCTACGCGTGTGGCGTGAGGCAGTGTGCTAGTGTACCTCCCTACTACCCAACCTTAACCCCTGACAACCCCCTCCCCCTTTCCCAGTTCCCTCTTTATCGGAGAAGCTGGTTCCGGGGAGGCCGCGCGCGCTGCTTCGGCCGGGAGTTGGAGAGAAGGGGGCGGGAGAATGTGGTTTGTCCTCCATGCTAGTGTGAATTCGGGTTGTCTTCCGTTGTATATCGTGGGATCCTCATTGGTATCCTCTGTGGTTTCTTCTAAGACGCGATATTGGGTGCCTTAGGTGATGTTACGGATGTCCAGACATCTTGCCGCCTGCAAGAGGTCCTCCGATGTTCCTAGGTTGAACTCTTTGTCCACCGTGTAGAGCGGGCTTATCATTTTCTTAATGTGTTTGTTACTCGGGGCGTGTAGCCCCATATTCTCTCGTTGTTTTTTCAGCCTCTGAAAGAAACCGACTTTCGCCGTTACTAATAGGTGGTATCTCGAAAGGATCGCTCTTAAGATCGAACTAACGGACCTGCCGTCCGCGTTGCCATATTGGACGTTATAGAAGTCGGTTAGTATATACCTCCACGCCAGGATACCTAAGTATCCCGAGGAGGGGTGCGGTCTGTCCACTTGATAGCAAAAAAGACGTTGAGCTACTTCGGATCCCGGCCTAAGGCTAATCCCCAGAAGTCCTTCTATGAATTCAAAGATGGGCTCCGTCGAGATACATGAGGCCAGGTGGGTGGAACTCTCAGGGGCTATGCCGCAAAAGCGGCATGTTGGATCGTCAGCAAAACGGTTCGCCGTAGCTATCCTCCTATGTAGGACATGTTTGAAGTGCAAATAAGAGTCCCTAGGCGTCAAAAAGTTATATTTGTATAATTGCGATACTTGCTTCCACTTTCCCGAGAGGACCGGTAACCTTTTTTCCCATCTTAGTGTAGATTTTTGTGTTTTGGTTTTCCTCAAAGCGAGGAACGCTTTAGTCAGACCCCTGACACTAACATCCTCCAGCGTTGTACGCGTGCCTTTAAGCGTGTATTCTTGAGGTATCGGATACGCTGTTTCCGCCGGGCCATCGTACGCTCGTCCCCACTTCAGCGGAGTGTATAGGTCGTCGGGCAGTAGTTGCGGGCTGATCCGCTCTTGGATGTGGGGCTCTCCCATGACGTTGAGCTGGACTTTGTGGTAGTCGCCCCTTCGGCGCAGATAAAAGTTATGGTCTTTGTCCACTAGGACCTCGCCTATATCGTGTGCGTCCGGATCTTCCTGCGGGACTAGCCCTTGCTCCTCCGGAGCCGGGGGCGGAGTCCTCGCTTGCTTACTAAGAAGATCCATATAATCGGATGTGGTATGTAGTAGCCTTGATCTAGTCCATTCGGATATCTTTTCCCACGACTTAAGAAAGGGGCCTACCGATATGTATTTTCCCCTATGTCGTATCCAGCGTTCTCCGTCCGGCAAGTAGGCCGCACATTCT
The DNA here is from genome assembly GCA_018136815.1 of Isochrysis galbana. NCBI lineage: Eukaryota > Haptophyta > Isochrysidales > Isochrysidaceae > Isochrysis > Isochrysis galbana. The sequence continues at coordinate 4,930,175 of CM030937.1, forward strand.
TCCATAGTATAAACGTCCCCCGTGCCCGGGTTTATGGTGTTGTGAACAATAACCGTCTGTAGAGACTCCCATTTCGACCTATGCGAGTGATGGATAGCCGGAGGCTTGTGGAAAAGATTGTGCCATATCGGGGCGCCCTGGGCGCCTTCTCGTGTGATTTCTCCCCTAAGGAAGTTGATCCTTCTAAAATTTTCAAGCGCATGCTTCCAGAAGGCCGGGAGCGTGTTGTTGCCGCGAATACTCGCCGTGAGGCTCTTCGAGTCGACCTTCGAAAAGACCGCCGCTCGCCCTAAGGGGGTGCGGCTGAACCATTGATCCAAGACTATCTTCCATTCCGCCATTGACGGGTTAAGGTATCGGACTATCCATATCGCTTGGAGCGCTTTCGTGTGTTCGGCCATGGGAAGTAGTCCGACCCCCAATAGGGGCCCGTCGTCGCTCGTGCCTACCCTCGGATATGCCGGAAGGGTTATCCATTTCCGGCCCTCTTGCGAGGAGCCTAACTCGTCCGCCTGTAGCCGGGGAGACCTATCCCATAGTATAGTTTGAACGTCCGAGTCTATGGCCTCCATGAACCATGCCGGAGGAGTGGACGTGGACAGCCAATATCTTGGCGTCCCGTAGATTATGAAGTTCACTAGTAGTGTCCTCCCGTGAATGGAGAGACCCTTCAATCCTTTCCAGGTTGCGACCTTCTTCTTAAGCTTAGCGTAGAGCTTCTCCCAGAAGGAGTCGTTTTCTATCCCTTCCCAGAATGGGACTCCTAGAATGGTCGCATACTCGCCTTCTCCGAGTGTTTTAAGATACGCTAGCGTCTCAGGGACCTGCGCCCCTGTAAGTGATCCCATTCTTATTAGTATACTCTTGTTTTTGTTCACCCTAGCCCCGGTGGCGGTTCCGTAGCTCTCTAGAATGTGCATCGCCCTCTCCAGTGACTCGAACGAATTCGCTAAAATTTGCGTGTCGTCCGCAAACTGCGAAAGCCTTAACTCTCTAGGTCCTATTGTGATCCCCTTCATCTCAGGGTCGGCGTTGACTAGTCGTGTTAGGCCTTCGGCCACTAAGAGAAAAGCTAGGGGCGATAACGGGCACCCCTGGGGCATGCCACAATGTATCGTGAAAGGATTGCTTCGTCTACCATTGGCCTTGATCCATCTGATCGGGAGGGAATCCGCGTTAGTTAATAGTGTTAGCCATCTAGAGTAACCGGGGCCGAAGCCCAATGCTTGTATCGCTTTATGATAATAATCCCAACTGACTCTATCGAAAGCTTTCTCCCAGTCTATCGCCAGGGCTAATCCCTCTTCGTCTGTGTCATCTAGGTACGCTTGCACTAGCTTTAACAGATGGGTGGCTTCGCCTATCATCCTCCTAGGCACAAAGCCCACTTGCTCCTTGGAGATGATCGTATGTATCGTTTTCTTGAGTCTGTTTGCTAGGATCCTGGCGAGGATTTTGTAGTCCGTTTGGAGCAGCGTTATGGGTCTATAATTCCTCGGGTCCCTGGCGTCCCCTTTTTTATAGAGCAAAGCTATATCGCCCGAGCAGGTGTCCTCCGGTAGTGCTCCCGTCCGGTAGGCTTCGTGAAACATGTCCATCAGGCGCGGGGCCACTAGCTTTTCAAAGCTCTGATAAAACTCCATCGGTATGCCATCCGGTCCCGTGGATTTGCCCTTCGCCATTTGTCGTATAGCCCTAATGATCTCCGAGTAACCGATGGGCTTGTCCAAGAAGGACCTATGACTCGTCGGTATCTGACATTGCCTTAGCGCGTGGAGGAGGGGCTCCGCGCCCTGTGAGATCTTTTCGCTGAACAGCCATACATAGTAGCTCCGCAACGAAGCCAAAATCGCGGTGTCGTCGGTTGCTACGTTGTCTTCCTCTAGGGCCGGCTGTGGGTCTTCCCATCTCACTTCGGCGTACATCGCCGGGATGTCGCCGTTGGCGTGTCTAGGTGTGAATCTCTTAAAAAATTGCTTTGTAACAAGCTCTTCCGCCCTTATGATTTTCTCCGCTAGTGACGGGGCGGGTGAGAAAGTACGTCTTTTGTCGACTACTTTGCGATTGAGTTCCGCTACGATGTCCGGCCGGGTCGTCCCGGGGATTGCTACCATTTGAGCTTCCCTAGCTTCGGCCACCGCGTCGATTTCCGGGGAGTCCTTGGTGTACTGGCAAGCCAGTCGGGGCAGGCGGCAGAGCCAGGGACTGGCTCTGCTGGTCTGCAGGGAACAGGGCTCTCCCTGTTCCCTGCTTCTGTGCCTGGTGGGGAGGCGAGGGAGGCAGGATCATGTCGACGTCGCTGTCGGTTAGGGGGGCGACCTGTGAGCGCTTCGGCTCCGGCGGCTTGGGGCGGCCCCTGTGGGGCGTCGTGACGGCGGTGGGCTGGGGATCAGGAGCGGTCGGCGCGCGCTCCATCGCTCGAACTACAACAATAGTTTTCTCTTAGTCGCCAATGTAACATGTACATTGAAGACTTACCAGGGAAAAGCACCGGGGGGGGGGGGAGCGAGCCCTTGCAGTCGTCCCATTGAGAGTGGCGAAAGGCCCTTAGCCCTTGGGGCAAGCCAGCCTGCCCGAGCGATCCTCCGCCGAATAAACGACGGCGCCCGGGGAGCCATACCTTGAGAGGGCATCCCCGGGCGAACTTGCGCCGCTCCCTCCGCGCCTCCGCTTGTCGCCAGCCCTTCATTCCGCCAGTTTACTACTAATGTAAATGGACTACTACTACGTCGCCCGACCGATAGAAATGGCAGGCCCCCTCATCGGCGTGCATCTCTTGATTGCCCTCTTCACACTCTTGGCGACGGCCGAATTGATCGGCGTCAAAGGGATTTGGATCGGGGTTGGAATGACCACCGCACTCGACATCCTTTCTCATCCTCGCACTTTGGAAACTGAGAAATTCTACCGCTTCTCCAAGACGGACAAGATGTTACTAGCATTGGAGGCGGGGGAGATCTTGCAAAAAGCCGCGCTCAAGAAGAAGTAAATCTCCTCCACATCCTCCTTTTGGGGGGAGGGAAGGGGGGGGGGGGGGTATGAATTATACCCGCAAGATCCAAGATGTGGGGGTGTCAGTGTCAGCGAGATAAAAACTACACTCAGTCCCTTGCACCCATGCCCAAGGCCTGCGATCCATCATGGAGGGAGACGGGTGCGACCTGCGCAAGCATACATCAGCCAAATATAGCGAGGCACTTAAGGCATGCGCAACTGTCGACGAGCACGACTTCCTCCCCTTCTACCGGGTGCGGCGCGAGAGGAAGTAGTTACGGCCTCGTCTCGGTGTGCCGCTGAAACTATATAACAATAGTTTGCTTGACTCCTACTTGGCTAACAATAGGTTGGTCCACAGAGGTGCTGGGAAGGACTCAAGTCAAAAGGCGCCTAGGGAAGCTCGTTACCGCTTTAGCTCCTTGGCAAAAAATAATGACCTTGGAGTACGGGTACAGTATATTCGTAAGGCTACAAAGAGTTACCGGCTCCCGCGGTGCCCATCCGTACGCCAACCCCCAGGTTCACAAGAGAGTAGGAGGATCGGCGAATATGGCCGCAGCTGCGCTTTGGACGGAGCCCATGGAGTTCTCCTTCGCAGTGTTGGCACTGTGCACCGCCTGAATCCGCTTAATTGAGGGCCATGCATCGTAGCACTCACGACTGAAGCGGTATTGGACGATCGGTATCGAGATGCCGTAAATCTTGTTGAGCGCCGTTTGAATCCGTCTGGCTGCGCGCAAGGCACGACTTGCAACAGTGTCGGCTTGTGTCAGCAGCAGTGGGGCATCCGGTGCCAACGAAGGTGTCAATGTGTCGTTCACATAAAACAAGCCTTTGACCATAGATAGATTCCAGCTTAGGTGCACTTGATTGTAGAGTGAGCCCCATATCGAGCACTCCTGTAATCCTGCCTCCACCAACGAGGCCTTACGCTCTGCCAGAAGGCTGGCATATGCCCGTTGCTTCGCAAACGTCTCGTTCCAACGCGTACGGCCATTGTAACAATTCCATGATGTATTCACCCAGGACCACTTGTAGGCCGCAGCGGCCAAGGCTGAATCGCGTCGCTGTTGACCTCCATTGAGGAGCGCCAGTCTGGAGCGCGCATACTGAGACCGGGTTTGCGCCCGCAGCCCGCACTCAGGAATATCTGCACCTGCGTGCACGTGTGATTTGCGAAAGTTCGTCGTCCACGCGTCATGAGGAAAAGCGCCGCCGCGAGACTTGATGGAGATCTCGTCCGCAATGAAGAGCCATCCGATGCCGGATGCGCTAACATTGTGACCAGTGTACCCATTGACCCGAAAACCATTCTTGTCCATTACGTTTGGGTCTGCAGAACCCGTCTGCGATTTGCCCTGTTCCGCCTGCGATGGCTGTGTGCATCGGCCGCCGTTGAAGATGGCGGCCGGCAGGTCCCACCGAAGTAGTGATGCAGGTTGGTTGCGTCTACGTGCTTCACGCCACGCACACGAGGCGATCGCAGAGCCGCCGTTTTCCGCCTTGAAGTCGTCTGTCTGCATGCATTCGGGCAAGGAGCATTCCCACAGGCGCATGATCACCCCACCAGTAGCGAAAGCGCGATGCACCTTTTGCAACGCGTGGCTGGGCGCTCGTCCAGCTGCGATCTCAATCTCTTCAACGTTTGTATCGCATCTCCACATGCCCGGCCCTCGTTGCCAGATCTCATCGCCATTGCGGCAAGCACGCTGCAGCGTGCAAAACTCTTGCTTAGTAATCCAGCATTCATCCCACGCCAAATCTTCCCGGCACCCTGCGCACGCATGGCACGTCTGGCCCAGGCGCTGGCCACTGGACGCGAGGTAAATGTTAGGACCACCCTGACTAGGCAGCCACCCACGCGCCGCGCAAAGCGTGAAGGCAAGGTTTCGGCAAGGAGTGTAAAGAGTCTGCAGATTGGGTGGAGGATTGTCGGGCACCGCCAGATTCCAAGGCCGGCCCATCGACAAGCGGAGCACAAGCACGTGTAAGCTCCGGTTGTTGCGATAGGCTGCCTGAATGTCAACATCAGAGCCAAAGATAGGCGGCCCATGCGACCAGTGGCGCGAGTGGCTCCACTCGCTGGCGGAGCGGCAAAACTGGCGCGTGATGCCGAAGGCGGTACTCCTACGGATCCCGAAGTACGGCTCCCTGTGCGCCTGCACACCTGGAGCCAGCCAGCCGCCATCCTCACTGCATCGCATCGCGAGTGAGACATCGGGCTCGAAGCCGTCTAGCTCGGCCCACGTCTCGCCCAGCGTGGCGGGGCAGCTGCCGTGCGCGGCCGCATGCACCTCGGCCTGACAGCTCGCCTCGCTGTTGCACAGCTGGCCGCCGCGGAAGCCCAGGTTGCCAAAGCTCGGCCGCGGCGACCCCGACGCCATCCGCGCTCTCGGCGGGCGCTCTGTAATATTCAGCAGTTCACACTTAATCCTAGTACATGCCTAAAACCCCAAAAAAGGGGGGCTGAGGTATCGTTCCGTCAATTTTATGGGACATCAATCGAATGGAGCCATCAAATGTCCATGGTCATTTATATAACAATGTTCACAGACCCTATTGCTGACTTTTAATGTCTACGGTGAACACATCGCGCCGCGCGCTTTCAGAACGCAATCTTCATAAAACCCGTCAGGCGGGTAAGGCGGCCTTATCTCTTCATCTTCTTCGTCTTCTTCTCCTTCTCCTTCTCCTCGTCCTCGATCCTGTGGATGGTGTCAATGTCGTTCTGCTGGCAGGCGACCAGGTCGCTTGGCTGATCCTGGGTGACGAGGTCCGTGATGCGTGCGAGGACGGCCTTCTGGTCCTGCATCCAAAGTTTGCCGGAAGAAACCGGAGGGAAAGGAGACCAAATGCTGAAGGAAAGCCGCCTAAGTTTTCCGCAGGCGCACGCCGTGCGCATGATGAGTGGCAATCACATGCGTACGGCGTGCAGAGATGCGCATATGCGCATCCTCTGAATGTGCACCCTCTGAATGTGCACCCCCTCTACCCGGCTGGCTTCATTCCTGGGGGGCCGGCCTGCTCACCTGCCTTTGAGCATCGCCTGGCTTGCTGCCCTGATTCCTTCAGCCTGCTCCATGTGATCCACAAGCTCAAACAGTACGTCGACCAGCAGGTGGACGCACTCAAGGCCACCGTCTCCTTCAAACCGACCGACCCGTCCGCAAACCTCTGGAGGTTCACCTCGTACTTTCCCGTTCCAAAGCCATTCCTATCGACGCGCCCGGGGGCGTTCCCCATTGTTACAATTTCTGAGGGTGCTTCATTTTTTTTTTGGGTGGGGGGTCGCTTGTTTTTTGACGCGGGGTGGAAAGCGCGCGCAAAAAGCGCGCGCGTTTAGCTCGGGCTCTCTCTCTCCTGCCGCCGGTTCTCTCCTGCCCTGTCGCCGGCTCTCTCCTGCCCTGCCGCCGGCTCTCTCCTGTCCTGCCGCCGGCTCTCTCTCCTGCCGCCGGCTCTCTCCCCCTTCCCTTCCCCCTTGCCCTCCCCCTTCCCCTTCGCCTGGACTCGCGGTCGAGCGCGGCGGCTCGGGGGCACACCACAGAGGACCCCAGACGGACCGTCCAGGAGAGGAGAGATGCAGACGGCGGAGGGAGACCCGTGCGGTGAGTGGCCGGTGGATGCGCTGGGCGGGTGGTGTGTGGAGGAGGAGCTGCGCCTGCCCGAGTGGCAGGCCGCGCGCGAGAGTTTGTCGCATCTGACGCACCGGCATCGGTACCTCGAGTTGCGTTGCGGCGCAGTGGAGGTGGGGCGAAAAGTTTCGTTCCGAACAACTCCCCAAAAAGTTTCGCCAATTTGACACCTTCCCGCGTACAGGGGTAGGGCCCCTCGCACTCACTCATACTCCCGACACTGTAGTCCCGGTGACTGGATCATTACATGACTTGAACAAAACTTCTGAATAATCACCTTCATCCTCTCACCGGGCGACCACCTTCTTCTCCTCCCACCGGGCAACCTCCTCCTCCGTCCCCCTCCCCCTCTTCGCCCTCGCCGCCGCCGCTCTCGCCTATGAAGGAGGCATTTGCAAGATTGAAGGGAACCCCAAAACAGTTGGACCGATTGCAAAAAGAATCGAAAGCTCTCAACCCGGGCGAAACAGCTCAGTGGCTGTCGTACTACAGCATTTACCTCGGGATTTTAATCACCAGCTAGAATTGTTCATTGAGATCACCAGTGAGTACTCTCAAGAATATGCCGGCAAATTTATTCGTGACATTCATAATCTAAACAAAGAATATCATGACGTAGTCGAGGAAGCTTACGATGCAATACGGAGTAAACAGGGAAACACCTCTTGAAGGGCGTGTCTCCGCGAAAGAGCGGACGAGACGACGTCCCCGCCGGAGAGCAACCGGGACGGGCTACGCCGTGCTCGGCGTGGGCGTCTACCAGGCCCTCTCGGGGCGCGCCCTCATGCCGAGCCAAGGCGACGCCGTTCTCGTCGCGTACGGGGTGCTCCTGGGCCTCTCCTTCGGGGTGCTCGCGGGGGGGCTCATGGTAGGGTGAGAGTCCCCACGGGAGGGGATTTCTTTTATACCGGTGCATCGCGTATCGGGAAACGAGGGGTACCAAATGAAGGCAAACGACCTTACCTGGTTCAAATCAGCTCTTGGTCTACCACCGGTGATGGGTAGTAGAGAAATTACAGTGGATGTGATTGCTCAACGCGCTCTGATATCCCGTGTATTATTGCCACCGTACGGGTAAAAAAACTTTTCGCACACACCCTAAATCCAACGGGAGTACACTCACACCCCCAGTGTGACTGAAATCTAGTTGTGTTTCATACATGTGATGTAAACCGCGCCGGCGCGCGATGACGACACGCAATGAGCCCGCAGCTGAGCGGGCGCGCTTGTACAACCGTGGCGCCTTGCGATACCTGCTCAACGACGACTACCCTTCTGTGCGTGACAACTACCCCCCTGCGCGTGGGCTACTACCCCCCTTGCGCGTGACGACTACTCTCCGCCCCCCCCGTGAGCGTGCGTGAGCAGGGGTGCAAGGCGGAGCTGGGGAGGGTGTGGGTGGCGCGAGCACGTGGAAGATCGACCCGATTGGCACCCATAAAGGATAAATACAGGGGCTGTTGGGGGTCGGGGGAAGGGGCTCACTTGATCTTGATCGCAGCATGGACCAGGGTCAGACGGCCGCCACACCACCGGGAGGCTCAGCTGGCTCTCAAGAGCGACGACCGTCACCGTCTCGTTTCTCACTCGAACGAATTAAATAAAACTCCCACGAGTAGCTGCCCCTCCCTCCTCTCTCTTAGTCCGCCATAGTGAAAGAAAAGTAACTCGGGTCCTCTTTCGACGGAACGCGACCTCGAGTATGAACTTAACTTAGTTGAGACGCTCTCCCACAACATACGAGTACACGCGTCCGACTATCTTTCTACATGGGTCGGAACGACCGAGTGACAATCGGCCAGAACGTAGTAACCATCGTCACACAAAGAATGCCGACACTGTCGTCACAGCAGCTCTTTGCCCTTGAATTTGAGTATTACTTTTGGATATTGACCCCGTTTCCGCTTCTTGATGCCGGCAAGTAACCGAGTGATGTCGCCGTAGCTCCCAGTTTTTTCATTTGTCGCTCGGGCGGAGAACGGCGCACCGTTGGTGACTTGAAGAGGCAGCGCACCGTTGGTGACTTGAAGAGGCATCCCCGACTGCAGCATCGGATACGAGGGCGCCGTCTGAGTTTGGAAAGACACCATCGTACAGCCTAGTTGGCACACGGGGTTGCCGGCCAAGTGAGCGCTCCCATACGACTGATCGATGCCCGGTGTGAAGGCGTGGCAACCATTTGTCACGGCCTTGTCACAATGCGCATGCGTTCCTAGCAAGAAATCCCGCTGCTCGTGTGTGATGTGGTTTTGGAGTCCTTGCGAAAACGTATGAGAACGAGCTTCTCCCAATGGACCAAGCAACGCCGGATCAGCCGATTTAACGTAGTGTTGCGGCGCGAAGGTTGCAACCTCTCCCCACGACCGTCGCTGCATCTCCTCCTGCGAGGGCTGCATCGAGAAATATTGTCCGGCAGGCCATTGCGACGGTGCCGAATGACACGGGGCTGCGGTTGCGCACTGGCAGCCCTTTCCATGCCCCGCGGCGATGCCAGCATGTGAGGTAGGCCAAAGGGCCTCGAGCAAATTGGAAGGACTTGATGCTCTTCCGGGATGATGTCCCCCCTGAAACTTAGCCTCACCGTCCTGCCCTTGCACCCTGTGGTTTCGAGCTAGCATATTTGCTTCACGTGCTTGCGCTTGTCTCACCCGCTCCTCAGCTTTCTCCCGGCGGGCTCTTTCCATCTGCGACTTGCGTGCCTCCGCCTTCAATTCGCGTGCCTTCAGCTTCTCCCGTTGTGCTGCCAACTTTGCGGCCGCTTGCACCTCCACCTTCCGGCGTTTGGCCTCTTCAGCCCGTTCTCGCTCGCCCGTTTTAATCACCTCCCGGCACACCTTCTCTAAGACTGCGCGTACCTCGGCGTCATTCCTCAAAGCTTGCATTCTCTTTGCGGCCGCTTGCACCTCCACCTTCCGGCGTTTGGCCTCCTCAGCCCGTTCTCGCTCGCCGGTTTTAATCACCTCCCGGCACACCTTCTCCAAGACTGCGCGTACCTCGGCGTCATTCCTCAACGCTTGCATTCTACGCCTACGTTCCTCCTGAAGCAATTTGTTACGCTGTCTTTCCACTTTACGTAGCATTTGTAGCCGCTTTGTCTCAGCAATCTTGGCCATACGTTCCGCTTTGACTCGGGCTTCCTCAGCGGCTTGTGCTACTTCTCTCTCCGCCTTCATGCGCATCTCCTCAGCCTCCCGCCGTTGTTGCTCCTGTAAAGCAAACTGTCTAGCGGCCTGCACTGCAGCTGCAGGAACGGCTACGCGCCGGACTTCACCTGCCTGCCAATGTTCTGGAACAATGAATCCGAAGGTGCTTTCACCCACCCGCACGCCAAGCTTGGATCCAGGCGGTGCACCAGGTGGGATGACCACGTTCAATTCCACGATAGCCGGGGTGGCCGGCACTACAACAGGCAGCCCTGGAATAAGTGGCGCCGGAACTATCGGCACCGGAGCTGGCGGCACCGGAGCTGGCGGCACCGGAGCTGGCGGCAACGGAGCTGGCGGTGGTGGGCGGACATTTTCTTCCACCTTCCGTATCAAATCCGTGACCGCTTGACGGATTGCGTGCTCCGTTGTGCGTTCACTACGCAGGATTTTATTTGCGATGAGCGAGCGTGAACGGCGCGGAGCGGCGGTGCGAGGACCCGCTGGATGCTGCGGGGCTGAAGCACGCTTGCCATCCGAAGTGCCACGCACGTCGATGGTCACACCGGCATCGGGTGCGCCTAATGCACCCCTCTTCTTCGCCGTATGCTCATCGGCTGGATCAACACCTCCCGCATTGATGCCACCACCTGAGCTAGCCGACGCATCGACGTTGGCGCAGTGAGCCAAGGAGCCTGTGGGCTCGCCATCAGCTCCGAATGAGTAGACACCGGCACCACCTCGACCGTCAAGTACTTCGGACGTTCCACTCTTGCAGGTAGTCGCACCGATAGGCATAACGGTGCTCGCGTTTCCGAGCGTGCTGCAAGGCTTGTCCCGTACATGCGTACTAGCACTCGCGACCGGGTTGATGCTCGAGGCTACTGAGCCTGCTTCTGTGCTCTGTGGTGCAGTATTGCGAAAGACTTGATTGGCGTGAGCTTTCATTCGGTCAGCCACAATATCCATGGATGCGTTGCATATGCGGCTGTCTGAGGGCTCCGACGTATTGGAATGTTCAGGCTCATCGGTAGCTGCGGGAGCAGACTCATTTTCTTCCGGCCCTTGCGAGCCGCCTTCGGGTGAGTCGACAGCGCCCGCGCTGCGCGCCGCATCCATCACAGCAGATGATGCGGGTGCGTCCCGCTTCGACGGAACTTTTGATGATGTGTTCGATTGTATGAAGACTTGCTCCTCCTCGACATGAAGGCCCAATCGCCAAAGGACTGCGTCCAATCGAGTGTTATGGCCATCATCACATCCTCCTCCTTTGCCCGCAGTATCGGCGCCACCGAGTCCATCAAGCAATAATTGTGCGCATCGACGACAAAGTCCAACTCCACTCGAGGAGCACCGGAGCGTGGCGTTAGCCGTTTTGCCATCGGCTCCGGGAGGAAAAGCGCGTGCGCAGCTAGCGCAAATCTCGTGAGGGGCCGACGCCATGGATGCAGGCAGCTCGCCAGCTCGTCGCATGCGCCGACTGGCGCCAACGGCAGAGATGTCCTCACATTCCACGCCAACATTACTCGAGGTATTGCGGATGTGCACATCGCCGCTACCACGAATGCTATCCCGGCCGCTACTACTAGATGCGGCGACTGGTGCGGTCATGGGCGCGCCCCGAGCCGAGCTCTGCCCGCTCCTCCGATTATCTCCGGCGCGGTCAGCGGGTGAGCGTGAAGGTCGTCTTCCCATCGCGTCGCTTCGTCGCGTCGGAGGTTTGCGGTCGCCAGCTCGGCCCTGACGAGCAGCAGGTACCGAACGCATCGCTCTATTCTGAAATTTGCTCCGTTGACCTCTGAGACGAGTCTTGCGATTGCTTCCTGTTTCCGTCGCCCGTGACCCCTTCTCCGAGTTGTGGCTCACACCCCGCCTGATGGGCTTGTCGTCACGTGATGCTTTCGACAACTCGTCCATCTGTGTTTCGGATGCCCGTCCACGCTTGTTGGCGCTGCGTTTGGGATAGCACTCTTCCGATCGCTTGGGTGCGCCTTGACGTGGACTTGATGTAGTCCTGTCGTGGCTGTCGGCGCATGTCCCCGGTACAGCGGCAACTGAGGATTCTCGTCGAGGCGCGATCTTTGCATTCCTTGCCGCATTTCGTGCGAGCGCCGCCTGGCGCGCGGACAGCCGCTTGTACGGCTCGCTCGGTATGACGTTTTGGTAGCCAACAGGATGTGCTAAGGCTGTAGCTCTCTTGGACGGCCTCAAAGGCGACACTGGTGGAGCATCTTCATTCAGCTCACCACGCAAGCGAGAAAGTTCGCGCACCTGTGCAAAATTGACGCCGACGTGTCAAGGCCCGCCTGTCGGGTTGATATTCGCATCTCACACCACAGCTCTGACGCACGAAGAGCAGCTCTGAGCTCACCACACCGAGAAAAGGTGCCCAAGGGGTGTGAGGTCAAAGGCACCCAAATGAAATGAGCATTCAGAGGGTGTCCATCGCGTGATTAGCATTACCTGAAACTCTGCCAATTTGCACAATGGATGCGAGAACTTCCACCCGCCCGTCCTGCTGTCAGCCTTCTTGAATGCACCATTGCATGCCGTTGACAGCTCTCTACGCAAGCTACGCAGATCGGATGTCAGGGAGAGATGGCGCCCCTGCATGTAGCACCCAAGGGGCGGTCCGAAATCGGCGCCTTCAGCCTGAGCTAATCTGCAAATATTTCTCATCAAGATGGATATATGCTTTTGTGAAAGCCGCGGCCTGAAGAAGGCGTCAAAGCGGCTCAGCCAGCCATCGGAAATAGCGGATAGCTCTGCCAAGTCGGAAGGTGAAAGGTCCCAAGCACAAGCACTCACAACCTGCCCAGAGGCAGCATCGCGCTTCGAAAGATTTCGCAGTGGGGGTTCTGCTGAGGTAGTCTGGTCGTCCAAGACATTGGCTTCCAGGTCGGACGCATCAATTGCTCCAGAGCCAACGCCTTGAGGACTGCCAGGCTGTTCCATCCGTTGCTTGCCCTCCCTCCGCATCTGCGCGCGCTGCTGCTGGAAGCTGTCGACCATGTCCTTTGCAGCGGTCAGGAGCATCTCCTCAACGACCCACGATGCACCGGACAGATCCTCGCCCCGCCAGCGCACCAGGTACTCTGGCACGCCCAACCTGTGACGGTAGTCGAGGATCTCTGCGAGGTGGCGCTGCTCCGCCTGCGGAGGCTGCGTCGTCATCGGGTAAGTTCGAGTATGAGCGCGCGCAGTCGTGTCGCACCGCGCATGCAGCGGAGGGGCAAGAGGGAAGAGGGGAGGGAGAGGAGGGGGGAGGCTTCCGCGCACCTGCGGCGGCTCGTCCATTTTGGCGCCACTCTCTCTCTTTCCGCCTCTCAGCCACCACTGCCCCCCCCCTTCCCAATTCCATAACTATTTACGAGAACTCTACTTCTACGTAGTCGTATATACTGGTACCACTACATTTGAAAGAGCTCTTCCTTCCTTCCTTCTGGCCTCACGCGCCAAAATGCAAAATGCTAACAAATCTTTATTGCTTATTGCTAGAGTAGTCGTTAGTTGGCCAGCGGGTACCCATACTTCTCTCAGGCATGGGGTTCCGTCGTTCCGCCCCCTAAGCCCCCCCTCTCTTCAGTCTCAGTCTTCACCAAGGAAATGGAAGAAGCCGAAGATCTAACTTGATTAAAAAGAATGGTCTCGTAAGCACGCACTAAGCACGACGCACCATGCACCACTGCCACTGCTTGTTTATTGTTTACGGCCCCCAGGATTTTGGTGAGCATGGAGCATGGGCTGCTTTGCTATTTGCCGTTGTACCGTTGTATATTACTCATTTTCGATTTACGAATTTACGGCTTTTTCGTCTCATGAGTCATGAGTCATGAGAGCACAAGCCCGAACGTAAGCAATTGAGCACGCGCCCCCCGCGCGGCGCCTCCGCCGCGTGGCCGAGCGCTGAGCGTTGTGGCTGTAACCACCCTCGAACGGGCGAACGGGTGGGCGCACCGCCAAGACCAAGAACTTAGACTTAGACCTTGCGCTGCAAGCCTGCAAGCCGCATGCCGCATGCCGCATGTTGGCCCCGTAGCTCCAGTGCGGAGTTGGAGAGTGGAAGAGTGAAGAGTGGAATGGGAAGCTTACACTAACTAATCAGAGTAACGCGGAACGTGGACACGTGAAAGCAGAGGCAGAGGTCGCGCCCTCGCACCCGCAGACATGACCTGGACCTCTAGACCTGGAGCAAGCTGAAGTTGAAAAGCTGAGTGTTCTGTGTTCAGGCATGGAAATGAAACCTAGATGGGAAATACGAAATACGAAATACGGTGCTGGGCCTGCGAATACGGCCAAATACATATGTATTTGGCCTCTGGCCAAATACAAATACATTTCAAATACATTCGAGGCCTATAACCTAGGACGCGCTTTAAATACAGCCAAATACACATGTATTTGGCCTCTGGCCAAATAATACGGTAAATACGTATTTCCCATCTAGGAAATGAAAGCACGCGTAAGTGGCAAATAAATGGCCACCAAGGTTGCATTCGCGCGCGCCTCGAGGCGAGCGCGCGACACTCGACGGATAAATACACCAAAGCTCACAGGACGTACGAACGTGGCAACAAGCGAAAAGGGTGGCGGGTGGACCATTTCTGTGAACTCCGTACAATTATTACATCGTAGTACTTTGTTGCCTTATTTTGGCTTGCTCGTGCTGACCCCGGTTCTGCGGCTCTGCGCTTCCAGCAGCAGCCGATGGCGCGAGAGGGCGATTCTCACCCGACGCGGCGCAGGCCGGGCGCGCGGGCGGCGGAGGCTCAGCGGTCTGCCAGCGGTGCGAGACGGGGCTACGACACACTGCCCGGACCCCTGCGCGCGCTCATCGACGAGCCGCTCGCCCAGCCGAGGCGGCCGTCTGAGCTGTCTGTCCTCAAACAGACGGTCGCCGGCCTCTACCACGATACCCGGGCGTGGGTGGCAGAGGAGGACGAGATGCGCGAGCTCGTCGCGTGGCTACATGATAAGGTCAATTTACTCCAGCGCGCCTTCCATTCCCTCTCCGACTGCCTCGTCGAGGAGGTCGAGAACCTGCGCTCGCGCGCCGACCAGCAGGCCGCAAACGTCGACGAGGCGCTCCAACAGGCGCGCGAGGTCGCCCGGCTAAAGCAGGAGCTGACGATGCTCTCGCAAGCTCGTGCAAACCACACTTCGCTCGTGTCAGAGCTCACTCGGCACCGTGAGGGGCAGGCGAGCGAGGTGAAGCGAATGGGCGATGCGGTGGCAGCAGTCCGTGAGGAGATGGCTGAGATGCGTGCGGCATCGGAGCGAGAGGCCCGGGCAGAGCGCGCGGCGCGTGTAAAGCTGCAGGAGTACGTGGCCGCGCTCGAATCACGACTTGCGCAGCAGGACGCCATCGTGCAGGCGCACGCGCAACAGCTCAAGACGGCGCAGGCGGCACTGAATGGGCTCAATTCAGATGGGCGCCACCGGCCCTTGGAGGGCAAGCAACAGACGCTCAGCGAAACCAAGTATATCACTGCAGACGAGCGCAAGCGCCGCCAATGGCGTGAGCAGGTGCTCAGTCTGGCGGAGGAGCCAGATTTGCAGCCGAGCAGGCATCATTCGGCCTTAGCGTCGCTGAATCGGCTAGCGGCCATTACCTCATCGCACCCCACATACTTGAAGGCAACGAAGCCAGCATATCTCAGTAGCCCGGAGGACACATGAGAAAGATGATGCCAGCTCCAGGGGTCGTCCAGATCTATTGGATAAGGATATTGTGGGGGGGGGGGGGCTCCTCATGCCACCTCACATCGCCCTCTAAGCCGACCTAGATGGCAATTATTGATGGCAGTGTCTTAGATTGGTCAACGACAAAAGAACAAAAATATCTGAAGCTCCTGGGTTGCACACCTACTATATCAGGGTTTCCCTGTTTCTACTTTTACATCGCCCTTACCTTCCCTCCCTCCACCTCCTCCCCTGACCCCCTTCATTCCTTTATTTTCGGTTTCAGGGCTCCGGCCCTGGTGCACTATCGACACTACCACGGGCTTGGTTGCTTTTGGAGCGTGGGGCTTCCGGGCAGGCCTGTTCTGAGTCCATTTTGGCGGGACGGATGACGGATGATCGGTCGAGCGTGAGGGGTCAACGACAAAAGAAAATCCAATTTAAAGTACTTACCTCGCGCGCGGCACTGGGACTCCCTTCACTAGCCACGCCCATACTCCGTCCTTTTCCTCACTGCCCACCTTCCAGCACCTCCCTTCTCCCTTTGTGCTTGGTGCTCTACTAAGGGGCTCAGGCTGTGGGGGAGACGGGATCGAGCGGGGGCTGCACCTGTCCCTAGCTAGCGGTTCGGTTCACGCCTTCCTCCTGTGCCGCTGTGCCGCTAGGTGGCTTGTTTCTGTAGTAGCGGTAATCGGGTGGTGTGGTGGCGTAGGGTTAGGGCGGTCAAACCCTATTTTAACTCCTAACTAAGTTCTAACGGTGTCAAAATGAAAAAGTCAGAATTGAGGAAACACAAACACACCAAAGCAAAGCGGTAGAAACCCCGGAAAACACCACCCATCTAGCCCATGTTCATATTCAAATTCGATGCCCTTTGGGCCGTAGTTTCACTCGGAGACGGCCCAACGTTCAATGGGCTCCGCGGAACCGCGGATGGCGGATGGCTGATGGCTGATTGCCACGAGAATTCGGCGCGCGGCCTACTCGATTGGCGCGACTATCCGGTATCCGGGTGACCCTTGTATATTTTGTATTTGCATTTGGTGTCTGGCAGGGCCCCTCATGCAGATGGATCGCCGAAAACGGAAACGCACCGCGCCCGGTCTCTATTTGAAATTGAGCTTTTGAACCCTTTGCGACTTTAGCGTCTTTTGTCTTTTGTCATTAGTAGTATTTGGCTACGTTTTGCGTTTTGTTGTGGGGGTACAAGGGGGGGTCTGGGTCCCAATGGCCAATCAATGGGCCAATGGGCCCCAGATATGTGCTTGTGCTTGTTGCTGGGTCCATTGGGAATTTTCTACTGAAAAAAATCCTCAAAATTTCTCAACCGTGAGATGGTCATTTTTTCATCCCTAACTGATAACTAAAATAAAAACCTGTTTGCTGTTTGGCCGCCCTGCCGCCCTACCTCATGGCCGCGCACGAGGTGAGAACATCAAGAAGTTTTTTTCTCTCTCTCTCCATATCCATGGCTTCCCCCACATAGCGGCCCACACATACGCGCCGCCACCCAAACATGATACAAAAGGCCCGTGTCTACCCCTCCCCCAAGGCTAGGCCCAAAGTAGTGTACATAGGACGACCCCCCGAAACCAAACTGTGACGAATGAGGTGGCTTGGGAGCGGATGTGCCTGTGGATGTGTGTGGTGCTTGTGGATGTGGTGAAGCTTGGGCAGTGTGGTGCGCGGAAGGGGAGGGAGAGCGCGATGGCGGTG
Source organism: Isochrysis galbana (assembly GCA_018136815.1). Lineage (NCBI taxonomy): Eukaryota > Haptophyta > Isochrysidales > Isochrysidaceae > Isochrysis > Isochrysis galbana. The sequence goes on from CM030937.1 coordinate 4,947,345, forward strand.
ACGAGGCGGCTCCAGAGGTCTTGTTACATGGTGTGAGAGCGGGGTCGGAGGACATGGTGGCAAGCGAGAACGGGGTGGGGCACACGGAGACAGACACAGAGAGGGTGCTTCCGAGCGAGCGCGCCAGAAACAAAAAGATACAAAAACAAGGGGCAACGGGGGAAAAAGGGACACGGGAAACTCTAGGAACAGAGGGAAAACTAATGGAACGAAGGGGAGGGGGAGGGCCGGGCGTCGGAGGGGGGAAGCGAGGGGCGAGCGCGGGGGAACTCCGAGCCTCGTGGGCCGAGGGAACAGAAGGAACCGCTGGGGTTGCATGGAAGGAGGGAAGGAAGGGATCCCGGCGGGAGCTGCATGCGAGGGAACCGGGAGAGAGGGGCGGAAGGGGAGACACGCTCTAAGAATAGAGTGTGTCGGGGACGCTCCCCCTTGCATGTGAGGAGGCGCGCTCTAAGGATAAGAATAGAGCGTGCCGCGTGGGGTGTTCCCCTTACCCGCAACACGAACAAAAAGGAACGAGGGGGGGAGCGGGAAGGGGAGTGAGGGTGGGGAGAAGGCGATGTCAGGTGAGGTGTGGACCCCAGCGAGTGGGACAGCGGATAGCAATAACGCAATAACGTAGTAGTCATCTTCAAGAATATTTTTTTTCATATCCATGGGTTCGGTGTGAGATGACCGCAGGTCTACAACGGCTTGAAACGACGAGAGTGGGCCCTGAGACACAGCATCGATGGCGGCGATGGGAGGAGGGAGAGTCGAGAGTGGTGCGCTCTCCATGACATGCCATGACCATGGCCCTATCTTTCTAAAGATAGATGTGTGTGTGTGGGATGTGGGGTGTGGGGGACGGATGGGCGCGGGGGGGAGGGGGGGAGGCCGGGGGGGGGCGTGCGCGTTTTGGGCGGCAAAGGCGGGTGGCGCGACGCGGCGGCGGTTGGGTGCGTTGGTGCCGCAATAGGAAAGCCCCCCCCCCCCCCCCCCCCCTCCCCCCGTTTGGGTTTTGGGCGCGAAGCGAGATCGGGAGGGGGAGAAGAGCGCGAACCGAGGCAGCGCCCGCGAGGGCGGGGGGGGGGGGAATCCACACTCCTTGTGAGACAATTGACTTCTCTATTCCCTACAGCGGCACTTTACAGAGAGAAAAGGAGAAGGGAACGGCGGCGGCCACTGAGCGAGAAGCCCCCCCCCCCCCCCCCCCCCCGCCCCCCCGCGCTTTTCGCGCTCTTCGCTCGCCCGCTCCCACCCGCGACCGTCGCCTCGCTCTCCCACTGGCTTTCCTCTCTCCCTCCCCCTTCTCTCTCTTTCCTCTCTCCCTTGGTCTCCCCGCCTCGCCCTCTTTTGTTTCTCTCCCTCATTCTCTTTTCTCGCTCAAAGGTCGCTCGCGCACGTCGGCGAGCGATGACCACCAATCTCTTGCCGCGGCCGGACCATTCCTTCTCTTCCCTCTTCTCGGCAGCCTTTGTTATGTATTCACGGGGTGCCCCAGCGTCTCCCACCCATCCTCTTCAAGCCGACGCGTGTCGCTCTCTCGGCCTCCCGCGCTTCCCGTCTTCACCCCCCCTTCCCCTCTCCCCAACGTCTTCCCAGCTCCCTCCTCCTCACGACTCGACTGTGGGGAGTCCAAGCCAGCCAGTTGATCTGTTGCTCACCCACCTCTCGCGAAGGTGCCATCACGCACACGAGCACGTACAGCAGCCTCCCGCAAGATGGGTGTCATTGATTTCTGGCAGCGCGCGACAGCCGCCGCCACCACCATCCAAGCCCTCGCGCGAGGTCGGGCCGTGCGCCGCGCCATCATGGGCCGCGATGAAACGGCGCTGTGGATGTCCGCCTCCGGCTCTCCCACTACCCCCGCCAAGACCGCCTGTTTGACCCCCTTCCATCTGCTGGAGCCACCCAGCACGCCTGCGTGCCATACACACCAGCAAACCCTGCAACTGTACCAGTCCATACCGATGCACTTGATGCCGGTGAAGCAGCACTTTACGCATGGACTCACAGCACAAGACGCAGCTGGCTCAATCCAGTTGCATCTCAAGGCCATGCAGCCGCCGCCACCGCCGCCTCCGCCGCCGCCACCGCAGCAGCAAGCCTACATGGTACCCCCACCAATCCAGACATCCTTCCAACCACCCTCCCCGTCAGTGCTGCAACGATCGATGAGCGACGGAGCCGAACTGCAGAGCCCTCGTACTGCATACCGCTCTCACATCCAGCCCCGCGTTCACTCGATGGAGGTGCCCCAGTTCTCCGCCCACCACTTTAGCCCGTACCATCCGGCCCCCGCCACGCCCGAGCAGCAACGCGAACAGCTGCTCACGGCCATCGTCATCGACCGCCTCTGCGCTTGGGGTGAACATCGCGCGCCACCGGACTGGCCTTCGGAGCTCGTCAGCCCCGGCCCCATTCCCGCGATCGTCGATGCGCTCCTATCTACGCGTACTCGTTCGCTCACCTTACCCCAACTCATCACAGCCATCAAGGAGCGGACTGGGGGTGGCTCTTGTGGCAAGGCCCTCGACATGCTGAATTTGAAGGCATACGTCCGGTGCTTCCCCACCCTCTTCATCCTGCACTCAGGCCGGACGCCCGCGGGACGCCCGCTCGATGCGGTTGAGCTGCGAGCTGTCGACGCCGTCGGCGTGGCAGCTCAACAGCTCGAATCTATCACTAGCAGGATCGAACGCCACGCACTCGCAACCTCCATTGCGGCCAATGCTTGGTCAAGCCATGTCATGCCGCTTGGCCGCAATACGAATACAACGGCCCCATCGCCAGCTCTCACCATCTCACCGCCGGTGATACCTCAGCCGTGCGCTAATGTTCCGGCCTCGTGCGCCAACCAGCCAAGGCACACTTCGGCCTTCAGCCGTGTCAACCCCATGAGCCCGCTCCAGCCAAAAGATCTCTTCGGGGCCGCTCTAGGGGCTCAGCCCTTCGGCGGTCAGAATAAGGACGATGCTGCCACGATGCCCATATCAGATGTGTCGTGGACACCCAGTGACGCGGCACGCTTTGCGCTCTTTAGTGGAACGGACAGTACCAATGCCAGCAGCCAGATGTCAAATGCCAGCATATCCAGTAAGGGCGATAAGCCCCCGGCAATCCTTGCCCAGCTCAACGAGCTCTTCGGAAACTGCGCCGTCGACGCCCCAACCGCGTTAACCCCAGCCGCCGCAGTCGCTCCTCCCACTTCTGCGATGTCTGGCTCCGACATGGCGTCCGCCCGCCGTGCTTTCATGCGGCGATTTGAGCTCGATCGGCTCTTCGATGAGGCTGTCGACCGCGCCATTAAACATAATGTCTCTTCCCCGGTGGAATTCATCGCGCAAGAATTCCTTCGGATGGCGCCGCCTACATCATGTGTGTGAAAGGATCACAACTACTGCATCGCTTATGGCGCCAACCGACCTCTCATTGTCGCGGACGGTCCTCTTGATATTTATGATGCGGTGATGGATCTGGGGGGGCATCGGGCACCTAGAAGCCCATACATGCCAGGCGCCTACATCATGTGTTTGAAAGGATCACTTCTACCGCATCGCTCATGGAGCCAACCGACTTCTCATTGTCGCGGACGGCACTCTTGATATTTGTGGTGCGATGATTGATCCATGGGGGCATCGGGCACCTAGAAGCCCATAGATGCTAGGCGGCACGTCCTCAACAAACCTGTTGCAACCGATGGAACACGAGATGAAATGCGTTGATTGTCTATACTGTGACAGAATTCTGTGTATTTGGTTGGGATCTTATTGCTTCCATGGCTGATCTTCGAATAAATGGTGGTTGGACGAATCGTGAAGTTTTGGGCAGGGGTTGCGACTCGCCACGAAACTACAGCAGATGTGTTGTGGCTGCTCCTCGCCGATATGTTCTCGTATTGGATCAGTGGCTGAGAGACGCAAGCGAGTGGCCCAAATATCTCACATTGTCTCTGAAGTTGATGCGGTGGACGCAGGCGCTTTAGAATTGCTTTGCGATGACCGTCCTGTGCGGGATGCCACTGGCGGTCCTCCAAAGGCAAAACCCAAAACGACTTAAATGTGTTTTAAAGCCTGCTGTCTGTTGTTAGATGCCTAGACAGGTATCGCCCTGCTGCCACATTGCGTACCTATGCGCCCCCCCCAAACAAAGTTTATACTTAGTTCGCCCATGGGGGGGCACGAGCCCCCCCCTCTCTCCACTCCTCCCCTGCCATGGGGGAGGAACCACCCATGCTCCTGGCATGCCTGATGGCTTGCTTGCCAAGAGCAGCACACTGTCATGCTGACCCACTCTCTCACTGGCAGGCTTGCCTGCCTCGCGCGTCCTGGCCAGTCGTGGCCAGCCCATCGCTCCAACCCCCCCTCCCCCCCTGGTCGACAGGCAGACAGGTGCAGAGTGGGGACCCCTGAGGCTCAGGAGCGCCAGCGAGGGAGAGGCAGGGGAGGCCAGGGCCCAGCCCGCCAGCCTCCTCCTCTGCCCCTTGAGCTGCGACCTCCAGGAGCCTCCGGGGGTCGCCAGGGGCAGCTGCGGGCCTGTCGCAGGCGCGCCATCGCGCGTGCCGCAGGAGAGGAGAGAGAGCGAGCGGAGAAGGGGGTGGGCGGAGCGAGAGCTCCGCTCACCGAAAAATAGGTAAGTCCCGCCGCACGCACCTGTTTACAAGTTAAGTCGGATCTGAGGCCGCCGCCAGCCCTATAGGCATAGGAGGAAAGAGGGAACGGATCACCGGGGGGGGGCGCGGGCCACTGGACCATATATCTAAGCCCTTCACCCCGATCCCCCTAGTAGTGCACGGGGGGAGCCGTCTGATGGCGGGGGCGGGGGGCCTAGCGTTTGTGGGATGGGAGGGGCAGACCTCTTGCATTTGTTTTGCATTAGTCTCGGGGCTAGACCGTCCCTGTGTGGGGGCCAGGCCTCAAGGCCTTCCCCATCGGATTCCTCGAGCGGAGGCATATTGCATATTGGCTCCTTCGGTCCGGTGTTATCCCTGGTCGCTAAGTCCGGTGTGGCTTTTTTGTTGTATTATGTGTTGTATTATGTGTTGTATGTTGAGGCGCTCTAGTAATGTTACGAGTTTACTACTTGGAACTAGTTCATTGTCGTTGTTTGTTTCGAATAGTGGGCGGAATTCGTTGACGTCTATATGTTTCTTGGGTTGGCGACCCATGTCTGCTTTGGCTCTTCTCGATGCGTCTGTATTGTTGCCGTAGAACGCCGCTTTACATAGCGTGGTGTATCTCTCTAGTACTCTTCTGACGACGTGGTCGCTGTTGAATTTGATGTTGTCATAGTGTATCCGGTAGAAATCAGTGAGTATGTATCTCCATGCTAATAGATATAAGATCTCTCTTGAGGGCAGCGATGATGATTGTGGTAGTGTGTCCCTTCGCCATCGAGTGGGGTTCCCCCCGACTCGGGCGTGGATGAGAGGGGCCTGGTGGCCCTTGTGGGTGTGCTGTCTCGGCTGTTCTGCCCTTGGGTACCAGGAGCCTTTGCGCCTTGCTTGCTTTGAAGCATTTGTTACGCAGGTCCCTTTTGCTGAGGTTTGTGTTGACTGGTCGGGTCTGGTCCTCGTGCTTGCGCACGAGGCCAGTGCCACGACTGTGTAGGGGCCCAGCCCGGAGGCTTTCCCTATGGGAGGAGTTCTTACGTTGCCCCGGCCCACGTTGGGGCTGGCCACTTGTGGTTGTTGGGAGGAGCTGGTCTGTGTGGCCATGGTGGCCATGGTGGTCGTGTTGATGTGGGGCTTGCTGGTGGCGGCACGGGCCGTGGCTCGTGCTCACCTGGTCGGCCTTGGGTGTGGCTCTCGCGTGCTTCGGCGGCGCGTCGTTGGGTGTGGCCCGTTCGGCCAGCGCGGCGGGGGTGACGGCAGGGGAGGAGGGGAGCGACGCGCGCTCCATGACCCTATCTTTTTAAAAATAGTTGGCTATCCCCCTAGTCCTAATAGTGCACCGGGAGAGTCGCCTGATGGCGGGGGGGGGGGGGGGAGGGGGCGTCTAGAAAGTTTGCTGCGTGAAAGTAGTGGGTCCCACGGCCGCGTGTGCAGTGTTGCACACTACACAGTTTTGCTTTTTGGCCAGTTGTAAGGCGTCTTCAGGCGAGCGAGAAGGATAGGTACGGGGAGGAATGGGGAGTTGAAATGGTCTGTTTGTTGTTCGATCATATCTATGACTATGCTGACGCACACTGTTGGGAGGAAAGGGGCACTACGGACGACAACGAGAACAACACGCATATGGACTTGCTTTGACGAGTTCTTACGTCTCTCGTCACAATCATCGACAAAGTGAACGGTAGGAACAAGCACAGGGGACACTTGAAAAGAGATGGAAGAGGATGATGGTTGAGAGAACTAGACGCAAAAGGGCGACGGACAAGGTCGGCCCAAGCATCAAGTTTATGAGCACGCCTAGAAGGCGCAGACTGCCCATGGTGTGGTGATGCCTTCTACAGTTGGATCTGAGGCCGTTGGATTATTACGTTATTGCCAGGCAACACCTGCGATGTGATAGGTTGCAGGTTACTCGCAGAAATGCTCGATGTCGAGATGCATCCTTGCGACCAGTGAAAGACGGCCTTGTGCCTATTTAGCCGTAATCTTTTTGAGCATCATGATTTGCCGGTTGACGTGCTCGCTTCCGCTCTGTTCTGGCAGCAGGGTCCGGCGTGCTTCGCTTCTGACGCAATCTCTGTAGGTCAATAACAAACACTGGAAAGGTAACGCATGAAGCTCTATGGATCCATGAGGCTGATACAATCTCTACTAGCAAATCTCAGGCACCAGAAGCGTCCCATATCCAGCTCTATGGATGCATTTATGTGAGGGTGCGTTTGGGCTGAGAGCATGCCTGATCCTCTGCCAACTGATGAAAGCGACGCAACAAAATGTTCGTCTTCTCCGTGCGTATAACTGCATGGTGCAGCAGGGATCGCTGCGTTCAGTGGGTGCACCCCACCTTAACAACCATCCAAATCTATGGGAGCATCTCATGCAGTGCGGGTGCAAAAGCATGGTGTGGGCACAGTACCTTGGTCAGCTGGTGGGAGTGTCCGGTCGTGCGTGGGAACGTAAGTGGCGGCCTGATCTACCTGAGAGCAGGCCAATTATGAGTGGATGGGCGCTGAGGATCACAATCTGTCTGCTTCTCCTCCACAGCACTCGCGGCTCTCACCTGGAAGCGGTGGCTGCCAACGATCTTGCACACCGAGAAGTGGGCGGCATTGCGTACAGGCAAACCTTGGAGAAGGATCGCCGCCGAGGGCGAACCGAACAGCTCATCGGCCAACGCGGCATCCCCCATGGGAGCCTCGTCGTTGCACGGCCGAGAGCGGCGCGGACTCATCCCTCCCTATCTATCGCCTCGGGGCCCTTTCCTTCCACCTCTCTTTCTCCCGCCCTTTGTCTCTCTCTGACCTCGTTTCTTTCTTTCTCCTCGCTCACGTGCATGTCTTTCCTCTCTCTCTCTCTCTTCTTCTTCTTCTACTCCTACTACGCCTACTCCACTACTACTACTCTGCGTTCTCCTGCCTCCCGCCTTCTCTGCCCTCCCGCCATGAACAATTTTATTCTTCTACTCTTCTCCTATCTCCAAAATCTGGCTAGAGGCTGCCGCTTCGTGGGCGTGCCCCTGTTCCCCCCCAGCCAGGCAATCATGGCCCCCAGGAAGCCCGCCAGCAAGCCCAAGCCGCCGAGGGGCCACTACACAGTCCATGCCCGCGATACGCGCGCAGAACAGCGGGCGCGCGTCGTCGAAGACGTGCGCAGAGCAGCAGCGCACTGCCGCTCGCACAGCGTTGGCGTCAAGGCCGCGCTTGCAACAGGGCATTTCCCGGAGGCAACGCGCGGCAAAGTGGCGTGGGAGCTGAAGAGGGGCACCTCTGATGATGACTCCCCACGGGATGCCAACCAACAGCTTCTCACAAACGCTGAGAGGCTCAAGTTGGCATCTTGGGTTCTGGCTCGCGCTGACGTTCACGACCCCCAAAACAGGCACCAGATTTCTGTAAAGGTACGCGCTGTGCTGGCAGAGCGGCACAGGTTCAACAAGACTAAGAAGTACGGCAAGGGTACTATTCCTCTCAACACGCCGGAGCTCAACCACCTCAATTCCAACATCGACCTGTCTCACACATTCTTTCAACGCATTTATCCATGGTGGCGGGCTCGTGGGCTCGTGGTATCGACATCACCGAAGGGGTTTCGAGGGCAGAGGAGGAGAAGAGGTCACAAAAGCACAGGGAGGCCGTAGTAGAGAACCATTTCTTCGGCGAGTATGGGCTGGAGCGCGAGCTGATTGACGCAGGCGTGATGGATCCCCACACAAAGGTAAGTCATGCACGCCTCTGTCTCTCGCACGCGCACCACGCACCACGCATGCACAACGCTAACCTCTTTCACAAACGCTCACCCACAGGTAATCAAAGACCCAATAAGGCGGCTGTTAAACGGCGACGAGACACCGCAGCCGCTAGACGTGCCGCAGAAGGGGCGGCGGGCGAAGGTGGCAAAGAGGAAGGGTAAGTAAGGCAGCACGGCAGCTTACAGGCGGGAACAAAGAAACGGTCACGGTAATGATGACATGGGACGCTTCTGGTTGGAATTATGGGGTGCAGCTTGTGGTGAAGCGGAAGTGGGCCACAGGAGACATGCTCATCGAGTGTCCTCCGGGGGAGTGCACATTCGACGATCGGGTCGACGTCACACGCCTGCAAACGCGCTCGTGCTTGCCCCTGCATGCCAAGAGGCAGCTTAGGGGGGTGGATGGTTCTCGTCCCCCATGAGGGGAGTCCAGAGAGTGGGGGGGGGCGCGAGGCCCCCTCCATGGCGACCAATCATAAGATTAGTGTCCATACACGTCTAAATGTTGTAGTAGTACAAACACACGCATGCTCTACTTTTACTGCTCACCGCCAGATCAGTCATCCTTGCGATGCGGGAGGTCATACGCCATACTCATTCCCATTCCCACTCTCCACCTCAAAATTATCCGCCTCAACACCCTACTCTTTGTGACGAACAAAGCGTCAAGCGTCAAGCTTCTCAGGGGGTTGTTGATTGAAAGCCTCTTCACATTCAGCGGGAGTACTGGAGTATGGGAATTCCCGCCAAGGCCAAGCGCGCATTTTTGCACCTCTCTAAAGACGAAAGTGGCTTATTCCTTTGAGTTTCGGAGAATTTCTTCTCTGCCCCTCTCACGGGGAGACGCCCCAAGGTACCCGGGGGACGTTAGGCGTTAGGCACAACGCGGATTTACTTTTAAACACCCTCCCATAAATACAGCCGCGGGACCTCAGTATTGGAACGGAGGTAGTATGAGCAATGCCACCCTGTTGCGTCATACTTTTAGCTGCTCCTAGTGGCTAGTGCTAGTGGGCGAGTGGCTCCACATGCGTTAAAGTTGTGCATGGAAGCCGGCTGAAGTTGTACGGGCGGCGCAGCAAGAAGCGCCGCGGATCAGAGACAAGGAAGGGCACGGCACTGCAAAGACTAGCATAGCAGAACACGGACAAGGAACACAAGGGTCCACGGGACACAGGAGACTAGAAGAGGATACTTTAACCAGGAGTAGTGGAAGTTCTGTAGAAGGTACTTTGACATTGAGTGTGCGAATAGAGACACGTGTAGAGAAGAACGAAGACGCCGCGGATAGGATGACTTCGTCGACACTAGTCGCGGCAAATAGGCGACGAAGGTGAGACGGCGGGCTGACGCGTCATAGATGTTTCGACCAAAATGCGGGCATGCAGATGTGCCACGGTACTGATCACAACATGCTGGTCGCCTCCCCGTAAGCCACAATCAAATCGACGCAACAGATGCAGGTCCTCGTTCAGCATGATTTGCCCCGTTTGACGGGTGCTCTGAATCGGCGCCGCTGAGCCACTAGAATCTCAACCGACGGATCCCCTTTACCGATATACTGAAGGCAAGATTCGGGTCGAGGATCTCCTGAGCACCAAGTGGCTCCACCGACACATGCCCTGCATTCGCGTCCCAGAGCTTCTTCCACTCTTGAAAGTGGAAAATCGCAGCTTGACGACACCCATGTGGATTCGACCCCGGCAGCGCAAAGCCCGTCGAGTCCACCTTGCGGCCGAAAAATTTTCTATTCCGTGCAAAATAGGCGAGCGACCCGCCGTCAGCGGCAATGGCGTTGGCATTTGCACTGCACATGCGACAATCGGAGGTGATCCACTCTCCACACCCACTGTCGCGAATGTGAATCCCGACCTCGTCGCCCACCACCGGCTGCGCAGCTGGTAGACTTAGGTAACACCTCTGATCGGCCGTGGCGGCGATCATCTCTTTGAGCAAAACCGTATCGGGCTCCCGATCGGAGGCACATTGCCAGACAGCGCCGCCAATGGCGACCGCATGAGACGCGGATGGCACATGCAAGCCAATACCTTGCTTGGGAGCAATCTTGATGCGCAATCCAGCGTGGAGAGCGTGCTTGGAATAGCAGCCCTCAGCAGAAACGAAACGAGTGTGCTGTCGGCCCGAGCTGCTGTCGATATCGGCACCGCGCCGTAAGTATGCCATCTTGAGCTGCAGCTCACGCTCGAGGCCCGGGCCTAAGTTAGTGCACGATCGCCAGACAGCATTCACCGTTGGGTCGTTGCGGTGGAACGTCCACTGTCCACGAAGGTAGAGGCCATCAGCGTCGCCATATCTGGGCACGGAGTCCAAGGTGGTGAGCGTCAGTGGCGCATGGATTGTGATGGGCGCGAGGGGCTTCTATGAATGGCCAACACACACTGCCCTACCGCCGCAGCTGCCTCGACTGACGTGGATGTGATGTGCAAAAGTGTGCAGTCGGCAGCGGTGGTGCCTCACGAGTAAGTCACAATATCGTGCTCCGCCAGCTCTGCCATCTCCACGAAGTGCGGCACATTTCCAATCGCCATATCGAGATCGCAGTATCCCCAGTGCGAGTAGCCCGAAATGTACTCTGCGAAGAGCCGACCATAGGCTGGCTTGTACTCGGCCACCACCCTCGGCCACCGTTCGAACAGCATCTTGAGCGAGCGCAAGACCACCGTGGCGTTGCGCAGAGGCAACGCAAGGTCCTCACCGAGCTTGAGCCCTATTAACTCAGATAAACCACCTCGCCCGACGTCGACCAGTTTCACGTTGGACGGCCTGTCCCATGTGATGCTTGCGCCTTCGTGGAACAAGAAAAAGTCGACGAGCGCCGCCGAGGCGCGGGCAGACGCGAAGAAGTAGGGCAAAAAGTCAGGCGGCGTGCCTAGCATCGGAATGAGCATTGCAATGCGCATCGTAGGGTGACGCGCGCCACACCCTGGTGGTTGGGGGGGGGGAGGCGGGGGCGAGAGGGAGCGCTGTAACCCGCCACTTGCCGTCAATGTTGGCGAGCGCCCAGCAGCCGGCCGAGCCGCGTCTATGCCGGCCCGTCCGCCCGTCCCCCCTGCTCTCCCCGGCGCAATGTCTACGACCGCATGAGGGTCGGTGGCATGAACGATGAGGTTGTCCTCGTGCATCAGATCGGCGACTGAGTGGATTCCCTCACCCGAGTGGTCGGTAATGTGAGCCACGTGCGGAATCTTCAGCCGCTCCTTTGTCCCCTCGACGAATGTCGCCCAGTCCGAGTCATGCGGCAAGACCATGCGAGCCTTGACCTCGCTGCCCGCAAGGTTGAGGTGTAGAACCCTCCCAGCGATACCATCGGGCCCAGGCGGGCCGTGGGTGCCGCGACGAGCCCCATGCAGACGCGCATCCGGAGCGGGCGACAGGGGCACACGCCAGTATGAGAGGAGCGTCGCAATCGGCCCGAAGAGGATGGTGCACGCCGCGAGCACGATGAGCATGCTGCGAGGCCGCCTCGCGATGGAAGAACGACGGTCGGCCCTTTGTGGGCGCTTCTCCTTGCGCGAGTTTGTGCTGCGCCTCGGCCGTCCGACCTCGGAGCGCTGTGAATCGCTCACGCCGCCATTCTCCAGGTCGAGCTCCTCCATCGAACCACATGCCGGCACAGGCGGTAGTGGGCTCTCGTACCGGCTTCCTGACGGGTACGAGGAGCCACGCCGCACTCTCGGAGCGTCAGAAGTGCCACCGTCGCTGTCGCTCGCAAGTGCTTTTGCAAGGAAGTTCTTGCCTGAAGACCGACCGAGGCTCCTCGCGCGGCGCGGCTCAGGTGTCTCCTGTGAGAGCAAGGAGGGGGATCCAGCAATGGCGGGTCGAAGGCCCACGCATCGGGAGACGCGCTGGTGGTGAGCGGGGGCGGCAAACGTGAGATCCCCCATCTACCATCCACCGCCACTGGCGGTGCGCGCGCCCCGCTCACCTGCGAGAGAGAGGAGAGCACATCTGAAGACTGCGAGCGCTTCTTGCGCCGCTCGCGGTCGTCATCGCTCGTGGCGTAGGCGGGCGGCGCGCGCGACTCGAGGCTGCGGCGCATCAGCGCGCGGCGCACGGTGGCGCGGCGCGCGGCGGCGGGTGGGCGCCCAGCCGAAAGAGGGGGGGGGGGGCAAGGGAGGGAGAGACGGAGAGGGGGAGGAAGACGAGAGGGACTCGCCCCGACTTGGGGGAGAGAGGAACAGAGAGAGGGAGGGGCCGGCAGAGAGGGGCAAGAGAGAGAGGATGGGGGAGGAGAGAGAGTAGGAAAGGAAGAGAGATCCTTACCAAGGTCGGTGAGTAGGCAAGAAGAGAGTGTAGTGAAATTCTTGAAGAAAATGAGACGGGAAGAGAGAGAAGGGTGTGAGTTTTGTAGAGCAGGAGACAAGCATTAGAGAAGAGACAGTATTTTAGTAGGAATGGGAGACAAGTAAGCTGATATCTGCGACAAAGAAGGAGAGGAGCAGAAGAGAAGAAGACTCTCTCTTTGTTGTCAGGCACGAATCCCCCGAGATCGAGCCTGTCCCTAAATAGAGGCGGACTGTATTGATAAGAAAGAGGGGGAGCTGCACAGAGGGATTTGCAGCAGGTGCATCGAAGTCACATACGCAAGAAGGTAGGAAGTATGGCTCCTCGTACTTAGAGAATCCTCTCGATAAAGCAAATTCTAGAGCTCTCAAGTCCCCGAGAAGGACGAGCGATCGATCCGTTGTACAATGTGAAGGGGCAGACTCAGAATCTCTGTAGATATACTGTGTGCTCACTGAGCTCTCTTGTTCCCTTAGAAGAGGGGGGTGGGGGGGGGGGGGCTCTTTCTTGTTCCCTTAGAAGAGGGGGTGGGGGGTTGGGGCGCGGGGGTCTCTAGAGAAGAGGGGGGGGGGGGGGGGGGGGGATTGAGAGAGCGGGGGGGGGGGGGCGGGAGTGGGGAGACCACGAGCTTGCGAGCGAGGGCAGGGGGGGGGGAGGAGGGGAGGGGCGGCGGAGGGCGGGAGAGAGGGAGAGAGAGGGAGAGAGAGGGAGAGAGAGGGAGAGAGAGGGAGAGAGAGGGAGAGAGAGGGAGAGAGAGGGAGAGAGAGGGAGAGAGGGAGAGAGGGGGAGAAGGGGGGGGGGGGGGGGAGACTGCCACGCAGACGAAGCGCCCGCCGACGTCCTCTCTCCCACATCGCTCATAATGGCTGCCTCCCCCCCCCTCCGCCCTCTCCCGCCTTGCCCCCCTCCCCCTCCCTCCCCTTCCCCCCCCCGGCAAGCGCCCGAGGTCCGCGCCCGCCGCCGCAATCGCAAGTCCTCCTGACTCACACAAGAATTCCCCCGAACTCGACCAAGAATAGTGTTGGTGCATCAGTACAGTATGGGTATGGGCATGGGTGGAGCTTCTAAAGCTTGATTGCTGATTGCCCCCATGCTCCCATGCTGAGCTCCGCCCGGGGGGGTTCTGTCGCATCTGCGATCGTCCTTTTGCCTTTTGTTTTGATCGTCGTCTACGCTTCTAGCGCTCCCTCCTCGTAGATACGTCGTAGGTTTAGGCTATGCAAGGTTGGGCGGGAATCTTTTGGCTACTAGTTACGCCTCGCCGCGCCGCCGCGCCGCCCCTCCTCCTTAGCCTGTTTCGTCTACTTTTAGAGGGCGGTCAAACAACTACCTGTATATAAATATAAAACATCTGAGCGTTAGTACCACTACTGCCACTAGCCCGGTACTATCACGACACCCCTCAGCGCACCTGCCCGTACGCCTTGACGACGTGTGCTGTCACTAGACACATTCGCATATGCACCCCTACGAATCTCCCCCCTCGCAAACCCCCGGCTCCCATTATAACTCCCCACAAGCTACAATGAGGGAAAACCCAGTGAGGCGGACCGACCTACGTCGGGCGACTCAAAGGGGAAAAGCAACGGGATGGGGGGGGAGGAACCTCTCGTCATGAAAAGAAACGGCCCTTACAAAAAAATATTCTTGAAGGTGCCTACTACTTTGCTATCCCCCGCCCCTCGCACTGGGGGCTGCCCCTGACATCGCCCTTGCCCCACCCTCACTCCCCTTTCGCACCCCCCCTCGGTCCTTTTTGTTCGGTTTCGGGGGGTCGACCCATGTGCACTACTTTGGACTTTGGGTCTGGCGTCGGGGGAGGGGGGGGGGGGGCTTTCGGCTCGCCGTTGCTGTGAGGCGCTTTGGTCAACCTACTTTTATAAGTGGGGGTCAATGGGGGCCTCGCGCCCCCCTCTCTCCATCGCGGACACCCCCCGGGGTGGGCCCGTACAATCAACCCCAGCCCCTGCCCTTTGGCAGGGGCTGGGCAATCAACACTCTGGCCCAGACCCCTAGTGGGCGCGGGCCGAGACTCGCACTCCCACGCCCAGCATGGGCCTGCCCTCGAGCTGACTCCCCCCCCTCCCCTGGTCGCCAGGCATACAGAGGCCACTGGGAGGCTCCAATGGCCAGCGTGGCAAGCGTGGGAGAGGCAGGGGGGGCCAGGGGCTGAGCCCCAGCCTCCACTGCCCCCTGAGCTGCCCTTGCTGGCCCTCTGGGAGCCCCCAAAGGCCCTCTGAGAGCAGGCCGTGGCGCGCCGCATGGCGACGCGCCGCAGGGAGAGGGGCGGAGGAGAATGGAGAGAGGGAGAGGGGGGAATTTGCGCCCCCCCCATGGAGTGCGGTAAGAAACGGGCCCCGTTTGCGTTAGCAAACGGGCGAAGGGGGGCGGCTGGCGACAGGAGGGGCGAGAAGAAGGGAGTGGCTCAAGACGTCCCTGTGGCAGGTATCGGGGGGCGCAGTCATTTATTTCTTCGAGGACTGCTCGCGGCGCGAGCTGTAAGGGCCGTTCTGCTTCACGACGAGAGGTCCCCCCCCCCCCCCCCGGTGTTTTTCCCCGGAGAGTCGGCCGGCGTCGACCGGTCCGCCTCAATGGGTTTTCCCTCATTGTAACTTGTGGGGAGTTATAATGGGAGCCGGGGGTTTGCGAGGGGGGAGATTTGAAGGGATGCATATGTGTATGTGTCTGTGCCATCACTTCAAGGCGTGCGGGCAAGTGCGCTGAGGGGTGTCGTGATAGTACCGGGCTAGTGGGAGTAGTGGTACTAACGCTCAGTTGTTTTATTATTATTGTGAGGCGCTTTGGTTGCGTCTCTTTGTGGGGGCCCAGCCTTGCGGCTTTCCCCTGCTATGGGTGGGTCGTCAGGGAGTCTCTCCTCCCTTGTAGCCAGGGCGCTATCCCTGGTCGCTCGCGTGTTCTTTGTTTCTTGTACGAGGATGTGTTCGATCTCTAGTTTCTGCGTTGTTATTTTTAGGGTATGGCTCGGTGCTAGTGTGTCGTTGTCTATTACGTCGAAAAGAGGGCGGAAGTCGTTGGTGTCTATTCGTTTTTTTGGTTTTTGGTTGTCGGCCCATGTCTGCCTTGGCTCTTCTGGCCGCGTCCGTGGAGTTGCCGAAATGCGCTGCCTTCACTAGGGTGGTGTATCTCGTCAGCATTCTTTCTTTGATTTGTTTGCTATCAAATGTTATGTTGTCGAAGTGTACTCTGTAAAAGTCTGTTAGAATATATCTCCATGCTAGGATGTATGGTATTTCTCTAGAGTGTGGCGAGTGCGAGTGCGTGTTAGGGAGTATGAATAGTCTATCTACGGCTTGGTCGGTGGAAGTCGAAACGTGTTGAGTTGGGTGGTAGTCCGTCAGCTCGTGTATCATGTCGAAAATGTCGTCCAGCGCCGGGCATGTCCCTAGGTGCGTAGAGGATTCGTGTGATTGTTTGCAGAGTCGGCATGTCGGGTCTCTTCCGGGGAATCTGCTATGTGTTCCTATCCGTCGATGCGTGATGTGTTGGAAGTGTAAGTATGAGTCTCTCGCCGTCATCATTGGGGAGGTGTATATGCGTGCCAAGTGCTTCCATGTGTTCTCATCGACCGGGAGTCTGTCTTTCCATCTTTGAGGCCCGTTCTTGGTTCGGGTTCTGGCGTCGAGTTTCTGGAGGGCTTTCGTTAGGTCTTAGGTGTGCTGAACCCGCCGCTCTTGTTCAGCACGGCGAGCGTCGACCTCGCTTGGGACGTGCTCCCACGGCGACGTCGACCGCCTCTCGCCACCCTTCGTCATGTAGCCGTTGCGCGCCTCGCAAAAGTACTTCCGGAGCTCGGTGCAGCGGATGTCGATCTCCTTCTCGCTCATCATGGCTCTGTCGCTCTCTGCCGTCGCTCGACGCTCCGTCCGCTGTCTTTCCTCCCCTCCCTCCTATGTGACTCCTCTCCCTCACTCAAATAATAGGGTTGTCGGAGGTCGTAGCTCTCGGCATCTCGCGTGTCTTCGGAATCATTCCCTCCCTTTCGTTGTTGTTGCAGATTGTTTCTCTTTCTTCGTTGATTGCCGTTGTTTGCAGGAGATAGCCGAAGTGCACTATTAGGTTCAAATATGTTAGCTCCAAACCAAACCTATTCACAAGCTTAGAGCTGGCCTCCAGGAGCCTCCAAGGGTCGCTAGGGGCAGCTGCAAAGAAGCTTCACGCCATCTTTATGGCACGCTGGGAATACTTCCATGTTCCAGTTATGACCGCTGCATTCCGTTTCGAACCAGAATTTTGTCGCCGCAATTTTGATGCGGATGAAATGCAAGATGTGAAGGAGGTTCTAAAGCGGATGGCCACGCCGGCTCACTCATATCCGGCATTGCTCGCTCAACTAGCTGACTTTGAGGAGGCTTTGAGCAGTGGAGCGCACGACCTGAATGAAGAGGTGGCCTTTTCCATGCAGGCTAAGAAGATGCCATCGTACAAATGGGCTCGGATTTATTTGTGCCGCTGGCCTGATTTGTGCTGGGCGGCGATGCGTCTGCTCGCCATGAGTTGCTCTGCTTCTGGATGCGAGACGTCTTGGTCAGTGGAAGGATGGATCCACTCAAAGAAGCGAAACCGTTTAGGCCAACTCACAGTTGAAAGGCTTGTGCGTGCTCACACAAATCTGTTGTTGGAGGAGGTGTTGGAGGATTGGGAGAGTGTGCTGTTGCCGTGGGAGCAAGAGATGATCGTCGACGACCCCGATGAGTAAGTACTATATGATAGCAATAATAATAATAATCAATGTTATATCCTAGCCAACCCCACTAGCTAATTGGACATAACGTCTCAGTCCCGGAATCCCGCCATGCCTGACGGGCCAAGTGTCCGAGTGATACCGGGGGGTGGGGGCACTGCCCCCTCCCCTCGATATTTGTCCTCCCCCCAGTGCATGCACCGGCCCCGCGCACCCCAGCGCGTCCTCTCCTCGAGTCCACGCTGGGGGAAAACCCCTTTCGGGTAAAAGCAACGCAGGGGGGGGGGGGCATTCGTGAGATAGGAGCCCAGAAGCGCTAATCTCCCTCGCTAGAGCGAGTGGCCGCGGCGAGCCGCGGCCCTTCCCTCCTGGCTCTGGCGCCCCCGTCTTCTCTTACCCAAACGGGGCGAGAAGACACGTTTCTGCCGGAGGGGAGAGCTGCCGCTCCCCCCTCCCCTCCCTCTTCCCTTTTCCTCCTCTCTTCCCTGCGGCGGGGGCCCATGGCGCGCGCCTGCGGCCCCTCTTCAGGTCCCCAGGAGGCCGGCAGCCCGGATGGGCCGTCAGCCTTATATTAGGTCCTGATATCATGATATTAGGTCCTCTGGACCTGATACCTGATACTAAGGGCCGCAGGCTACGTGACTATGCATTACAAGGGTAAACGCTAACATTAAAATTGACTTAAATGCGACGTAGGAATAAATGGGTTGAACTAGGTTCAGAGTTCAGAGGTTGAGGGCTGCTCGAAGACCTAGGGTTGCAAGACCGTGGGAGTTTGAGTCTAAATAACCGTGTTGCCTTGATGGGCGAGCTTGCAGCTTGGGATGGTTGGATGGAGATGGTCGTCGATGAGCCTTGCTTGAGGACGAGCTGGTTTCTGGTTTGTACGTTTTCGTTAGTGTCTGGTGTAGCAGTGTAATACTACTAGTATAACACATTATAGTCTTAGTGCCTACCTGATATTAGGCTGATGTTAGGTCCTGATATCAGTCTAAGGTCTCCGATACCTGACGGCCTTTGACCTGACGGCCCATCCGGGGCCGGCAGGGGCCTGGGAGCACAGCTCAGGGGGCAGGTGAGGCTGGGGCATGGCCCTGGCCCCTCCTGCCTCTCCCTCGCTGGCTCTCGAGCCCCTGCCAGTCGACTGGAGCTGGGTGGGGGGTCCTGATCAGGGGGGCCCAGGGGGAGGAGGGGCTGGTCAGAGGGATGGGCAGGCCACGACGGGCCAGGGCGGGCGAGTCAGGCGGGCCTGTGGGGAGAGGAATGGGTCAGCAGGGCTGTGTGCTCCTGGCAAGCCATCAGGCGTGCCAGGAGAGTGGGTGGTTCCTCCCCCATGGCAGGGGAGGAGTGGAGAGAGAGGTGGGCTCGTGCCCCCCCATGGGCGAACTAAGTATAAACTTAGTTGAGTACTATATGATAGCAATGTTAGAAGTTATAATGTGGGCGTAAGCTGATATCCGTACTGATGTAAGTACTGATGTAAGTGTAAGCTCAAAAGCACCGTAAGTAAGCTTACTTACGGACTGACAGCCCAACTAGGGAGTGAGGGGGGCGCGAGGCCCCCATTGTGCCCCACTTACAAAAGTAGGTTGTTTACCCGAAAGGAGGAAACCTGGATTCTATTCTTGATTCTAGACCTCACATAGAAGGAACGAAACGATAACCTGGACCTGGATTCTCGATACTAGATTCTAGGTTGCTAGGGACGAGAACCCTACACCCTACCAACCTAGATGTGCCTGAGCTTCACTGTGTGGCCGCACGGCGAAGGACCTGGAGATGAGAGTCTGGAAATCGCATCATCTAGGATGAATGCGACAAGAGAGCGAACCTTGATTGAACCTTGGTTGGGGAAGATCGGCGAGGCTTTGGCCGTTGGTTAGAAGGCGGGAAAGGAGGCAGACATTTTCCGTTCTCGCCCCCCCCCCCCGGGAAGACAACACGGTAGTCTTTGAGATTAAGACTATGCGTTTGGGCAACCGCCAATAAACCACCAAACCTGAGGTCGTTGTCGTTGTCTCTTATCTTGTCCCAACGGCAAGCGCGCCAAGGCATCGGCATTGGAATGCAGCCGCTAATTGCTACATCTACTTCTAGTACATAGTATACAATTTCGTTATTTTAAAGAATCTTACTCACCATAAATTTTCTCAGCCACTTTCGTGGAAGCCAGCAGCCTATGCTCCACGAGGGGTTCGATTCCTAACGCCTTCCTACAACACGAGGGGCTATCGAAGGCAAAGGTGGCAGTGCGGCACGTAGTAGAAAGCGGAAGTGATCTCTTTAAGCCGTACGACGTGAATTCCACACCCATGGGAGCCGAGAGCAGAAACGACTGCGCTGCCACTCGCCTACATCTCGGTCTTGGCGTCTTTTGCCCCATGACCCACGCCGCTGCGCCGTATCGCCGTAGGCGATGCAACCGCCACGAGGCTTGCGCCAATGAGAATCAGCATGAGCAGGACCCCCGCCCATCCGTGCCTCCGCTCTTTGGCGCCAGTGTCCTCGTCTTCTGGCAACGGTACCTCTACATCCACGAGGCCATTGTTGCAAAACGTGACCAAGAGCTTGGGCCCTAGCAAATGCTTCTTATCGACTCGTTGGTTGCCCTTGAGCGACGCATCGACCCGCGCACACAGTAGCGGGACGCCGTGCGCAACACCTTGGCCGATCCCGAGCTCCTCGTAGAGCTCCACCCACTGATCGCTCACGGATGGAGCAAGGCTCACGTCAGCCTGACATGGTGCGATGCTTCCCGCCGGGAGCAGGATCACGGGAGGCTCCTCGCCCCTGTCAAGAGCAATCGCGCAACGTAGCGGCTCCACGGGCGACGACCAAGCAGCAGCCCCCCCTCCGCCCTGGCGACCCAAAGCCTCACGAGCACCGCCCTGTCCTATGCGCCACGCGGCGATGGTCGCAGCACCTTGGGCCACCGCAGAGGCGTTGGCGCGAAGAACTGGAGCAGCAGGGCACAAGGCGCTCGCCAAGCCCTGCGTGCCTAGATAGTCCGCGTCCTCGTCCGCGGCATCGAGCGAGGCGCTGACCACGGCACACAGAGATCCAGGCTCGATCCCGGCCTGTTCAAGAGCGCGCGCCGTAAGAGCGGCTGCACGACCCCGCATATCTTCTAGCAGACCCTCCAACTCATCGCTAGTAAGGCGCAGCGACACGGGTTTAG
This sequence comes from Isochrysis galbana, assembly GCA_018136815.1. Classification (NCBI taxonomy): domain Eukaryota; phylum Haptophyta; order Isochrysidales; family Isochrysidaceae; genus Isochrysis; species Isochrysis galbana. The sequence continues at coordinate 4,967,871 of CM030937.1, forward strand.
TTTCGCCATCATCCTTTGCGAGCAGTGCTTCGTGGGATGCCATGTTGCTCTTGGTCTCAGCGCCATCACCATCACCGCCCTTCCGCTCCATGAGCCCTGTCCGAAGAGCCGTCGCTGCCAGCTGCAGAGAGATCTTGTTGTAAGGGCTAGAGAGCGTTCCGTTGACGTCATCATCGTCCTCAAGCTGCCGCAAGAAGAGGCTGCCAATCGACCGGTCAAGCGCTGTCAGGCCCATTTGGACGTCGCTCGCCGTTGCCACAACACGCCAGTGTAGCTGCTCATCGGAGGTCTCCGCCTCGGAGCCGTCGTCTTGGGATGCGTTAGGCAAGCGTTGAGCAACAGAGACGGCAAAGCCGCTCGCACTCCAGATCATGAGCAACGCGGCTGAGCTTGCACCGTGGCAGCGATTGAGGGCAGTCTGAATAGATGGCTCAGCAAGAAGGGCCCCCGCCTCGGTTACGACTGCGATCACTCCCAGGCCGGCCATGACTGCGGCATCGGCAGCCGCCTGACGTGCCGCAAGGTTGGCACCTGCACCGACTGCGAGAACCACATGGGTGGCCTGACCACAGCTGTACTGGGTGGCCGCGGAGCTGATTGCGCGGCGGAGCAACTTTTGCAACACCTCCTCCGGAGCCACATTGGTCTCGATCGATGTGGGCATCTTCTTGCCTGCGCCGCCTTTGGCGGCAACGCTGCTTGAACGCTTCCGAAGATCTGATGCCGCACGGTCGTGCACGAGCTGGAAGCGCGCCCGCCCCGCGGAGTAGCCATTCTCCTCACTGTCGGGCACCAGCCTACAAGTCGAATGAGCATCCTCATCTGTAAGCCACTGCGCACCGCGAAGCGAGGAGAATGAACGGCCGAGAAGACGCGTTGGCCGGAGAATCGTGTGTTGCGGTTGTTCCCGCCATTTCGGGTCGATATCGTCGCCGAGCAGCACCTTCCCTGGCCGCACGTAGCATGCGCATGCTCGGAGAGCTCCATCGTCCGCGTCGGCGCATGCGCGCAGTGGGAGCACGCCGGCTGCGCTGGCATCCCATCCGGCAAGGCGTATGAAATCCTCGCCCAGATGAACACCCAGTCCAACCTGCTCGTCCTCGTGCCCCTTGTTCACCCCGAAGAACTGCTCAGAGCTGGCTGGACCTTCATCGCCGATCGTGCTGGAGGGCAGCTCATGCTCCATCGAGCCGAGCGGGGGGAGCACGGCGCTGACAGCCTGGCTGGCGGCGGGAAGGGGTGCCACAGCCGCTCCGCCGTGCGCCGAGGCCACCAGCGACATCGTGGCAGAGGGAGGGAGGCAGGCAGGGAGGGAGGGAGAAGGGAATGAGGGAGGCTCTCTCTCCCTCTCGCTGCTGGTGTGGAGGCAACCCGCGAGGCGCAGGCGATGGTACTCCCAAGAAGAGGAGAGAATCGCATCTTGGAGAGAGAGAGAGAGGAGAGGGAGAGAGAGACGCAGCTTGAGAAACCCCACGATGGACACATTTGTACTCAAGAGAAGAGGAGTACTTTTCCACGACTCTACGAGTACTTTACTCCAAGATGAAGAAAAGAGCCCAGACGAGTCGAGAGTGATTTTATACTCCGGGGGGGGGGGGGGGGGAAGCAGCCCTCCTCACCAATTCCACCCCACTTTTCTTTTTGGAGGGCTCGCAGCGACTCTAGTCGGAGGTGCGTGCGGCCGGTGGCCGACCGCAGTGATGAGGCCAGCCGGAATCCGCGGGGCGATGGGGGCCTTCCTGCTGCTGGGGCTGGCGGGCAGGGGGCAGGGGGGTTTTCTTCACATGCCCAGGCTACAGGTTCCAGACATTGCCGCCCTCTTCTCTCGCCGGATAGCGCCAAAGGCGCCCACACCACTGCCGCCACCTACTCTGCTTCAGCGAGTCGAGGAAGGACTGCATGAACTTGGCCAGCACTTTAAGCTACCTGATGCGTCTGGCCCGGGTTCTGGTAGTGTTATTGAGAGCTATTGGGTATCTTCTGCCAGCCCCGCTCCGCTGGAAGACCCGGTGCCGTCGCCGCCGCCGCCGCCTCCTCCTCCACCAGGACCTCCGCCATCGCCAGGACCAACATGTGCACCATCGCAGCCTTCGTCTAAGGAGCCCCCGAAAGGACCACGCAGCTCGCCGTTCATTGTGTCGATGTATCTGCTCGGATTCGCGGCTGCCTGCCGCTTTGGGGAGCTTTACTTTCATCGGAAAACAGAAGCATCTTCAGGGGCAAAGGGAGTGAATTATCCTTATGGTATAGATAAGCTTTCTTGACAGAAGGTTCCAAGTGCACATGGCATTGTTCACCGCCAGCGATGCACGCTTCCTAGGAAGAACACCTCTTGTGCTTCTGCTCTTTAGATCCGTCACTGCCTGCACTTTCTAGAGAGGTGGGCAACTCTCCCATGGGTCAGTTGGTGAGCAACTGCAATACTCTTGTGCTTTCAGCACTTGAGATGTCGTGGTTGCCACTAACTACTGCCCGTGAAAGAAGGGAGAGGCGCGCTCTTTGCGAGGGCGCCGCGGTATCCTTTCCTCAGCCAACAGAATTGTAGATTCGCGCGCAATGTTATACTAATTTGGGCGGCATCGGCCGGCGCAAAAAAAATTAAAGACTTAAACTTAAGACTTAAGCTTGAGGTGCGGCAAGTTGCACCTTTTCCTTTTCATTACGCTGCTCTACTTCTCGATTCGGGGGAACTAAGTTTATACTTGTTTCGCCCATGGGGGGGCACGAGCCCCCCCCCCCATCTCCACCCCTCCCCTACTATGGGGGAGGAACCACCCACACTCAAACCCTCCTGGCTCCTGGCATGCCTTATGGCATGCCAAGAGCCAAGAGCCAAGAGCGCCAGGAGCAAGAACAGTCTGCCCTGCTGACCCACTCTCCACTCTCTTCCCCACAGACTCGCCTGGTTCGCTCGCCCTGGCCCGTCGCGGCTAGCCCATCGCTCCAACCCCCACTGCCCCCACCCCACCCCCTGGTCGACAAGTAGACAGTAGACGGGTGCCGCGTGCCGCGTGGGGCGTGGGGGTGGGGGTGGGCAAGAAAGTGCGTTTGTTTAAAAAGATAGCGGCGTGTCCATGAGCAGGTCGTCGTCCTCGGCGGCATCGGCGTGGGGCGGGGAGGGGAGCGGGGCGCGCTCCATGAGCCTATCAGTTTACTGATAGTTGTCCGTAGAAGGGTAGTAGCTACCTGGCCCGTAGTAGGTGTACACATAGCCCATAGCCCGCCGGCAATCTTCAGAAGTTTTTTTATCTGTCTAACTAAGCAGTAGGCAGTAGGGTTGCGGATCAACGCAACAATGATGAGGAAATCAGAAAGAGTGCATGTTCCTGTATGCAGAGCGAATGAACTGCAATGATGAGGAGAGTAGGGAAGAGGTCGATAAGGAGAAGATAGACAGAACCTTGTGATAATTAGTCACTAGCACTCCTTGGGGTTCATCCGACCACGCCCGCAACCCGTTCATACGTCTCTCCCGCCACTACGAGCGCGGCAGCTGCTGCCATTCCCACGAGCGTCAAGCGCCCGCCGGGCAAGGCGGGCTCAATCGCAGGGTCTGCGCCCTGACCATATCTTTGTGCCCATGCCATGGCAGCCGGCATGATGCCGAAAAGCACGAGGATGCCGTATGTGCCAGCCGTATCGAGCAGCAAGAAGAAGAGGGTTGGGTCAGAGCATGCTACAGCCAGAGGCGGCAGGAGCACGAGCGCGTACAGACCAGCGCGCTGCGAGAGGGGAGCGTCCTCGTCGGCAGCGTCGAGGCCAAGAGCGTCAGCATAGAAATCGTACAGTCCTGTGTTCCACACGGGCCAGCGGTCAATGTTCATGTGGTCGGAGTTGAGCTAGGAGGTGTAGGGCAAATGGCAGTGCGGGAAGCTACACGGATGAAAGCAGCGTTTATTGTGACTAGTAACAGAATGGATGCCTCAAAGCGTCAATGCGGAGCGGACGCGGCGCAGCCGCGCACCGTAACAGAAGCCGATGAACGAGGTTGTGATGGCAAGGAGCGAAAAGGCACGCACTGTGCTGCCGAACGAGCTGCCCACCTCCCTCAACGCCGTCAAGGGATCGAAGGTCTGCCCCGCGGCCGAGGCCGCGGCGGCTTCCGCCAGTGTACCGGGCGGCAGGGATCCCAGAATGACAGCGTTCCAAGCGCAAAACATGGCTGCGGGGAGCGCTGAGCCAGCAATGATGGCGGTCCGGACGCGCGGCATATCGCAACCCAGCTGATAGGAGATGGTGGGGACGACGTTGTGGTAGACCAGGGCGAGGACGAGCACGGGAATGGCAGGGATCACAGCCGGCCAGTCAGCGCGCAGAAGGAGCTCCGGCTGCACCTCCGGTGCACCAAGCGCCAATAGAGCGCCAAAGGTGCCAATGACACCAAGGACTAAAACTGAATTCACACGATCGACAGCCTTGGATGAGGCGAGTGCAAGGGAGCCGCCAGCGATGGCGGCGAAGACGGGTGCGCCGGCAGCCTCGGGTAGTGCCCCATCGGGCAGGTACTCCAACAGAAGCGAACCGCCCTGCAGCATATACGCGATGAGGAGACAGCAATGAATGAAGACGTAGGTAAGCGAGGTGACTCGCGATCCCACCACACCTAGCGTCTCATCAGCCATTGATTTGATCGAGACAGCATTGCGGCCGAGCGCGCACATGGTGTTCATATTCACTTCGGCGATCAGCAATCCCGATGCTGCCATATAACACCAACAGAGTAAGAGCGTGCCTGCCGATGGCACGAAGCCTGCTTCGAGCGTCTTAGCGGGCAACGCGAGGATGCCTGCGCCCACAGTGGTGCCCGCAACAAGAGAGATGGCCTCGAATAGCGAGCCCGCGGGCGGCTCCGGCTCGCGACGCAGTAGCTGCTGCGCCCCATCAGCCGCACGCGTTGGCCGTGAGGCCTCGGCCTCGGTCGGCGACACAGACACAATTGGCAACGAAGAGCGCGAGCCCAGATGCAGGCGTGGAGTGGCCGTGTAGGTGTGGTGGCCAGAGAGTGGGACGAGCGCGACCGCCATCACCCCGCAGAGATTGAGAGGCATGCGCAGTGGAGGGGGGGGGGGGGGGGGGGGGGGAAGAGGCGAGAGGGGGGAGAACAGGGTGCAGGGCAGCGTGGGTAGATGAGAGTGGGAGAGGGAAGTGGAGAGAGGGCGGTCGGAACCGACGGCGCCGAGGAGGGGGAGAGAGGGAGAAAGCACGGCGCGGAGGAGAGACAACATCGAGTATAGAGAAACCAGAAGCAGAGGAGAGGAAGGAAAGGGGAGGGAGCGGGGCGCTAGCGGGGCGCGCGGGGCGAAAGCGAGATGGAAGGTTCGACGAAGCTTCGCAAAAACTTATCTAGCAGCACATAGAATTACAAAGCTTAGAAGTACGCGTGTAGAACAGTTCAAAAAAACAATTCCCTGAATTTCCAAACCCTTCTGGGCAGCTGACTACACCGCGGAGACATGCACAGAACATGGGGAGCACAAACGGTACACCCCAGGCACCAACATCCAGATCCAACATGTGACCCCCCAACATCAACACTAACACTACTAATAACACAAAGCACTGCTAAGCGCTAAGCCCGCGCACCCCCAACACAAAATTCCACAACCTGTCCCTGTGGACAGCCTGTGGGAATAAGGTCGTTTGTCGTTTGCCACCATTTGGTATTACCACCTTCCACCTTCTCCTCCATTCGGCTTGGGAAGGAGAGGCTCGCACGAGCATGGTGCGACGACGGGGGAGGGGGCGGGGGGGGAGGGGGAAGGGCGGGGAAGGGGGGGAGGGGGGGGGGGGGGGTGAAGGTGTGAAGGTCGGGCGAATGGCTAGATGGATGGTCTCGCCAAGCCGAAACAGACAGAGACGGCATGAGCGCGTTAGCACGTAGAAGCTAATGCTAATTAATTTGGGGCAGGCCAATACTTTTAGCAAAAGTCACCCAAACTTGTGGGCAAAACTTTCAGGATTCTTGCGGTGGACCACCCAAACTTTTGGCCAGGCTTTTGGGCCACGCCCCCCAAACTTGCAGCCCACTTTCAGAGCGGGCCCAAACTTTTGAGGGGCACAACGACCCACCCAAACTTGCAGCTTGCAAAAAAACTTGTATCAGTAAAAGTATTGGCCTGGGCCAGCCAAATACATATCACATATGACATATGACATATGACATCATATAACATATAAGATCACACGCGATCATGCACTATTCGTTTGCGCGCCATCGTCGTTCACGCCGCGAGCGGAGGCTGCCATCCTACTCGAGCGGCGCGGTTTGTCGCGTGCAATGGCGCCTTACCTGCAGATCAAGGCGGAAGGGGGTGAGCGATGCGGGATGCGCGCCCGGGCTCACATGGATCAGGAAGGGGTGGGATGGCTCTCACCTTGCCCCTTGCCCTTGCATCGAGGCAGCCAGCAGGCAGTATGTACACACACCGGTGGTTTGTGTCGACCCAAAATATGTGATAATAATATGACCCGTTTATGTTTATGTAGAAACCGGCGTGCTTTTGTTCTGAGAGCTCCGCGGGAACGCGGGAACGGGGGAACGTTGCCAGCGGAGTTTTGTTTTTGGTGACGACACACCTTAGACCCACCCAAACTTGTGGTGGTGGCTTACTTGTAGTAGGGGGGGAGCTATAATTGTTAGACGAGGGCCACGGCCCCCAAACTTGCAGTCCACTGTCGCATTCGCGAATCGACACTCGTTAGGCTTCTCTTCGTCGTTCGGTATTTATCGTTATAATTATAATTATAATTCGCTGCTTTCTCTGCTCGTTCTCGGTCAAAAGCTTCGCGTGGACACATGGTATCTTGGGTTGTGGAGCGCTCTCTCTCTCTTTCTCTCGAAGAGATGGGAAGTTTCCCCTTTCCAAATCCTTTCCCCCCGCGGGGAGTCTCACCCTACCACATGAGCCCCCCCGCGAGCACCCCGAACCCGAAGGAGAAGGAGAGGCCCAGCAGCGCCAACGCAGGTCGTTTGCCTTCATTTGGTACCCTTCGTTTCCAAATACGCGATGCGGGTCGTCCCATGGACAAATGCGCGTGCGCTTTGCAGAAGAGCGCCTTGGTACTCATCAAGTCACAGACGGAAGTTGAGCTTGTAGTCCCACGTCTTGTCGTCTTGTACCCTTTATCGATTCTGTAGCGACATCAACCAGGAAATGGAAGCTGTGATGGTCTCCATTGTGGGGACTTCCCACTCGATGCTTGGACCGAACATCCACCGAAGGGTCACGTTGACGACCAAAAGCGTCCAATTATCCCCATCCCTGCTACCGGGAGGTGATGGCGATTGAACGCTTTTCCATGTGTAAGCTGATGGTGATTGAAGGCTTTTCCATGCGGTGGGGGTGATGGCGATTGAACGCGTTCCCACGTGTAGGCTGATGGTGATTGAACGCTTTTCTATCTCTATGCTGTGGGTGATGGTGATTGAGCGCTTCTCGCCTGTGTGCCGTGAAGGGGCGCGTCGGCATAGCGCCCCTGCGAACTGCCGCAGACCGCTGTACCGCTGTTGAGAAGGCCGCTATTGAGCGGAAAACGCGATTTTCTCCTTTTGCAGGACGGCCGCAATAGAGCCTCAACAGCGCCTCGACACTGTTGCGGCTGGGGGCTGTTGGGGCCCTATTGCGCGGCCTGCAAAAACCCTCTAGAGTATTGGTGTTCTCCATGTTCACAGGAAGAGGAATTGCGCCGTCGGCGCGGCGCGACGCGATGGGCGAGCCGTCGCTGTGGGCGCTCAGCCAGGCGCGCGCGGGCGTGCGCGGCAGCGGGTCGAGCTTCGAGCTGGCACCCGATGTGGAGGGCGTGCGCGTGGGCGGCGATCTCGATGAACCTCTCACGCTCAGCCGCATCCTGCCCGCCGCGGCCAGTGGGCGAGAGTTAATGCTGCTGTGCGTTGGCGGCGAGGGCTCCATGCGAATGGGTGCCAATCTGGTGCTCAACATGGCGGCGCTCGGGCTGCGCAACATGCTGCTCTTCACACCATCTGCCGAGGTCTGCCACGGTGTCTGGCAAGTGCTCCCCAACGTCGCCTGCGTGTGGCAACCAAGCGCCTTCCGGCGCGTGCGGCCACGCTCACTCTACAACACGCAGTTCTCACCGATGGCGCTCGCCTTCTTCGAAGCGCGCAAGCTTCTCCTCGAGAAGCTCGTCGTCGCGCACGGCTGCAACGTTCTGCACTTAGACGCCGACGTCGCCGTGCTCGCCAATCCGTGAGTGCACGCACGCGGGGCCGTTCAGATACCGCACATTTCACACAGCGCAATAGGAAACCTCTGCATCATCAGTGTCTGCCCTGCGCCGCTGCTCTCGCGACGCAGATACCCCATCTTCAAGGGACCGCTCGCGCGCCACCAGCTCATCTTCCAGGTGGACGGCCCGTTCGCCAACGCTGGCGTGTTCTATGTTCAGAACGTGCGCCCGGCAGATGGTGCGGCCTGGGTGCTCAGTGAGCTCAACAGGCGGATTGAGCGATTCACCTACCAACCCGAGAGTGTGCGCGATCTTCCGAATTCCGCATGGTCTGCTCCGCCATACTTTGCAAATGCAGATGAGCAGGCAAATCT
>CM030937.1:4978631-5011625 GCA_018136815.1 Isochrysis galbana
CGACAACGGTGCAAAGTTCCAATCGCCATTTGCGAGTGACGGGCGAATAACATTCAGGCGCCAGGCGTCCCCTTGAGGACATTCTATGCTGATGTATAGGATGGGCACTTGTACGATAGATACAAATCGGCGCCAAACCTCCTCGTTTAGATACTTTCGTCCTTGAACCAAGGATTCCGCGGGCGATCGTAGGATTCTACTACATACCCAATACTACCGGCGCCCGCCCCGTGACAAGCTATGAGCTGCACCAGTGGTCTGTGGGGCGTCGTGGCCTCGTGGCCTCGTGGAAGGCCATCGGGGACAGCTCCCATGACGACGGCATCCCTTGGGGGCAGGCAGGCGTACAGCTCCCAGCCCCGTCTCTTTCTGCGGTTACACGCACGCAGTGGACCGTGCCGAGCTTCATGAAGTGTAATGAAAGAGAGTAGTAGTGTATGTTACTACTGCTAGAAACCCATGCACTCCTACACTCCATTCTCAAGGTATTATTCAATTATTCTCTGCACACACATGGAGTATAGAGTGAGAGAATAGAGCACACAGTGAGTGTCCGAGGAGGAGAAATGTGGACGAGAGGAGAGGTCGAATATATGAGAGAGAAAAGCAAAAGAAGAGAAAGAGAACGGGAGAGAAAGAGAAGAAACAAAGAGAGCGAGAGAGGAGGGTGCAGCGGCAGCGGCGGGGCGCGGCCGATGGACGTGCTGGAGGCACACGCGCAGAGCCTGGCGAAGCGGCTGGCGCAGGCGCTGGAGGGGCGAGAGGCAGAAGAGCAGGCCACACCGCCCAGCCTCGAGGACGCGCTCCTTGAAGGCTCCGACGCCCCGCCTCCCCGCGGAGCTCTGCTAGGAGCCCCAGCAGAGCTCAGCTCGGCCGCGGAGGCTCAGCAGCTCAGGGCCGACCTGGCAGAGGTGCTCAAGCAGCGCTCACAGCTGCGGGCAAAGCTGATCGCTGAGCAGGAGCGCCGCCAACACGCCGAGGCCGAACTCGTCGCCCTCGGCGCACAGTGGCACGGCACCGACACGGCTCGCGCGCTACAGCGGCGTGCCGAGGAGGAGGCGCAGCGCAAGCTCGATGCGCAGGTCGCCAAGGTGGCGCGCTCGTACGAGCAGCGGTTGGCGCAGCTACAGGCAGAGAAGACGCTGCTTCGAAAGAAAGTCTCCGAAGGCGCCGGCGTCGCGCTCACGGACAGCCAACTTCAGGCGGAACTACGAGCGGCGCTCAGAACGGAGCTGGTACGCCAATGGAAGCCGGCATCCGCCGTGGCGATGCCGCTGCTATAAACCACGGTCCTCCCCCAGTCGTGCACCCCGCACGAGACTCCGCTTTAAATATCACCACCCGCCCCTCGGGCTCTGCAGGAGGTTGCTCGCGCTGAAATGAGGGGTCAGATTCGGGATGAGCTTGACCACGCGCGTGAGCACTGCTTATCACTCGAGAGAAAGCTGCGCGCGGCGGAGGCGCGCCACACGGCCGATGCCGATATGCTTCGCAAGGTGATATGCTTCTCTCATCAGCTATGAGCTCGTATCACTGGCTACAAGCCATCCTATGATGGCCGCACTCTTCATTCGGGCGTGCGCCACTGTTTGGGACTTGGCAACCTCCAAACCCCTTCTAATCAACCACTTGTTCTCCTTGCCTCGTCGGGTGCAGGCGCTCCGAAAAGCGGATCTGCTCTGCCAGGAGCAATGGGACAGCGGCTTTGTTGCTGGGCTAAAACAGGCGGCCAAGGCATTTGGCCATGGTGAGAATGCTCAAGAGGACAAGGGAAGAACTGATTGGCCGACCACTGATTTCTCGTTGAGAGAAGATAGCATCGTGCGGCGGCCCGCACCGAGGAAGGCGTGCGAAACGGCAGCATCCAGGGGCGAGTCCGACTCCACCGGCCCCGGTGGCGGTGGCGGCTTTCACGGTGTAGGCGGCGGAAGGAGCGCCAGCATGCCATCGAGTGTGTTGTCAGGGCTGCAGATACGGAGGCAAGGCGCGTCGCTTAAGCCGGCCGTTGATAATGCAGTGGCCCTTGCTGACCAATGTGTAAGTGCTGCATTGCAGGCAGCTCAGACAGGAGATGGAACAACAGGGGGGCAGGTGAGAGAGAGCGGAGCGACGCCGCTCCGAGCTGCTCAACCGGCTCGAGACAATGCTGAGCCGCATGCCACGGAGAAACGCACTACTAGGGAGGGGGCAGGCCAGGCCGCCGTAATCTGGAAGCATCATCGATGCAACCACGTTGCCAATGACGTCTCAAGTTGCCTACCGCCCACAAGTTCGTGGGCAGAGGAGCTGCCATTACACACGGCGCCTGCGCATGGGCCAGCGAGCTCGGTATGGCCACCTCCAGAACTCGAGACCGTGGAGTGATCTTCTTGGTCTTGTCCTTGTCTCAGTAGATAGAGGAAACCGCGAAAAGTGTCGGGCCCCAAAATCCAGCCTCCCGAGTGGCCGTGGGACACGATAGCAATTTAAAAATATATAAAAACATCTGAAGATTCAGGCTACTACCGCTAGCTATAAAGGATCACGCACTCACGGCACCGACTCACGCCATCGCCTATACCCGCCAGAACACTCACTCCCTTTACACTGCCCCCTTCATTCCTTTGTCTTTGGTATCGGGGGGGATGAGAGAACTCAACCAGGAAATCGCAGAACTACGAAAAAAATCCAAGCCGACCAACAAAAACTGCTTCGACGCCCTGAAACACGAGGAAAGAATGATGAAGGAATTCTTCTAACAAGTTCAAAGCGAGAGCGTCGAACAGCGCAATACCGGAACTTTTTATGCACGGGTGACTGGGACGCCCCAAGAGACGACTCGCGCCCCACAGTAACATCCGATGAGGAGATACGCAAAGAACTTCGAAAGTACTACGTATGGCTCTACCAAGAACGAAAACAGCGGCCGGAGACACAGCACTGGAAGACGCGCTGGAGGCGCGGCCCTTGACAATACGAGACAGCGCAGCCCTGGAGGTAGGGGTAGGCCAGGATATCCACAAAATTTTGCCCAAATATCCATGAAAAAAAAAACATCTGAAGATTCAGGCTACTACCGCTAGCTATAAAGACCACGCACTCACGGTGCCGACTCACGCCATCGCCTATACCCCAGAACACTGTCGGAGCGAAGCTCGTTTCCTCATTGGAAACGAGCCGCGGAGGCGCACCGGCGGCTAGCGCGGCGCACGGTCCATCCGGGGAGCCCGGAACGGGCTCATCGGAAGAACGGGGAGGGCAAATGACGGGCATGAGAGATGGACGGGAGAGTGGCACGGAACGCGAACCGGAGGGTCGGAGGATGTAAGAAAGGGCGCGGCGAGCAGTTACCGCTTACTTGGGACTCGTAGGGACTCGTAGACTCGAAAGGACGACTCGGAAGACTCGGGGCTTGGGGTACTCAGGGGCTGCAGGTCACCAACAGGCGATACAATGGCTCAAAAACCACACAAATCAACACTCTGCACTCAAACATTCACGGTGACAGGCCGGAAACATACGTTAAACGAACCCCCTCTGGTGAGCAGATTCAGGAGTGCCCACCAGAAAAAGAAGAGAGAGAGAGAGAGAGCGAGGGAACGAGGGCTCGGGGGGTCAAAACACAATTCGGACTCCGTTTTGGACTACAGAGTAAAATCCAGTGCCCTCGCGAGTCCTGCCTCGAGTCTCGCGGAGGGGGGGGAAGGGCCGCCGTCTTGGCGCGCGGAGGGGGGGGGACCGCGCGGAGGGGGGGGAAGGGAACGGCGGAGGGGGGGAACAGCGGAGGGGAAGGGGAGGAGCGGAGGGGGGGGGGGGGAGGGGAGGAGCGGAGGGGGGGGAAGGGGGGAGCGAAAGGGGGGGGGGGAGAAACTGCCGAGGGGGGTGAGATCGCAACACTGACCCAATCATCCCTCACATTCAGGTATTTTTCCCGGCCTGGCCCGGGAAAATCAGGGAGTGGAGAGAGGGGAGGGAGGAGAGTTGCGGAAGGGGGGGGGGAACCGCGGAGGGGGGAATCACAATACTGACCCAATCCTCCCTCACATTCACGTATTTTTCCCGGCCTGGCCCGAGAAAATCAGGGAATGGAGAGAGGGGAAGGAGGACTGCAGAGGGGGGGTGAAAACACAGTACTGACCCAACTTTCCCTCACATTCACGTGTCTTTCCCGGCTTGCCCCGGGAAACGCATGGAATAGAGAAGGGAAACGCAGAGAATGGAGAGAGGGGGGAGGGGAACTGCAGAAGGGGGAGGGAACTGCAGAAGGGGGAGGGAACTGCAGAAGGGGAGGGAACTGCAGAAGGGGGGGGGCCAGTTCTGTTACCTGCATCTCTTACCTTAAACGCGTGGACAATTACCGTAACGGTAAAAATAAAACTCAAATCTTCGAATTTCGAGACGAAAATCGGCGAACCAGGACTGGAGCCCACGGAGAATCCGAATCGGCACGCCTTGCGTGACCACGACGAACATAGAAGACGATATATAACGCGGAAGGAGCGCGCTCATGCCGAAATATTCACGCCGAGAGGCCTGAATACAACAAACACTCACTCCCTTTACACTACCCCCTTCATTCCTTTGTCTTTGGTATCGGGGGGGGGGCCCGCGTGCACTACGACGGGCCAAGCGCAAGGGGCGGGCTGGGGCAGACCTGTTGTTGGGTGTTCCTGTGGCAGACAAACGTAAAACGCCTTCTGAACTATCTTATATTGTCCCCAGGGGGTCTCGGCCCCCGCCCTTCGGCCTTTCTTCGTCCGCTGCCGCACTTTCGCGGTGTTTGACTGCCGCGCAGGGTGTCTTCCCGTTGATATACCGTAAATGGGCGGATATCTTACCTATTCTCGGGCCAGATCGTGTGGTTTTTTTTGTCGTTCTTTTCCCGTCGTTCTCTTCGTTCTCCTACGGGCGTGTGCTGCATGGCGCGCGCCATGGCCCCCTTCTGGGGGGCCCCTCGGGGCCCCCCAGAGGGCCAGCCAGGGCAGCTCAGGGGGCAGTGGAGGCTGGGGCAGTGCCCCTGGCCTCTCCTGCCTCTCCCTCGCTCGCCTCGCTGGCCCTGGGTGCCCTCCTGGCGGCCTCGGTGGTCTGTGGCTCAGTGGTGAGGGGGGGGGTCAGTACGAGCGAGGGCCAGTGCAGGCGAGTGCGTGCGGCGCGCGGCGCGCGCTCGGCGAAGGTCTGGGCCAGATTGATGTCAGCTCAGCCCCTGCCAGCAGGCAGGGGCTGAGGTTGGTTGTGCAGGCCCACCCAGGGGGTGTCTGCGATGGAGAGAGGGGGGCGCGAGGCCCCCATTGGCCTCCTACTTATAAAAATGCCCAAATATCCATGAAATATATCCAAAAAATATCCAACCCGCAACCCCAAATATCTCAAGAAATATCCACAATCTACTATTATAGTAGTAGTACATAACTATACCCTCGCCGCGTCGTGTCGAGTCGAGCGTGGCCGGAGGGCTCTGAGCCACTCCGTCGCGAGCAGCACCGGCGGCTAGCGCGGCGCTTTGGCCCTCCTCCCCGCCGGGAGTCGGGTGAACGAAATTCTGGATGGTATCGGGCAACTCCATTTGAGTTTTGGATTTAGTAGAAAACTCAACGTAGATCAAAGAAAGATCACACGAGATGCAAGGGAGGGAACCTCGAGCAAAGTTAGAACAAAGGAGAAGCCACAGTCTCCCGCCCCCTTCTCTCCTCTCTCCGACTCCTGGCCGAAGCAGCGTGCAGCGTGCACGGCCTCCCCGGAACCAGCTTCTCCGCTAAAGAGGGAACTGGGGAAGGGGAAGGGGGTTGACAAGGTTAGGTTTGGGTAGTAGGGAGGTTCATTAGCACTCTGCCTCACGCCGCACAAATAGCGGGGAATTATAAGAAGATTTTTTTTTCCATTTGAGTTTTGGACGGGGGACAAACGGCGAACGAAGGGCGGTGGGGCGGCGAGGCGCTCCTAGCGGCCCTAGTGTGTTGGATTGTAAGAGATTGTTAGACCTACGAAGAACTCTTCCCTCAGGGAGGGAGCCTAGACTGCTAGTGTGCAGCGACGCAGCGAACAACGACGGACAACGATACTGAGAACAACAGGATGCACCGACTCACGGACACACCGGAAACATTCACCTAAACCAAGCGAAACATCAAGCAACCGAGACCGGGAGAAGGGCCGGGGGAGTGGGGGTGTTGAAAGTATGCTACGTACTACGTGTAGCGTGTAGTAGGTAGTGGTTCCATTCGCCGCGAGTGCGGTCAGAATATTAAAAGGTTTTTTAGTTGGGCCGCTGACAACTAAGTTTATACTTGGTTGCCCCATGGGGGGGCACGAGCCCCCCCCTCTCTCCACTCCTCCCCTGCCATAGGGGAGGAACCACCCATCCTCCTGGCATGCCTGATGGCTTGCCAGGAGGCCACTGCCCTACTGACCCACTCCCTTCCCCACAGGCTCGCCCCATTCGCCCATCCTGGCCCCTCGTGACCAGCCCATCGCTCCAACCCTCCCTCCCCCCCTGGTCGACAGGCAGACAGGTGCAGATTGGGGGCCCCAGGGGCTCAGGAGCGCCAGCGAGGGAGAGGCAGGGGAGGCCATGGCCCAGCCCCAGCCTCCTCTGCCCCCTGAGCTGGCCTCCAGGAGCCTCCAGGGGTCGCCAGGGGCAGCTGCAGGCCTGCCGCAGGCGCGCCATCGCGCGTGCCTGCAGGAGAGGGGAGAGAGAGCGCGGAGAAGGGGGAGGGCGGAGCGAGAGCTCCGCTCACCGGAAAATAGGTAAGTCCCGCACCTGTTTCCTGTTTACAGGATAAGTCGGGACCGAGGCCGCCGCCAGCCCGGTAGGCGTAGGAGGAAGGGGGGAACGGATCGCCGGGGGGGGGCGCGGGCCACCGACCATATCTAAGCCCTTTTCCCCTATCCCCCTAGTAGTGCACGGGGGGAGTCGCCTGATGGCGGGGGGGAAAGGGCCGGCGGATTGGGGGTGTAGAAAGTTTCCTACGTGAGTAGAAAGTAGAGGCTGCACGGTCGCGTGTGCGGTGAGACTATTAAGAAATTAATAAAAATAAAAAAATAGTTGGGCCGCTGAATACATCAAGTATGCCTTAACCTTAAAACCACCAAACAGAGGACAAATGCCCGATGGTGGGACATGCGTATTTGGTATCCGGTGGGGTCCCCCATCCGGATGGATCGTCGAAAGCGGGCATGCAGCGCGCCCGGCATCGACATCGGTTCGAAGTTGAGCTTTTCAAGCTTTTGCGATTTTAGCGTCTTTTGTCAGTTTTCGATTACGTTTTGTTGTGGGGGCCCAAGGGGGGGGGTCCGGGTCCTAATGGGCCCCGGATATGTGCTAGTTGGGTGTATTGGGAACTTTTTACCGAAAAAAATCCTCAAATTTCCTCAATTCTGAGATGGTCTCATTTTTTACCCCTAATAAAAAAACACTGTTTGACCGCCCTAGCCCTTGCCCTTTGCAAAGCCTTTGCCATCTCCATCTCCATATCTCCATCTCCGTGGGCTCCGTGTGTTGTCGTGTCTCCCATAGTAGGTACGTCGCCACAGCTTGCTTGGGCCCTTACTCCATGCTTGGCGACTACTCCAGACTCCAGCTAGATTAGGATTAGACTCCATGCTTGGCGACTACTCCAGACTCCAGCTAGATTAGGATTAGACCTACTCTACTTCACTGGAGCTGAGTCTAGAGTAGAGTACATGTCGCACCGATAGTAAAAGTAAGTAGAGTAATATTATGTACTCGTACGAGTAAGCTCTACTCTAGAGTAACTTTAGAGAGAGAGCAAGATGTGAGCCGGATGTCTGCGGCTGCGATCGGCGTGGAGGAGCGCGAGGGCCGCGGCCGGTGTGTGGTGGCGTGGCGCGCGCTGACGCCGGGCGAGCGCGTGGACGCGGTGTCTGGCGCGGCGTACGCCGCCGTCCCGCTCGGCTCATTCCGGCCGAGCCTCTGCGCCCGGTGCTTCCAGCCCGCCGCAGAGCAGTGCAAGCTTTCGCGATGCTCTGGATGCAGGCAGGCTCGCTACTGCTCAGCGGTGTGCCAGCGAGCCGACTGGGCTCTTCATAGACACGAGTGCCCTCACCTGAGCGAGGAATACTCTGCTCTCCACAGTCTCGACGAGGGCACTCTTGTACAGCTTCTCCTCGCCGCGCGCTGCCTGCAACGTCGCGCTCAGGGGAAGGGTGATGAGGCGGACCGCTGCTTCGATGAACTGTACGCTGTGGATCCGGACGCAGAATCGATCGAACTTGCGCACAAGGCCGTGCGCCTGGCCGGATTATTCCCAAAGACGATAGCAGCAGCGACCGTGGCGCGGCTACTCGTGGCATCGAGGCTCAACTCCTTTGGAGTGCTCAATGCGCTACACTCGGTGGTCGGTGCAGCATGCCATCCAATGGCGGCGTTGTTGAATCACTCTTGCGCGCCGAATTGTATACTGGCCTGGGAGGGTTCCACGCTTTGTGTATGCACCGTACGCAATGTTGCTCCCGGGGAGGAGCTTTGTCACGCTTTCGTCGACCTTGCCATGCCCACGCCACAACGCCAAGAGGCGCTGCGGCACAGGTATGGCTTCCAGTGTGAATGCGAGCGCTGCACCCTTCCAGCTGGTGCGAAGGTGGATCGAATGCTTGAGGCCCGCCCGCCCGATGGCACGCCTGCAGCGAGCGCGATTCTCGAGTCGGAGAAGTGGCTGCGTGCTGCCCAAGTGGAGACAGATGACAACAGGGCGCGGGAACTCGTTCTACGTGCCCTCAACATTCGCCGATTGCTCTGCACTCCTCAGAGTTGTCTTCGTCATGCAGCAGAGATGGAAGCATTCGGTCGCAATCTGGAGGCGGGTGAGATCCATGCTGCTCGTGAATGCTGTTCCAACGTGGTCGCATTCCTCCAGTCCGCCCTCTCGCATGTTCCACATCATCCTCTTCTTGCGTTGCAACGGCATACTCTCGCTGATTTGCATGCTGCGTGCGGTGAGGTCGAGGAGGCGAAAAGTGCCTTAGAGCTCGCAGTAGCGTCGATGAGTGTTTGCCCGGGCCGCAAACACTCATCCCTGTGCCGCCGCGCATGCGATCGACTCGACGAGCTGAAATCCATGCTGCAGTGAGGGGGAGAAAACCGAAACACCACTGTCGAATAGCTGTATGCCTAATTGATTGACGAGAGACTCTAAACGATGTTGGCGATGAGAGACGAGAACCCGGAATCTCCCGAGGGGCGCCCTCGATGCATACAATGATTATGCAGGTTCCTTTTCGGATGGATTCAGCCGTGTAACGACTCATTACGATACGACTTTGAGACTGAAAGTAGGGGCTAGAGTAGATGAGGACGAATGGGCAACCGCAAGCCCAAGCTCCGCCAACGGCGCCTATCGCCTAGATTGTACTGTGTTGCTACCGCGGGGTTGGCACAAGCGTCGAGTCCACGAACGGTGATAATGAAATAATTAAATAAAATAAATAATGTTATATCCTAGCCAACCCCACTAGCCACTAGCTAACTGGACACAACGTTCCAGTCCCGGAATCCCGCCATACCGTATACCGTATTCATATCCATATCCATACTTGACGAGCCAGGTGTCCGAGTCATACCGGGGGGAGGAGGCACTGCCCCCTACCCTCGATATTTATCCCCCCTCCAGTGCACGCACCGACCCTGCGCACCCCAGCACGCCCTCTCCTCCTCTTCGAGTCTACGCTGGGGAAAAACCCCTTTCGGGTAAAACAACCGAGGGCCGAGGGGGCAAGTCACACATCAACACCCCTTTTTTCGAGGATTCTCGCCCCCAGTGGATCACTGTGTATTTTCCCCCAGGCAGGTCCATTATTCATGTGGCGTGCCTGCGACCCACCTTACCTTCAGATCCCCAAGTGGCCTGCAGGGACCTTGGCCTGGGAGCTCAACCAGGGCCAGGGGGCAGGTGAGGTTGGGGTCGACCGTCTGGCGTCTGGCCCTCTCCTGCCTCTCCCTCGCTGGCTCTCCGCGCCCCTGAAGGTCAACTAGAGCTGGCTGGGGGCTCCTGATCAGGGGGTCTAGGTGAGGTGGGGCTGGCCAGCGTGGGCCAGGGCGTGCGATCGAGCGATCCATTCTTGTGCACGGCATCGTCGCCCGCCAGCAACGGCCCTTCAGTTGGAATGGTAGATCGTGATTCTTTACTCTTGTAGCTTGTAGTATCAGTAAAACTGATTGGGTCATGGGGGCCGCGCTCCCCCCGGGTGGTCTCGTGGTCTCCCCCGCCAACGCTTTATTGCGAGCCTACTACAGCGCAGAGGGGCAGGTGCCAGACGGAGCTACGGTCGAAGTCATCATCTCCGACGTGGATGGCGGAGAGGCGCCCGTGATCCGTTTCACCTTTCCGACCACGAGCCTCGTCCTACCGTCAAGCGAGATATTTCCATCGACGAGCTATACTGCAGCAGAAGGTATCCTACGACGTGACAGCCTCCAGCCTGGCATTCAAGTACGAGCTGCAGTAGGTGAGCCCCGCCGATAGATTCCCTTCCGTCTCCTCGTCCTCGCATATCGAGCCAGGAGTGGTCATGCTCGATCCGTCAGGACTGTATTTTTTTTATCTTTTGGAGGGAAGAAGTGCGCAGTGGAGGAAGAGCGCGCCCACTGGGAGTCGAACTCGAGCCCAGAGTGCAAAAGGATGGAAGAGATGGTGGGGTGAACCAGCCTACGCAACGCGAGAGTTTACGTGAGCTTTAGGGCCGTGAGGAGAGACTGAAAAGCACCCTAAATACTTTCACTTTTTTCTTCACTTCTTCACACTTTTTCCCGACTGAATTGCTGATTTTTCTGCATCCTTCTCCTCCTTTCTCCTCCTCCTTCTTTTTTTCTTTACTTTTCATGAGTCCTAGATAGAACTCGCGGATGCGACATCCATGCCCAGCTCTCTAGGAGAGTCTTGGCAGTCTAGGTCTACGGTCTGGGGAGTGTCCCCCTTGCATGCTTGCATGCCAAGAGGCAGCGCAGGGGGGTGGATAGTTCTCGCCTCCCATGAGGGGAGCCGAGAGAGTGGAGGGGGCGCGAGGCCCCCCTCCATGGTCCATGGCGACCAATCATAGCAATAAGATTAGGCGAAAGGTGATAATGAAACAAATGAGCAGTAGTTCCCTGTTTGCTGTTTGTGTTGGTTCTTGTGGAATTGGAATTGTGCTAGCGCTAGTGCAACACATCAGACTTAGGAGCTCAAGGTCGTGTGGGTGTGGGTAGTGCGTGCGCTTTTTTCAGGGAGTCTGTGGTGCGCTACGAGGGCGGCTAGGGCCTGGCATATTATGTACAACGTATAGCAATTTCCATTTCCCTTGATAGCAAATGAATATGTGAGCTAGAGGCTGCTAGAATGTTGATGATGAGGAGTTTCAGCGGATGTGTGAATTGCCGTGAACAATATGCAATCGCCGGTGACATGCATTTCACCCTCCGGAGGAGCATTTCCACGGGAGCTCTCGACATCCCCAGATCTCAACCCTCAAACATTCGAGCGCTCGCTATCGGCTAGCCCATGCAAAAAGGCCAGCGTGTCTCCCGAGAGCCCGACCCGCGAAACCACTGCATCATCGTCCACAACTGTCTCACGCGCACCCGCATTTGAGTAATCTACCACCATATTGGCGCTGTGTCTGACCCGAACCCATGGCACTGAGGCAACATTGACCCGGGCACCGTGTGCAAGTAAGGAGTCGAAGAATATGAGATCCTCAAAGACGTCCCGTCCTGGCGGATAGCGCGATGCTCCAGGGCCCCACAGCGAACGGCGGTACGCCATCGCGCAGGGCTGCGCCAATGACGATTTCGTCACCTGCGAGAACACGCCTGAACTTGCGTCGAAATAATGGAGCAGAGGCTCACAGCCACTCTGATCCAACATGACAATGTCTCCAGCGCATTGAGCCATTACTGCACTTTGGCGACGAAGGCGTTGAGGCGCGTAGAAGTCGTCATCGTCCCAAATGGCGATCACTTCACCTCTAGCCGCCTCCACAGCCACATTGCGCTTGGTGCCCAGCCGCCCTCGCTCCGGATCTGGAGGTGCGTGCAAATACCGCAAGCGACCCGCCAGCCGATGCCCAGGAGCCGATGAGGTGAGCTGGCGCCACAAATCCTCGCCCCCGTCGCTCGAGTCATCCACGATGATCACCTCGAAGCGTTCCGCCGGATAGTCCTGCGCCGCGATGGATTCAAGCGTGTGCGGCAAGAAGTGAGAGCGCCCATGCGTGATGAGCGTCACTGAGACCGATGGCCACGCAGCAGCGAAATCGGGCTCGCTGCCACAGGACCAGTCGTAGGGCGTGGCAGCCGAGAGGCCCGGGGACGAGCGGCTCAGCTCGACGAACTGCAGCGCTGCCAGCGCGGAGTGCGCGCACAGGACGGCCGCTACCATCATGGGCCCTTCTGGCAGCACCCCGACGGCGACGGCGACAGAGCCGCCACCAGCCGACGAGGTGGAAAGAGACGGAAAAGACTCCGTCCGGCAGGCAACAGAAGAGAACATGAGAAAGATACAACTTTTGTATTCAATATTCAATTAGGAGCACTCCTACTCTATTGATGTGTGCAGGGCGAGAGGGAGAGTGTGAAGACAATGTGATGAATAAAAATAAATACATTAATGCTACAAAATGTTACGTCGTTGCCAACCTCACCAGCAAAGTAGACACGATTTTCGAGCCCCAGATTCCGCGCCATACGATGAGCTGAGTGTTCGAATGACATCGGTGACGGAATACGGAATGAGCAAGGACAAACAAAATAAAAAAGTAAATAATGTTGCATCCTACATCCTAGCCAACCTCACTAGCTAATTAGGGCGATGCGCAGCGCGTTGCGCCGCTCTCTCTCCGCCGCCGGGGCTCACGCTGCGGGCTCCCGGCGATAATTGGGCATCGCGCCAAGGTCAAAAACTGTAGTCCCCTGCGCCCCCAATAGTAGTTAAAATCCCCGTTTGGCCGCCCCATAAGAAGTGTTCGATTGCCTGTTGCCTTGCAGATGCAACAAGACTACGATGCGTCCGGCGGCGACAGCTCCGTTGCCTTGCCACTACTAACCAAACAGAAGGTCAAGCACAAAGCGGTAAGTCAAATCTAGAGAGGAGTTGTAGAGGAGTTGTTGGTGTAGTGAGCAAGAGGGATGAACGATAGACGATAGCCAATGAAAAGAGGGTAGAGGAAGAAAGGAATGAAATTGCGAAAGATGGAGGTATAGCTGTAGAAATACTCGTCGGTATCTGTCGTAACGAGATGCCGGGTCCGTGAAGAGAATGCTATACGATCGTCTTCAGTCTGCACGTTGAAGTCGTAATGCAGGATGACATATTACACCCCAAAGGGACTCGCTGCTGCCGGCGACTGAGCGCATACTCAATCGCCATCCTCCACAGACTCGGAGCCCTGCTCGGCTGCCACCCTCCGTAGCTCCTGGGCGAGCGCCTTGTTGAACGCTGCGACGAACTTGGGGCTCTTATTCAAGAGGAGTGTGTGCACAGAATCGACCAGCATGCCTCCACCTTGCACCCCCTCAGGGCTCAGTCGCATCTCCAGCGTCTCTCCCTCGAGCAGCTTGACGGTGGCGACAGCGGCGGCACCGTCATCCTGAGCGGCGGTGACGCTATCAACTCCATACTTGATCTCCTCGATCTGCGCATCCAGCTCGTCCCTCGCCCAGCCCATGGGCGCCGAGGAGAGGCGCCTCCGGCCCGGATCCCGATCCCTTGTTCTCATCTTCTCACCGTGTTGGAGACTCTCTGTCAGAGTTTTCTTGTTGTCCTAGTTTAATCCTAGTGCTGAGGGACCGTGCCTCATCGGCAACGGAGCCCCTCCCCCGCGATGGGGGTGTGCGCGGTTGCTGCATGGCTCGTCCGGTGTATGTGGCTAGGGATGCTAGTCAACAAGACCTCTTACACGACTACAATTTCTAACATGGTACCCCCGCCGAGAGACCACCCCAACTTCTACAACCACAGCGCGCTCGACGCCGCCGCTCAAGGGTACAACACCACAACGAATAAACTCGACAAATTCGTTGAAAATCTTTTCTTCGACTCAGCGGCCGCCGATCGCTCCGACAGCCGTACTCGGCGAGGACTGGTCGTACCGCGCGTGATATTCACCATCCTTCCGCGGCGCTCGACCCCTTTCTCAATCCCGCCTATAACTCGATCAAATTTCTGTGAGCTACCAAACTTCGGCAGGCCACCGTTCGACACCACTTCGTCGTCATCTCATGATCTTTTGAGAGAATTTTCCCAAGAACGCGAAGACACAATTCATGATGCCTTCATGCTCTCTACACAGGATAAAGACTGGGATCGCAAGAAATACCCCCTTGCGCCCCCATTTGATGGACAGCGCGGTCGCCCATTCGAGCATTTTGAACGAGCCTTCCAAGTCTCGCTCGCTGCCATCCAAAGCGACAACGACGAGAATAATCTATATCAAACACTAATGCAAAAACTATTGTTATAGTTTGAACTATGGAGCGTGCCGCGACCGCTCCCGAGCCCCAGGCGACCCTCGCCACCGCGCCCCACCTGCCACCTGGGACGCCCCACGCCGCCCGAGGCGGCTCGTCAGAAAGCCCTCTCAGAGCCCATCCAACCCATCCAAACCACACCCGCGCAAGCGCGCGGGGTGGCGAGCACTGGCACCGAACAGGTTGCCACCATTGCTCTGCGCATCATGCAGGGGGTCTTTGAGACCCCAGCTGCTCTACAAACTGAAGACGATATCTTCTACGACGAAGATGGGGCCGCGTTCTGGGCCGATGGAACTTCCATTGAGAACATATCTCCGCCGGAGTTCGTACCAAATAACAACGATAACAAAGCTAACCTAGCTTCGGAGGAATGGCAACCTCTCAGCATTGACACTCCGGCGATTCATGACGCTTTCATGTGTGCACATAATCCGAAACATCACCTAGCCTCACACTGGATTAACGACTCCGGAGCTACGCGCCACATGACTTCTGACGCCTCGCTTTGCTTCAAGGTTCGCCCCGCCCACGGAGAGAAAATCCGCGTTGCTAACAACAAACTTATCCACGTCACCGGCGTCGGCTCAGCACAAGTTAACCTTGGCAACAATCGTTCCATGCTGCTGACCGACGTCCTAATCGCTCCGGAACTCTCAAACAACTTTATTCAGCGCCCGCTACGGTGACGAACACGACAACATAAAGACGGTCCTCAACACACCTGACGGTAAAGACGAGTACCGAATTATACTTCCAAACGGCGACCACGTCCCACTAGATCGCAATAATCGACACAATGTCATACTAGCCTACACCACTCAACACGAGCCACTTGATGCTAGCTTCGACATCATCCATGCTCGCTTCGGTCATGCCCACGCATCCCGGATCGACGCCGCCTTCTCAAAGCACAATCTAGACAGATTCCGCCACGATCCCGCCTCTTGTGATGCGTGCCTCAAGAACCGCCGTCGTCTAAATCGCAACGAAATTAGCACCACTCACACCAAGTATTCTTACTTTGGCGAATGCGTATCCAGTGACACCATAGGGCCATTTCCTACAAGTCTCATCGGTCGCTACCAATACGCTGTTTGTTTCTTTGATCGAGCCACCCGCTATCCCTCCGTCTACTACCTCAAAAACAAGGACAGCGGATCCGTCCTAGCCGCGGCCATGCCCATCCATGCCTGGCGAGCCAGGTGTCCGAGTGATACCGGGGGGGGGAGGGCCAGCCCGGAGGCTTTCCCTATGGGAGGAGGATGGTCCCTGAGGCCCCATCGGTTTGTGTTGTGTTGTGTGTGGTGAATCGATTGCTTGGTATGTGGTGTTGATAGTAGAAATGTAGCGTGTAGCCCAGAGTCTTAGATTTTTTGGGGTGTGTGTGGTGTTGGTGGCATGCTAGTGTCGTGTCGTGCGTCGTGCGCTATTCTGGGCATGCCTCGCGGGTCGGCGCTCGCGGGCACCTGGACGGGCGCGGCCCCAGCTTGGGGCTACGCAGGCGTCGATGCGTCTGCCATGTCCTGATCGGCCGGGAGGGAAAAATGCATCCGCATACAGCTATTACTACTAAAATATTATCCGACGATGCAAACGCGGCTTTTGGTGTTGGTGTCGTGAAATATAATATTCGGTGTTTGGTGTTTGATGTTTGAAGTTGACCTCCGACACAATAGTCGCACACTTACATTTTGGTATTTATTGCATCCAGATCCAGCACAATACAGAATACGGCACAAATCAATCATAAAAACCCAGCAAAATGCAAATACAATGCCAATGCTATTTCCCAAGCAACATCAATCTTCCATCGCCTCTGAATATCGTCCCGTCGGCCGAGGAGTGTCTATGTATGCGGCGCGCATATGGCTCTCGAGAGCAGCGTATATTCCTACCCTGCTTGCTAAGCGTTCGTTATTCAGGTCTTCTCAACAGCTCTTCCCTCTCTTCCACGTGCTTTCTCATCATTATGTAGGCAGCATTGCGCCCCCTCTTACCCGCTGCGCTTTCTCTTTCTCTGCCTATTGACCTTCTTCTTGTACCGGAAGTCGTGCCCATATCTACTATGTTTCCAATACTTCACGCACCCCGCGCAATACAAGTTGCGTGTGTCGAGGTCTTCGCATGGGCATGCTTGAAACACTTGGCACGGTCGTTGCAGGGGCAATGGCTGGAAGGGAGCCTTCTTTGTGGCCCTTTCATCGCAGTATGGATTGTCGCATTCCGGGCAATCTTCGTTGCTTTCGGCGACATCATGATTTTCGTCATCAGTGTCACTGGAATCATTGCCACTACTACTGAGTGAGTGAAAATTCATTTCGCAACCTTCCTCACTATGAGGAAGGCGGCTCATGATCGCGTTCACCTGTTCAAGTTTTGGGTAGTTCTCAATCATTGGCCAAGTTTCACTGTTGTCCTTCAAGGCGAGAATGATGCCAGCAGCTTCACGTGCAGATGCTTGAGAGCTTAGAAAGGTGTGCGTTTGCTCGAGGCCTTGGGTATTGCCTGAGATAGCATCCTGCATGTGTGCGTACACTCGCGAGACGAGGTCGAGGTAATCCGCCCGCAGTTTTATCAAGGGAACCTGAAGCACCCTGTGATTGATGTGCTTAATGAGCAACTCAGCCACACCCGTGACGAGTTGTGGGGCGATCTGGTCAAGAAACTGTACTCGGAGCGAATTGGATCTGAATCGTATGGCCTTCTGGCCGGCATCTGCCAGGTGCTTGTTCAGGAATGTCTTGCTAACATTTGTCAGATTCTGCAATTCGTCATCGAATATTCGATTGCATTTCTCGAGAGTGAACTTTTTGTACGCATGGATCAATTCCTGCGTTGTGACTTTCAGCGAGCGTATGGCTTCCTCGTTGGCGTTGTCTTCGCCGTCCACCGTGGCCGGGCTGGGAATAGCATCGTGTGTCACATTCAGAACGGTGGTCGTAATCGCTTCCACTTGCCTATCGATGACAGCTTCCCTGATACTCGCAAGCCCTTCTTGCAGTTGACTCACGATCTGGCTCAGCTCCGGCGTGACGAGATCGTAAACAGGCGTTGACACAGGATTTGGTGACTTCAAATGAAGCCCAAGCAATCGGGAACCTTTCCTGTTGTAGAATTCGAAGCAAGACTGCTTAAATCTGTCCAAGACTTGATTTGTCTGCAAGGCTTGCAAGATGGCGCTTATCCCTTCTGCTGTGTCAACTATTGCATCCGAGCCACTCTTTGAGCTCGCCGGCATGGTGCCCCTAGTTCGAGAAAGACGTGGTTGGTCTTTGAGAAGATTGTCGCAGCAATCGCTGACAACGCTCTTCAGCGTTTTGAGGCCTTTGAGTTTGAGGCCTTTCCTCACGTCGGGGTGGAGCGTCAAATCTCGCAAACGTAGAATGCTATCAAGGCAAGTAAAGTATGGAAGAAGACATTGGGCAACAAGGCGTTGTACGAAGACGAGTTGCGAGCGTGTGTGTGCCAAGTCGCAATGCTCCTTGAATTTCTTAATGAGTGCGGCGATTGATGTTCGTCCATTGAGGCCGGCTTCTCTCGATTCCTCTCCGAGCCCTAGGACGTCAATTACCATCGGGATGCACAGCTCTTGCATGAATTCCCCACGGCGAGCCTGTTTTGATTCGTGAGGCTCTGCCATGCTTCGGTCCGCGTAAGCTTGGGAGCGCTTGCTGCGGAAAGTCCTCTCGATCCATTGGCGAATTGATCTGAGCAGATTCTCGGCGTGCGTCTGGATACCTCGTTGCGGCAATTTCGCAAAGCGTTGTTCAATGCTGGTGACTACGATCACCTTCTCGATTCGTCTGCTACCGCAATCCCGACTATAGAGCAAATCGGAAAGGATACCGGAGTCTGCCAATTGCTTTGACATGTCGTTGCTGGTCTCTAGCCGACCATGCTTCAAACAAATGAGAAGAGTTGAACACTCCCATGAAAGTGCATCTCTAACAAGTTTCTGCCGGAATGGGTCGTGTGTTGAATCGCTCATTCCCGGCACGTCGACCAGCCTAAGATAGATCTGAGAAGGAATGAGAATCTCGACATCGCATAGGATTCCCCAGTGGCTCCATGTGCCGATGGTATGCTTGATGACGAGATCCCTCATCTGTTTGGTAAGGTCTTCGACGCTCGTCGCCGCCACCTCGATCGTTCGTTCACATCCAAGCACCTCACGGCGATAATCTGGCAATGAAAGAGGACCCTTGATTTCACTGAGCGACGCCAAGGCATCGCCATTCTGAACGTCAACACCAAGGATGGCACAGGCCTCGGCCGCCAGCAAGTCCACGTCGACACGCCGCTTGTGCTTGTCTTCGACCTCTTCATCACCCTCCTTCCAAAGCCGCAACTTCTCTGCCATTTTGAGAATCTCATCGATGTCGTCCGCATTTCTATACTTGAGCTTGATGGCAGCCAACTTTTGGCAGGGGTCCAATACGACATGTGTCACAATAGCCGTCAGGCCCTTGACAGAAGCGCCCGTCGGCAAAATATTAGCTGATTCTTCTGCCATCTGCAGATACATCATGCCGTCATAGTTTTCAAGGTTTTTGTATGCCTCAGCCTCTCCGTCCTTGATAAGCTCTTGGTTTATCTTGCGGTGAGAAGGGAATCTGTGCTTGATCTCTTCCTCAATCGAGGACTTGTCTGCCGGATGGAACTCGAGCGCACGCCGCACAATGCTGCTGATCGTCGTCGATTTTCCCGCGCCTTCGAGCCCAACGACAAGCACAGCGTGCTTCCGTCGCTTGACGCTAGGGGGGTGGCACTCCACATCATCCAGGATTGTCGTCGCGTCCGCAAGCATTTGTTGCATTTCACAGCGCAGGCGTTCACGCGGCCCCTCAGCCTGGACGAGGAGGTCATTCCGCTGCAGGTAGTGTTTTATCATTTTCGGCATCGTGCACGCTAGGCGCATGACAGGACTTCCATCTGCATCGTCAGCGGTCCTGCCAATTCTGCCGAGAGCCTGCTTCCAATTGGCCACGTCCTCCGGTTCTGGAATCTTGCCTCCATTCTCTCGCGGAACTCCATGAACAGATTGGGGCAAATCATCTGGACCCTCATGCCGCATAGAATCGAAGTCGTGAGCGCCGCCATTCAGTTCGCCTTGGAGTTCTAGATGCTGTGGCAGCTCTGCTCTTTCAAGCTCGGAGCCAGCACCGCCATTGGACAACTCGCCTTGAACCTCCGGCTGCGGCTCACGAGCAGCACGACGAGACAGCTTGACCTGACCGCGTTTAAGCGGCCTCAGCTCGCTCTCCTCACCGTGCCTATCCCGCACGCAGAGTACATAGTCCTTGTTGATAAAATACCACAAGTCATCTACCTTCACACCTCCAGCCTGTAGCTCTTCCACATTGAGTAGTTCGCCGGAGACGCACAACTGCTCCTGGTAGGAGATGATATTTTGACCCAATGGCGTTCTAGAGACAACAGCCTCGCAACCACTGACGACGGAGATCATTGCAGAGGCAACGGATTCCTCCATGGGTTCGAGCGTCTGATAGTGCGCTGCACCTTGACAGATATAGAGCCAAGCAGACTTATCGCGCTCAAGTGAGTGCGAAAGCACCGATTGCAGTATGAGCCGTGGTGGATCATTAACACTGAAACGCTCTGCATTTACGATGACGTGCACGTTCACACGCAAGAAATTGCACATTGCCTGAAGTGTTACGTTATCTCCCCATCCCCCGTTGGCAACGGATTCGACGTACACGTCGTACTTCTCTTCGACGAAGTCTTCATAGTTAGCCTGGTTTCGGTGCAAATAATTTGCAGTGAGTGAGCGCAGTTTTGCATGCTTGTCCTCGGTCGACCAAAGCGCCCAGGACATTGCCCGATACTGGCAATGGCCATCTGATTTTGTATTGCGGAGTGTGAGTTTGAACTGTTTCTGGATCTCGTCGGCGGCAAGCTTTGTGTCACTTGGATCGTATTGGGCACCACGATCCAGCGACTGATGCCCCCTCAACTTCGTAACCACCGCCTCCTCGTCCTCGGGTGTGCCCAATGGCTGTAGACTGTCGAGCAGCTTCTCGACTTCTTGGTCGAACTCTGCGACCTCCATCTCTCTCGCCCGCTGTGCGGACATGGCTCGCAGGCAAGGGAGGGGTTGGAGGGGTGGTTCCCCCCTGCTTTCTCCTCCGCCAGCTAGGTTTTCTGCGCAGGCCCCTCCTCGCGCGCGGGAAGGGGGCTGTCTGAAGGCCTACAACATCGAAAGCAGGAAACCATTTCACATAATAATGTTGCAAGGAAACGCCGCAAGGGTTCGCCCTGTCTTCGTCACTGGCCTATTTTTGTTAGCGAGCCCCCCCCCCCCCCCCCCCCCTCCCCCGCACCCCCAGCCACCGACGGTCGGGAATGACAGATGACATCAAACAGAACAAATCGGAGAACGACTAAAGTAACGTGAACCCGAAGAAATGATCGGCCATGAAGGTGGGGGCGAATTCGAATGCGCGCCACTTCAGGAGGGGCCAGGGCCAGACCCCAGCCTCATCTGCCCCCTGAGCTGAGCTCCCCCAGGCCCCCTGCAGGCCACCTGGGGACATGAAGGTGGGTCGCAGGCGCGCGCCTGGGCCCGCGCCGCAGGGAAGAGAGGAGGAAGAGGGACGAGGGAAGAGGGAGGGCAGGGATCTTCGAGACTCTATAAACAAGATAGCTCTCGCTACACCCCCAAAACAATAGAAGCGGAGAGGAAGGCACAGTTGATAACCTCTTCGTTCACCCCGAGAGCCGAGAGCACAACCCCAGAGGCACTAAACATTCTCTATATCTATATACTTAAATAAACTATCGTCGTAGGGCGCGGTCAAACAGTGTTTTTTATTAGGGGTGAAAAAATGACCATCTCAGAATTGAGGAAATTTGAGGATTTTTTCCGGTAGAAAGTTCCCAATAAATACACCCAACTAGCACATATCCGGGGCCCATTAGGACCCGGACCCCCCCTTGGCCCCCCACAACAAAACGTAATTATCAGTAATCAAAAAAAGACAGAAGACGCTAAACTCGCAAAAGCTTGAAAAGCTCACAACTTCAAGTCGCAAGTCGAGACCAGGCGCGCTGCGTGCCCGTTTTTGACGACCCATCCGGATGGGGGACCCCACTAGATACCAAATACACAGGTCCCACCCGGATGGTTACGCCAATCGGCTAGGCCGCGCGCCGAACCCTCGTCGAAATCACCCATCCGCCGAGCCCACCGACACTGAACGTTGAGCCGTCGCCGAGGGAGGCCCGGAGAGCCCAACTTCGAACCGATGGCGGGCGCGCTGCGTGCCCGTTTACGACGATCCATCCGGATGGGGGAGCTAGCGGAATGAAGAAGGGAGTGTCCTCCGGTTCTAGGGCGGTCAAACAGTGTTTTTTTATAAGGGGTGAAAAAATGACCATCTCAGAATTGAGGAAATTTGAGGATTTTTTTCGGGAGAAAGTTCCCAATACACCCAACTAGCACATATCCGGGGGCCATTAGGACCCGGACCCCCCCCTTGGGCCCCCACAACAAAACGTAATCAAAAACTGACAAAAGACGCTAAAATCGCAAAAGCTTAAAAAGCCCAACTTCGAACCGATGCCGGGCGCGCTACGTGGCCGTTTTCGACGATCCATCCGGATGGGGGACCCCACCAGATACCAAATACGCATATCCCACCCGGATGGTCACGCCAATCGGAGGGCAGCCTCAACGCGGAGGCTCGTCAGCCACGCGTGGACGGCCGCGTCGGTGAGCTGGTCCTGGTTCTCGATGCCGAGTTCGAGTGAGGGCAAATCCTGCGAGGGGCGGGTCGGGATGGTCAGGGCGGGGTCTGCGGCAGCCAGGGTAGCCGCGTGCGCGCGCTGTGAGGAGCTGGGTGGGCTGCGCGGGCCATGATGTCAGAGGGTCAGGGGGTGGTCGGACTGTCGGCAGCCCGACACGGCAGGAAGAAGCGGAGGATGCGCGCCCGACCCGCCACGTCCCTGTGACGAAGCGTGAGTGCCGCTTCTGCTTTTTGGCCAAGCACGAGCTGGTCAACGCCCACGAGGGGACGAGGGGTGCACAGTTGGTAGGAGTTGCCTCCATGGGGGTGGCAGCACCCCATGGAAAGTCCTTGTATGGGTGGCGAGGCGGCAGGAGCTGGCGGCAGAGCCTGTGACTAGCTCTGATGATCAGGGGGGAACAGGCAGTGTTGGGGCAACAGTACTGGCACCAGTGTTTGGCGCCAGTGCCAGTTCCATCTCAACTGGCAACTGGCGCCAGCTCGCCAGTTCTCAGCAAATAATGAGCGATGTAAAAAAAACAATAAAGGAAACAAAAAATACAAGTAAGGCGCCGCGGGTTGCCAATGGTAAGCCCCTACGTCGCGGACGTAGGAGGCCGACCAGATTCGAACCGTGAATCCACACGCGACATGATTTCTCAGGTTGGTGTGCTTCATCTCCAGAAATGGGAAAATAACCCTTTACACTGTATAATTTACAATTGGTGACCTTTCTCCCCCACCCTCTGCCCTCCAGAGCTGGCGCTAGCTGGCATGACCAGCTCTTCCCACCAAAGATCTGGCGCCAGCTCGCAGACCACCGATAGCTGTCATCAGCTACTGGCGCCAGTGATAGCTCCAACATCGGTGCAAGCTGGCGCGCTGTTGCCCCAACACTGGGAACAGGGCTTTGCCTGTTCCCACCCTCTGTGAGGTCAGGGCAAAGGGAGGCGGCGGAAGCATGTCGACGTCGTCGTCGGCAGGGGCGGCAACTTGCGCGCGCTTCGGCTCTGGTGGCTTCGGGCGGCCCCGTTGGAGCGTCGTGACTGCGGTGGGCTGGGAGGTGGGAGCCCGCGGCGCGCGCTCCATCGCTAAAACTACAACAATAGTTTTTTTTGAGGGCAGGCCCGGTATGGGCGTGCGGAGTGCGAGTCGCGGCCCGCTCCCACTAGGGGTCTGGGCAAAGTTGATGATTGCATGATTGCCCAGCCCCTGCTAGAGGGCAGGGGCTGAGGTTGATTGTACGGGCCCACCCCGGGGGGTGTCCGCAATGGCAATGGAGTGAGGGGGGCGCGAGGCCCCCATTGACCCCCACTTATGAAAGTTAAAAAAAATTCTTGAAGATGCCTACTATCCCCACTTATAAAAGTAGGTTGAGAATAGTTTTGATCGAGAGATTCTCACCTACCGCGAGGCGATAATATTAAAAGTTTTTTTAGTCGTACGTGCCTTACATTTATTGCGGATCAACCCCAACCCCCTCTGCTCGCTCCCATGATGGCGCTCTTCACGGATGAATGATGCAAGAAAGCCCCTTCCTTCTCGGCTAGTCGTGCCGAGCGACTCAAACATGGTAATGATCGTTGGCGGTGCCTAGTGCATGGGAGAACTCTAGCCAGCAAGATTTTCAGCTTGCGTGAATGAGATGAGGGGGATTAGCACTCCTTTCACAATTGGTGGTGGCGTTGCTTGCGGAGGCATGCTTGTATGCGACCGATCTGAAGATCATGCAAAGACGGCGGCGATTGCAACCCGTACTACCTGCAGCACGAGCGCGGCCATGACCGCCGTGATACCCAAGCCGGCCGCAGCGCCAAACCTCACAGCCTTCATGTGCTCTGGTAGCAAGTCGGTACGGAAGGCACGAGTATCCGTCGAGACCTTGGAAAGAAGTGGGGCCCATGAGGGAGCGCCTTCACCCGAGGGAACCGTCATCGCACAAAGAGTAGTGCGAGCAGCATTCGGGTAGTCAAGAGCCTCGATGCAGAGAGATGCAACCGCGTCGTACGTGATGGAGGAAACCTATGCGTCAGAGACATGAGGATGCGTTGGCGGGGCACATTGCAAACACAGCTTTGGGCATGTATATGGAAGCTCTCAGCGCGGCGCCTCGCCCTCGTTGCGCCATTTTCGCCACAACTAAAGCGTGCCTCATCGACCAAATCCTGCAGCAGGTCGAATCTTCACGTTTGGACCACCGCCAAGTTCTCCTTCTGCGGCGCCGCACCTTCAAATCGCCGCCGTTGTCTGCCAACACAAGAGAGTTCGGCTCCAGCGTCTCGACACGACCCATCACGCCGGGACGGACCTGCCGACGAGGGAATCCTGGGCTGATCGGGAGAAATCCCAACCAGAATCTACCTGCCTGCCCGGGGCTGCGAAGTAGCGCACAATCGTGTAGTCAACATCCTTGCATGCCCGAAGCAGCTGCTCGCCCTCGTAGTTCCAAGCTTTGGCCAATGAACCGAGACCATTGATGAGAATGGAAAAGATGGACCACGGATCCTCCCCCTTGCCTGAGGTCGCGAGGAATCGATACGCGACATGTAGAAGCTCTTCTGCTGCGCCGCGTTGCGGACATCCAGGCAGGAGGCGCACCGGTCACGCGGACAATCCTGCGGCAAGTGCCAGATGCGATAGCCGCATCGATGATGTTCTGAACGCCTACAAAATTGATCTGCTTCGAGTGCGTGGGCTCGTCCGATGGATCCCGCCAAATATCAGATATCTTGCGCATACGCCGCGCCTGATCCCGGTTGGGCCGGACATCAGCGGGTGCACAGCGGGCAGGGGCGGGGACGGTCCAGTTCCGCCACTAGCCAGCGAGGCTATCCGGAAAGCTGCAGGATGAGCGCGCGCAGCTCACCCCGTGCAGTGCGAGGCATGCGGAACATCCTCGCAAGAGTTCGTTGAGCGAGGCGGGATCTGTCACGTCGCCCTTCACCAGTGTGACGCCCGGCATCGCCTCGAGCCATGCAGCGACCTGCGGCTTGCTCGCAGCCACGGCCCCGCTTGCCTCTGCTGCAGCCGAAGGAGGCTGGCGGAGGAGAACGCGGACAGGCACGTTGTTCGCGACGAGCTGTTCAACGGCGCGACGGCCCAGCTTCCCCGTCCCGCCAGTCACGGCCACCGGTGCCACAGCTCCGGCCATGCAAGGCAGGCAGAAGAGAGGGAAGAGCGCCACCGCCCCCATGCCAGCGCGCGCGCTCGCTCTCTCCCTCCCCACGTCTTTCCTCTCTCCCTCCTCCTCTCTTTCTCTCTCCCTCCCCCTCTCCCCCCCCCGTCTCTCTCCCATTCTCGTCTCGCTCTCTCTCTCACCACTCGCTTCTAGCTCTCTCTCAAACAACCTCTGCTCTCTCACCGCTCTACTCTCTTCCTCTCTCTCTCATCCTTTCCTCCCGTATTCCTACCCCGTACTCTCCTCCTACGAAGAGAGAGTACTCCACTCTCCTCCTCATCGTCTCCGCCTTTCTCCTCCCCCCCCCCCCAAGGGCCCCCCGTCCATCCGGCGTGGTTCTCATCATCATCGTGCCTCACCAGTAGAGTAGTAGTATTCTCTTTTAAAAGTCTTCCCCTTCTGCCGTACTGCGTACTGCCGTACTTCTACAAGGCGGAGGTCCAGTTTTCCAGTTTCCCGTCGAATCGGGAGGGGGGGGGGGGGACACTCGCGCCAATCTCGCCGCGCCATGTGCGTATGTGCTTATGTGCCCTAGATGGGAAATACAGTGCTGGGGCCTGCAAATACAGCCAAATACATATGTATTTGGCAGATGAAGATGAAGATGAGAGATGACAGATCAGATGACCGATGACGGTCGACGGCGGGAAGCGGAAGCACATCAACTCAGCTTATTATTTGTATTTGCGTCTCGCAACAACCACAATAAGTGAAACGAAAAACGTGCCTAGCACTCATTGCTCATTGATAATAATAAAACATCTGAAGATTCGGGCTACTCACGCTAGCTATATAGGTCCACGTACTCACGGTACTCACTTACGACATCGTCTATACCCCAGTTTACTCACTCCCTTACACCACCCCCTTCATTCCTTTGTCTTTGGTATCGGGGGGGGGGGCCGCGTGCACTACAACGGGCCAAGTGCAGGGGGTGGGCTGCTGGGGCAGACCTGCTGATGTGGTGTTCCTGTGGCAAAACAAACGTAAACGCCTGTTGCATGTGACACTTCGTGCCCCTGAGTGAGAGGTCTCGGCCCCCTCTTCTCGCGTCTTTTTCAAGTATCTCCGCGTTTTCGCGGCATTCGTGTGTCGCTCGGGGTGTCTGCCTGTAAACATACCGTAAACAGGCGTGAGTTTTACCTTTCCTTGGGTCAGATCGCGTCGTTTTTTGTCGTTCTTTTCTCGCGGTTCTCTTCGTTCTCTTACGGGCGTGCGATGCCTGCGCGCGCCATGGCACCCCTCTGAGGGGACCCTCGGGTCCCCGGGAAAAAGTTGATATGCGCACGCGCTACTAATAACATTAACTATC
Organism: Isochrysis galbana; assembly: GCA_018136815.1. NCBI lineage: Eukaryota > Haptophyta > Isochrysidales > Isochrysidaceae > Isochrysis > Isochrysis galbana. Next base: position 5,005,310 of record CM030937.1, read on the forward strand.
ACCTGGCCCTCTTTTGACGCCTCACTCGGCGACGGCTCAACGTCCAATGGGCTCAGCGGATGGCTGAATTCGACGGGTTTCGGCGTGCGGCCTGCCCGATTGGCGTGATTGTGTGGGTGGCCCCTGTGTATTTGGTGTCTGGCGGGGCCCCCCATCATCCAGGTGGATCGTCGAAATCGGGCACGCAGCGCGCCCGGAATCAGTTCGAAAATGGGCTCTCCGGGCCTCACTCGGCGACGGCTCAACGTCCAATGGGCTCAGCGGATGGCTGATTTCGACGAGGTTTCGGCGCGCGTCCCGCCCGATTGGCGTGACTGTGTGGGTGGCCCCTGTGTATTATTTGGTGTCTGGCGGGCCCCCCACATGAATGGATCGTCGAAATCGGGTACGCAGCGCGCCCGGAATCAGTTCGAAGTTGGGCTCTCCGGCTCTCCGGGCCTTTCTCGGAGACGTTGGACGTTCAATGGGCTCAGCGGATGGCTGGTTTCGACGAGGTTTCGGCGCGCGGCCTGCCCGATTGGCGTGACGGTGCGGGTGGCCCCTGTGTATTTGGTGTCTGACGCCCCCCCCCATCTTGATGGATCGTCAAAAACGGGCATGCACCGCGCCCGGTCTCGATTTGAAGTTGGGCTCTCCGGGCCTCACTCGGAGACGTTGGACGCTCAGCGGATGGCTGATTTCTGATTTCGACGAGGTTTCGGCGCCCGGCCTGCCCGATTGGCGTGACTGTGCGGGTGGCCCCAGTGTATTTGGTGTCTGGCGGGGCCCCCCATCCAGGTGGATCGTCGAAAACGGGCATGCACCGCGCCCGGTCTCGATTTGAAGTTGAGCTCTTTAAGCACTTTCCGACTTTAGCGTCTTTCGTCAATATTTGCTCACGTTTTGTTGTGGGGGGTGGGGGCCCAAGGGGAAGGTCTGGGTCCCAATGGGGCCCGGATATGTGTTAGCTGGGTGTATAGGGACCTTTCTACCGAAAAGAATCCTGAAATTTCCTTAACCGTGAGATGGTCATTTTTTCACCCCTAATAAAAAACCCTGTTTGACCGCCCTAGCTTAGGGTGCTCTCCGTAGGAGATTGACGATGGTTGTGAAGTGCCCTTGCCCATGTTGGGTGCACTGATGGTAGAGGTTTCTACCATGGGGAGGGCAGCTGAGCTGCCCTCCCACATGAGGTGCTCTTGGGGTGGGAGGGTTTCCCACTGTCCACTGTTGGAGGGGGTCTCCAAGACCCCCTGCATGCTACGCAGAGCCATGGTGGCAAAACCTGTTCGGTGCCAGTGCTCGCCGACCCGCGCGCTTGCGCGGGTGTGGTTTGGATGGGCTGGATGGGCTTTGAGAGGGCTTTCTGACGAGCCGCCTCGGGCGGCATGGGGCGTCCCAGGTGGGGCGCGGTGACGAGGGTCGCCTAGGGCTCGGGAGCGGTCGCGGCACGCTCCATAGGTGAAACTATAACAATACTTTTTTAGAATGTAGTATACTGTATGCAAGAGCTAGTTGCTAGATGCAAGAAGAGAGAGAGAGAGAGAGAGAGAGAGAGAGAGAGAGAGAGAGAGAGAGAGAGAGAGAGAGAAAGAGAGAGGAGGGATATGTACGGGTGTATGTAGGGAAGCGGGGAGAGGAGAGGAAATGAAGAGTGACAATAGTAAAGACTGGTTTCGCCGTCTTGGAGCCGTGGAGCCGGGGTCACAGCGTCACAGCGCGCAGCGGAACATCAGAGAAAAAAATCACAGCGCACCAGCGGCTCCCTGTGAATGAAACCTTGAGCGAGGCGGCGGCGCTCGCACACGGACGCCCCTCGCGTGGACTGCCAGAGAGAGAGAGAGAGAGAGAGAGAGAGAGAGAGAGAGAGAGAGAGAGAGAGAGAGAGAGAGAGAGAGAGAGAGAGAGAGAGAGAGAGAGAGAGAGAGAGAGAGAGAGAGAGAGAGAGAGAGGAGAGAGAGAGAGAGAGAGAGAGAGAGAGAGAGAGAGAGAGAGAGAGAGAGAGAGAGAGAGAGAGAGAGAGAGAGAGAGAGAGAGAGAGAGAGAGAGAGAGAGAGAGAGAGAGAGAGAGAGAGAGAGGTGCAAGGGACACGGGGAGAGGGCGGATGTCTCCGCTGCCCTCGCTCGACCTACGCGGCGTCGCCAGCTGGATCCTCTCGGCCGAGTGCCGATCGGTCTGCGTGCTGACGGGTGCAGGCGTCTCTTGCGCTGCTGGCATCCCTGACTTCCGCTCGCCTGGTGGCATGTACGCGACGCTGCGGCCAGAGCTGATCACCGCCACACGGAGCCAGCGTGCGGCTATGGCGGCCGAGCCTGTGCGCGTCGTCGAGCGCGGCATGTTCCTCGCCAATCCATTCCCCTACCTCGAGGTACGCCGCCCCTTCATCCTCGGCACGCAGCAGCAACAGTGGCGCGCCACGATCTCGCACCGCTTCTTCGAGCTGCTTCACACCAAGATCGGCAAACTATCCAGGCTGTACACCCAGAATATTGATGGTCTTGACTTTCAGACGACCATTCCGCCCGAGCTCATCGTGCCTGTGCATGGGTCAATGGGTAATGTCGCATGTGAGGTGCGTGCTGATGGGCTTGCAACACCAATGCAAGGCTGGCTGCGATGACTGCCTCACCAACGGCCCATTGCAGTCCTGCGGCGCCAACATGCACTTGGACGACTTCTGCGACGCGGTCCGAAAAAACATCAAGGACATCTACAATATGGATCCCCATGCACCAAAAGAATCCAAGAATATTCTGTGCTCTTCATGCGGCAGGTGATCCGACCCACTGCGACAGCTCGGCTGTGCTTCTCAAAGTGCGCTTGTTCGTCATTCAGACGGCGATGCTGCGCTCGGTTGAGCGCGTCCTGCACTTAACTGGGTTTGACGTGCGTTTGGGGCACTGCATGCATCCTCGCCCATCGTGTTTTTAGGGCTCACATCATGCTTTCCCTCCCAGGCCGACGGTCAAACCGACCACCGTGCTCTTTGGGTCGTCGCTTCCTGAACGCTTCTTTGAATGCGCGCAGACAGATCTTCCGACCGCAGACCTCCTCATCATCGCCGGGACGTCGCTTGTAGTCTCACCGGTACGTCTCTGAGTGCGCATTCAATCGGTCGGCATTAGGGTAGAGTGAAATCAACAATCATTGGACATCGTGCACGAGCTTGTCTAACATCAGTCTTAACGGTTCTGCCCATTTCTCCCATGCTTTACTTGTGCTCGATCTAGCTCTCTCACCTTTCATGATCACCCATGTTTGCTTCGAAGGCAAACTCGCTTGCCTACCGTGTGCCGCACTCCACCATCCGATTAGTAATCAATAAGGAAGAGGTCGGCCACGAGCTCGGCATCGAATATGACTCGGCAGCCGAACGCGATGTCTTCGGTCAAGGCGAATGCGATGAGGTCTTCCTTGAGCTCGCTCGGATGCTGGGGTGGTTGCCAGATCTGGCCGCCATGAAGGACTTGTTGCCTCAGGCGAGCAAGCAGGCGCTAGAGCAAAAATTGGAGGGGGCCATGTAGTTCATTAGGAATACACAGTGAGGACTTAGTCTTGCCTCCCTATCAATTTTGGCCGGAAGCGGTGTCCTTAAGCGTAGCCCATAATTTTACAGACAGCGGTAATAGAATTGCGGCCGTCCATCCTACTCGCAGCCCGGCTTGCTAGCTGTCGCTTCGAGCACACGCTTCTCCTCGCACCCTAGTTGGCACCGACGTCAAAAGTGCATATGGGACACGAATAGGAATACGACGCACAGCAACGACGGAAATCCACAACGCACCTAGGATAAACAAGTCACTCAGCAGCACAGGAGGAAGACGAGAACATACTGCTAAGGACAAATGCACAAATGCACTCCGCCCAGCTCAAAACCTCAAAACCCCCACATGACACCTGACACATGACCCGAGCCCCTAAGTAGAACACGTGGGGAGTTGCCGCAAGGCGGGAAATGAGGGTGAGGAAGGGGAAGGGGCGTGGCTACGAAAGTGTAACCCAGTGCCACGTGCGAGGCGAGAATATTAAAAGGATTTTTTGTTTTGTTTGTCTACATGACATAGCACATAGCTGAGATAGGCCTGCCCCAGCCCGCAGCCCGCCCCCCCCGCCTGGCCCGTCGCAGTGCACGCGGGCCCACCCCCCTTAGGGGGGGTAGTGGGTGCGGGGGTGAGAGTGTGGGGTTTAGGCGATGGCGAGCGCGATACCGGAGTGGTGTGAGTCACTAGAAGCGTAGCGCGTAGCGGACACCTTCAAGCTTATTCAAGAATTTTTTTAGTTCATTGTCGTCGGTGGTCTCGAAGACGAAGATCGGGCGGAATTCATTGAGGTCTATACTTTTTTCGGACACTAATCTTATGACTTATGATTGGTCGCCATGGAGGGGGGCCTCGCGCCCCCCCCACTCTCTCGACTCCCCTCATGGGGGGCGAGAACCATCCACCCCCCTGCGCTGCCTCTTGGCTCTTGGCATGCAGGGGGGACTCACTCTCACTCAGACTGCTCAGACTCTACCAGAGAGCTGGGCACAGATCGCACGCCCTGGCCCGCGCTGGCCAGCTTGTCGCTCTGACCAACCCCTCCTCCCCCTACCTAGGCCCCCCTGATCAGGACCCCCCAGCCAGCTCCAGTCGACCGGCAGGGGCGCGAGAGCCAGCGAGGGAGAGGCAGGAGGGGCCAGGGCCATGCCCCAGCCTCACCTGCCCCCTGAGCTGTGCTCCCAGGTCCTAGGCCCCCTGTAGGCCTCCAAGGGACTTGAGGACCTGAAGAGGGGCCGCAAGGGCGCGCCATGGCCAGAGCCGCAGGGAAGAGAGGAGGAAGAGGGAAGAGAGAGGGGAGGGGAGAGTGGCAGCTCTCCCCTCCGGCGTTAACATGTCTTCTCGCCCTATTTATATTTAGGTAAGAGAAGACGGGGGCGCCAGAGCCAAGAGTCTTGCCAAGAGGGAAGGGCCGCGGCTCGCCGCGGCCACTCGCCTCGGCGAGGAGTGATTAGCGCTTCTGGGCTCCCTTTCACGAGTGCCCCCCCCCCTGCGTTGTTTTTACCCGAAAGGGGTTTTCCCCCAGCGTGGACTCGAGGAGAGGACGTGCTGGGGTGCGCGGGGTCGGTGCGTGCACTGGGGGGAGGACAAATATCGAGGGGAGGGGGCAGTGCCCCCTCCCCCCGGTAGCACTCGGACACCTGGCTCGTCAGGCATGGCGAGATGTGCAAGAAAATAAAACTACAAACTACTCATGGTCCTCTTTCGACGGAGCGCAACCTACTCTGGAGTACTCTACTTTAGAGAGGAGATGAAAAGAGAGAAAGAAGAGAAGCGTGAGCTCGGCCTCGAGGGAGCAGGCGCCGTCGGCCAGTTCCTCTTGCCCATCCATCCCTCGCCCCTTCCCCCCCCCCCCCCCCCCCCCCTCCCCTTCCAGCTCGCTCGGATGAGCACGGCCGAGCCAGAGGGTGTGGGAGCGGAGCCGAGCAGCGAGGCCATCGAGCTCACGGCGCTCCCGCCAGAGATCCTCTCTCTCATCGTGTACAAGGCGGGGCTAAGGAGCTTCGGTAGCATAGGGCAGTCGTGTCGCTCGCTCGGTGCTGCCGCCGCCTCAGAGATCGCCAGCGAGCTCGTAGCAAAGGACCTCTATCCAGCTGAGACGCTTCACATTGGCAAGGGCCATTACGGCTCGTGGCGTGCCCTCCTTCAGGACGATAATGCTCATGCGGGCGTCTGGGTGCTACCTCTCTGCCGAATATGTTCTTGGAAGCATAATGGGACAGCCGAAGAATACTACAAAGCGTGGGTCCTCAAGCTCATGCTATGTGCGCTCACCCAGACAGTCGGAATTGTGGTGGAGGCATTCGGTGAGCGCGACCTGAGAGGTGCTCATCTAACCACTCTACTGCGAGTGACAGAGGCAGGTTGTGTGAGGGGCCGGTGCAAGGTCACTCAGCTCCGCCCCGACAGCTACCAATACGTAAAGAATGGTTGCGGCCATAAGATTTGCATCTTGAGATATCCTTCATCGCTGCTGACTTCCCCGGTCGATGCGTCTCTGCACTTTGTCTATGCAGGCGACTTCGGTAGTGGGTTACGCGGTGTGCAATGCCGCCAGCAGCGTACGCACTCGTAGAGCAGGGCCGCTGCTTCCTATCGCTCAATTGCTCTCCCTCTCTGGCTACGCAACCCCCCACTTTGGCGTTTGCACCTGCGGCCTCAGGCACCGACTATCAGTGCACACACCTCTTGGACATACCTGCAGGGCTGTGCCCACGTGCGACGCTGTTGAACGCCTTTCCCGCATCGGATACCGAAGCATCGTTGCAGCCGTCTTCGCTTCAGCCCCAACCGCAAC
>CM030937.1:5011725-5031731 GCA_018136815.1 Isochrysis galbana
TCACACATCCGTGCCAGTGCGCAACTTGATCCGCACGCATCAACCTTTGAAGCAGGGAAATACGCAGATACTCTGGGCTTCGTCTCATTCAACGTCACGCGCCCTCATTGGCGCAGGGTGGAAGATCGGCCCAGAGGACCGTACAACCATGACCTCGACCGCGATGATCGCCTTGTCCATACCACCTTCAGGACTTTTGAGAATACTACCCGTTTCGTCCATCTTCAGTTACCCATGCGTCGCAAGAGTCTCGCGCGCTTCGCCGGCGTATCGATGCTCGATTTCACCACTCCTGCAGGACATGCGATGGCTATTCGAATTCAAATGACCCGTCAGGCCCTAGGCTTATCCAGAGTGCTTGGCTGCACACGCAAGTCATACGACATTAGTCTCGACCCGCAAGCTGAAGGTTCGGCGTGGGGGCTCTACCTCAAAAGCGTAGCCCCAGACCACATGTTCTCGCCTCCGCGCAACTCCTCTCAGTGGTTCGTGTCCTCAAGTGGTGCCCTGAGGTACGGAATCCATGCTGGCAACGTGAGCGTCGACGACGTGTATTGTGTGCTGCCGTTTGTGGACACGCTGCGCATCGCAAGAAGAATCAAGGGGTCTACCCTAGTAGATGCACTGAGAGCCCTCAGAGAAGATATGGCGACAAAGAAATTGGTCGATCCATTGAAATGGTTCGACCAAATGGATAAGCTTACATTCGATGGACACCAGTTGCCATTGGAAGAGATGCTTGGGGTAGGCCAAAGCCTTATGCCCGGCGAAATATTGGGCACGTTCATGGATAATTTATGGGGCGTTTCTCCCGGACTCCGTCCCCGAGTTTCCTCGAGTGCTTCGCTGCCATCATTCGTATCAACTTCCGACGTGGGTCCGGATCTTGAACCTAATAGAGAATATGACGCGCTTTTTGGGACATTTGACGAAGCGAAAGTCGTTGCTGCGATCCAAGCGGCTCAAGGCGGGAAGAGCCCGCAAGTTGATGTCTATGCTATTGTCCAGAGCGACACACAGACGTGGATGAAATGGGCGCATTCTCTCCCCATGTTGTGCTGAATGATGGTCACAATCTATGTACTCACGCCGACACTGACTGCCACCCACCAATCCGGCGCGACGCATCTGCTATGCGGCTGGTGCTGTTGTTCTTGTCCTTGCCGCTCAAATCCATGGTGTTGCCATCTTCGCTTGGCATTGCGATCTGTTGTTGTGGTGCTTGGATGTTGTGCTCCTTTCCGGAAATAGAATTAGGGGTCGAGCCCGCCTATGGACATCCTAAGGGCCCTCATAGGAGATCCGTAGGAGCGGAGCTGGCAAGCATTTGTGCATGTGCAGACTTTCTTCCTTGCCACGCATGCAAGTGCGAGCCCGGCCGAATGTTGTCCCTAGTTCCTGGTCGGTGACCTAGGCCTGCATCGAGGCCGGTAGGCCGGTAGGGCTCGGAAGATAGGTATTGATAGCATATAAAAATGCAATTATCGATAAGTAACAAAATCTTTACAAACTTACCGCTACTTGCACGGCGCGAAGCAGAGTGCTCGTGATACTCCCTACTACTACCCTCCCTTACCCATCAACGGCCCCTTCCCACCCCCACCCCCCTTTAAGGCCCCACCCAGGCTCCTCAAGTCGGAGTCACTAGGAGGTTGAGGGAGGTCGAGGTCGCGCGCGCTGCTTCGACTAGGGTCGTGAGAGAGGGGAGTAAGAGTAATGATGCCCCGCGTCCCGCGTCCCGCTACAGGCTACAGGCGGCGCCATTACACCTAGTGAGAGGATAGCGTATGGCAGTTCCGCCTTTTTTGTGGTGTAAGGAGTAGGGCGGGTGTTTTTGTTTTAACCATTTAGTTTGCTTGTTCGTGTGGGGGCTGGGGCTCGTCCAGAGGACCACGCCACTAGCCCACCCCAGAGTGGTGCCAGTATAATTTTATACGCAACGACTCACTACTCACTCATGTAAGCTAAGGCTTCCTGGCAGGCGCCGGTCGCCGGTCCCTTGCGGGGCAAAACTGGGCCTGATAGAGGCATCATCAACTCTTACTCTTATCCCCATCCCCATCTCTCACGCCCCACGCCCCGGGTCGAAGCAGCACGCAGCACGCGCGACCTCCCCCAACCCCCAACCTAGAACCTAGCGCCTCCGCCTAGAGGAGCCTGCTTGGGGGGGAGGGGGGGGGGGGCTGTCGCCGATGGGTAAGGGTGGGTAATAGGGAGTAACACCATCACTCTGCCTCGCGCCGTGCAAGTAGCGGTAAGTTTGTTGTAAAGATTTTTGATACCAAAATCGAGGGGTGCGGGCCGGAAAAAAAAGGAACCTCAAGTTGCACCTTCTCGGTACTTGCGTTGGCGCAGTGTTCGGTTCGTGTTTACGTCTACCGGAGGCTGGAGGGGAGCGGCACGCGCTCCGTGCTCCGTGCATGACTATTTTTTAGAGAGTTGCGAGAAGGAGAGGAACCAAGCACACGTGAACAAGGAGACGATAGGAGGGCACAAACATGGAAGTACGAGAGGGTCTCGAGGACAACCATGAGCGACTCCAATCTCTTTCCAACCATTCGCCAATGGCTTTACGAGAAGGGGAAGCCAAGTGAGATAAAGGCCCATCTCGCGGCGGGCACAATGCGCATTGATTTGAGGCTTGGTCTGGAAATAGTATCTCCACCACTCCTCTTGAGCACAGAGGAAGACACTCAAAACTCTAGTTCGCCTGGTCGAACTGCCCAGTGGTGCGGCTGAAGTGGAATGGTTTGCGCCGGTCTCTACCACGAACACGCCGGTTGCACAATGTGCCGCAGACAGCTGCGGAGGCTCCACCGCCTGATGACTCGGTTTCCAAGTACACGTCGAGCAACATGCGAGCCCGGTGGATCTTCCAAAGGAGATGGAATGGGGTCCCTTCGGCGGCTACTTCCGGTAGAGGCGCATTGAGCTCCGCCTCCATCTGCTGTAGTTGAGGGTCGGTGGCCTCAGCTGCGTGGCGTTGTGCAAGTCGCAAGGCAGCGGGTGCAGCGAGGCTTGCAACTGGAGGCGGGAGCTCGCGTTTTTTTGCGGCAGTGGCGCGCATAGGAGCTGAGGCCCATCGGAGGAGGACGCGCGGACTGGCTCGAGGGTAGTCGGCAAAGATTTGAACCAACATCGTCAGGCGTACGGGCGTTGGGCCTCCAGCCGGCTGCATCCGCTCAAGGGTTCCTGTGAAGACCCGCTGGGATGCGCAGCGCCAAGCGGGGACTGCCTCAAGGGCCGCCAGGTCGGCGGAGGATAGAACGCCCCCTGAGCGCGGAGATCCTACCAGAATCTCGCGCCAAGACGTGAGTTTGGTCACAAGCGGCGCAGGTGGCATGTTGATGGCGGCGGGTGGTGGTGGCGCAGTGCTGAATGTGGATAGCCGTGAGAGCTCTTCAGCAAGAGTCTCGCGGGCAGCCACACGCGATGTAAGAGCATCGATGACTTGCCCGAATGTTCGCAGCGCGGGCAGCGCAAGAGGCGAGATAGCCCCCGATGGAAGAGGCGAGCCGAGGCGTTGCGCCCATTGAAAGGGAGCGGCCGGAAGGAGAGCGGATAAGATCTCGGCAGGAGCGGGAGGGTTTGGCGAGCTGCCGTAAGCAATGGAGAGCTGTGAGGGTTGGCAGCTGCCGGGGGGCAACTCATTGCCAGCATCGTCGTCAAAGAGATTGACCAGAAGTGCTCGTGGCTGATTAAGAATCTGGGCAGGGGGGGAAAGGTGGGAATGAGGGGCGGGGACAGCGATATCACAGCCCGACAAATGAGCCAGTACGATTCTTGAAGACAAGAGAGAACCGTTGTGCAATTAACCAGCTGTAGTGCATGTGGCATGGCATTACACAAAGTAGGGTGGGCTAGGGGGCAAGCTACCTGTGCAGCAATGAGCCCCAGACTTGGTAGGCACGAGAACTGTATCTGCAGCTCCTTGCCATCACTTGCCTCGACCTCGCCTTCGTCGGCCTCGCCTTCTTCGATATCTCCAGCAACAGGCATCGCACGTCCATCGTCATCGGCCGCTGCCTTCTGCGGCCGAAATGAGACTCGAACTTGCAGTGGATGCGGCCTTAGAGCCTCGTCCTCCTCTGCCTCTTCTTCGGCGTCGTCCTCCCTCTCTCCACCGTCCTCCTCCTGACCATCGGCTCGTCCACTCCCCGGTCCACCCCTTCCTTCGCCGCTGCCACCCTTATCGCCGCCACCGCTGCCCGCCTTCTTGCTGCTGCCGCGCACCACACGTTGACGCTTCGAGGGTCTTGGTGAAAGTAGCGCATTGGCGGCGCTACCTAAGGGTGAGGACTTGGTGTTGCTGTTCCGCTGCGCAGCGAGCTCTTCCGCTGCGCTAATATCGCCCACAATTGCGAGCTCGAGGTGCGGAGCCGCCGTGTCGCGATACGCGACGGCCCGGACAAATAGTGCCTGTAGCGGCGGAGCAAGCAGGTGGAGCCTCCGCCGCTCGTTCCAACGTTGAGTTGGCCGTTGGTCTAGAAGCTTTTGGAGCGGCAGCGAGAGAGTCACCAATGACTGCAGCTGCGCTTGGAGACCGTCGAGAAATTCTTGCTTTTGAGCGTTACGCTCAGCGACTGCTGCACGCTCAGCCAGCCGCGCGTCGCGCATCTGCGGGTGCACACATGGCGAGGCAGGGTTGTGATCGATGAGTAGAAAGCCAGGGGAAGAACACCAGCATGGCTTAGCCTCACGAGTTGCGCAAAAAGCGTGCGAACAGCGGCCAGTCTGGCGCTCGATGAGCAGCATACTTCGCACAACGCCTTGCGCTGCCTAAGCTCCAGCTCCAGTCGGTTGAGATGGTATTGGTGGGGGTCGTCCGCCTTGGACACGGCGAGCAGCTCTGGTGGCGCCTGCTTGGCAAACTCCTCCTCGTTGAGCATCTCAATCTTGGGTCCTGCATCTGGGTGGAAGTCTCTGAGGTGGGTGATCTGTCGAAGAAAGTGGTTCTTCTCGTACTGCAGGTTCTGAAGCTTGAGCTCCGCCGCATCGACGCCCGCATTGGCCCTTTGTGTCGCCTCCTTGAAGGCATGCACCACCTCCCACAATGAGCGGTGGACTTCTTTGAGCTGGATGAGGGCGAGGCCGCCATGGACAAGTGTGGGCTGGGCGGGGAGGGAGGTCTGCTTCGCTTCAATCGCGCTGCTCAACCGGCCGCGCAGCGCGTCGCACAGCGTCTTCAGCCGCGCGAGCTCCGCGCCGCCGTCGTCGGGCGCGCGACTCGACGCCATCGCAGAGCGGCGGCGCGCGGGGGGGGGGGGGGGGGGGGATACCGTAGGGGGACGGGGGCAGGGGACGAGGCAGTACGGCGCTGCTAGCAGCTCCAGCTAGTCTACTTCTACTTCTACTCTACTCCTACCCTATCTAGAGTCTAGATTCATACTTTAGAGTATTGACCATGAGCAGTAGCCGGAGGGCGGAGGGCCCTGGGCCGCTTCGTCGCGAGCAACATTGGCGGCTAACGCAGCGCTCTGGCCCTCTTCCACAATCACAACGGTAGAACGGTAGACGGTAGCCGTAGCCGGTACCCTGGCCCTGGCCCTGGCAAAAGTCGCGTTCCGTCAAAAGAGGGCCAGTTTTTTTTGTCATCCATATACTCTTGTTTTCTTTTTAGGTAGCCACCCTAAAGACGTGTAACGAAACTTGTTTTCTGCCCATGCCCTCCTCCATGTGTTCGCAGAACCTGAAGGCTGGGGTGCGGATCTCCTCGTAGGTGCGGTGACCGAGTCGCTTGGCGATGAAGACAAAGTACTGGCCCATGTCGAAGGAGCGGGAGGGTTGTGGAGGAGGAAGAGGAGAGTGAAGCGGGGGAAGGAAGTCTGGGAGGAGGACCCCGGAGTTTCGCCAGATGCGTGTGGATCGGTCCCCCCGCGGGGGCGCCGTGCGTGTGCATGGAAGTTTCCGCACGCCGTCACGGATGCACGGATGCGCATAAAGGGTTTCGGCAGGCGCACGCCGTGCGCATGATGAGTGGCAATCACATGTCGCCAGATGCGCATTGGCCCCCCGCGGGGGCGCCGTGCGTGTGCATGGAAGTTTCCGCACGCCGTCGCGGAAGCGCAGAAAAGGGTTTCGTCAGCTGAGATTTCTCTCGGGGCCCCCGCGGGGACGCCGTGCGTGCGCATGGAAGTTTCCGCACGCCGTCACGGATGCGCACTGCACATCACGTCATACGCATCAACTGCACACGCGGCGTCTCCGCGGGGGCGCCGTGCGTGCGCAACTGTTTCTTCTATTATTAGTGCACGCCGTGCCTTCTTTCCGCAGGGCGCGAAGTGCGGAAGGAACCCCCCCACACACACACACCCACCCCCCTGGAACCGGAGCCCCTTCCTCCTGCCCTTCCTCACGCACACCTGACTGACAGCGGTCTTCTTCCTCCTCCTCTTCCTCCTCTTCTTCCTCCTCTTCCTCCTCTTCCTTCCCCTCTGTTTCTTCGTCTTCTTCCTTGCTCGTCCGTCGAAATGCTCATGGGAGGGAGGGGGGATGAGCTCGGCGGTACCTCAGACCCCTCCCCCAGGCGCCCTTTCCCTATCCTCCCGCCACCACCTCGCCTGCATGTGTGTGACACCACGCTCTCTCTCTCTCTCTCTCTCTCTCTCTCTCTCTCTCTCTCTCTCTCTCTCTCTCTCTCTCTCTCTCTCTCTCTCTCTCTCTCTCTCTCTCTCTCTCTCTCTCTCTCTCTCCCCCCCTCCCTCGCCCCGCCGCGCGCTCTCGCACCCTGCGGACCAGCGTTTGCATTGTGTGGTGCCTGCTGAAAGTGTGTGCCCCTCTGGCGCGCGCTTCCCTCTGCCTGCGTGCCTGCCACAACAGCGGCGCAGCGCTCGTTTCAACCCTCCCCCCTTCTCGCTCTCTCGCTGCCGGTCAGGTCTCCCGAGCGCACGGTCATGACTCTGGACTGCTCGACGGACAACGTATCAGCGTGCAGACGGGCGCAAGAAGGCCCCCACGTATGTGACGAATAAGCGCATCCCTCTTGGCGACGTGCCGATCACTCCCTTGACCACACGTGCGACGGCCAAGGCCTCGTCGTGTTCGAAGCGCGCAAGGGCGGCCACGAGCGTGGAGTCGGTGGACGACCTGCACACGAGGGTCCTCGAGCTGGAGCGACTTCTGGGGGCGCGGCCAAGCGCCGCGGCCACCGACATGATGAACTTCTGGCTCCCCGACTGGTGCGCGCCGAGTCGCCACCATCGTGAGGAAGACGAGGACGAGGAGAGAGCTGGAGGGTGAGGGAGGAGGGAGGAGGGAGACAGGCAGTAGGAGCCTTCTCTCTCTGGTAGGTCGATGAGAGGGGGAGAGGGAGAGGGGGAAGGGGACCTCGGGGGGGGAGAGAGAGAGATCAAAAGACCAGACAGCTGTTCACGTAAATGTTCTCGTCATATACTGTAATAATCAACCGGTCCCAGGGGGTGCCCCCCGGGTTCCCGCCCGTCCTCCGCGCCCAGAGTTCCCCCGCGGAAAGAGTGAACGCACGGCGTGCACCTTCCTGCAAGTTGCTATGCGCACGCACGGCGCCCCCGCGGGGGGGCGCCGATGCACATCGCGCCGTGCCCACGCACGGCGTGCACAATGTGATTGCAAGTCATCACACGTGTTGGGTAAAGAAACTTCTCTTATACGACGAGTTTACGTAGTTGTGGGCCTCAGGGGGTACGCAGAGGGAACGAGTTGACATGCGCACGCACGGCGTATCCGCGGGGGGACCGATGCACATCGCGCCGTGCCCATGCACGGCGTGCACCGATGTGATTGCAAGTCATCACAGGTGCTCCGTGTGAAATATATCTTAAATTGTGTGTTTATGTAGTTGTCGGCCTTAGAGGAAACGCAGAGGAAAAGCCTTGACACGGCGTCTCCCTCGGGGCGCGGGGGAAAGCAGAGAAAAAAGTTGTTATTCTATGATAATTTTTAAAACAATTTAATTTTAAAATTTAATTTTAAAACAATGCTCTATGATACAACTGACAACTGTGGACATTTGACATTTGATCGCTCAATTCGACTGATGTCCCACAATTGACGGAACGACACCTAAAGAAATGTAAATGTTTGGCTTTGGATTGTGGAGAATTTGGGCCAGCGACAACGTCGGGGACCTCCATGACCATGATGTATGACGTGAGTGGTGCGTATGTCGTGGCACGAACGACGCTAACAACATACGATTATACCTATGCGTATAAAAGTACTCCCGTATACTCATGAAAAGGAGTAAGGAGCGGGCGAGCGCAGACCAAAAACAAAATAACCCGTTTCGTCGGCCAGCTCCTCTTCTCCGGTCAAAGCCGCTCCCGGCCCCTCCTCCCCCGCGGGGCGCCGCCAACAACAAAACTCGCCCCCTCCCCCCCTCCCCGCGCCCCGTCGCCAGCTGCAGTCAGTGCGTGCCACTTCTGCCTCGCGTGCCGAGCAGTATGCCGCACGTCTCCTTCCTGCGCAAGCATGGCAAGACGAGCCGCACGCCGCGCCGTCCGTTCGAGAAGCAGCGTCTCGACATCGAGATGAAGCTCGTCGGCGAGTTCGGACTCAAGAACAAGCGTGAGGTCTGGCGCACACAGCTCACGCTTGCGCGCATTCGCAAGGCCGCTCGCCAGCTCCTCACTCTTGAGGAGAAGGACCCGCGCCGCCTGTTCGAAGGCAATGCGCTGCTCCGCCGGCTCTATCGCCTCGGTGTCCTCGATGAGAGCAAGCTCGCTCTCGATTACGTGCTTGCCCTGAAGCCGGCGGTACGCAGATGCCCCCCTCCCCCCCCAGCTCCGTGCTGGATTCCTCTGAGGACAGAGCCTGTGAAGCGCACGGCGGCGCTCGCTTCATACATTTGTGTTACGGTTAGACCTTGCATGCCCGTGCACACCGTTGTTGCTCGCCGAGCCTGATCTCAATGGGATGTTCCTCCACCTGGCTATGCGCAGGACTTCATGGAGCGCCGGCTGCAGACGCAGGTTTTCAAGCTTGGCCTTGCGAAGTCGATCCACCACGCCCGCGTGCTCATCCGTCAGCGCCACATCCGTGTCGGCAAGCAGATTGTCAACATTCCCTCTTTCATGGTTCGCACCGAGTCGCAGAAGCACATTGACTTCTCCACCACTTCGCCATTTGGCGGAGGCCGGCCGGGCCGTAACAAGCGGAAGTCGATTGCTGCCAAGGGTGGCGGCGGCGGCGACGAGGAGGAAGACATGGAGTAGACATCGCTAACGAATGTGGGCGCGGATGGGCGACAGGAGGCTGCCGACGCTTAGGGCCAGGGGCGGCGCACTTTTCGTGGTGCGTTTTGGGGGGCGTTCCGACCGCCGAGGGGATTTGCTGAGCTGCGCCCTGTCGTTGGAGTTGTCCCTATGCCTCTCTGCGCGCTTCATGAGCGCCGCGACGATTGTTTGATGGCGAGTTATGTGGGGAGCCCCTATCGTTGATAGCCATTGGTGAGCTGTGGGTATTGAGCTTCTACATATTTAAACACCTTCCTGCATACTTCTAGGGCGGTCAACCAGGGGCTCTTTAACCATCAATAAGGGTTGGGCTGCTTTTTTTGACCGTGGCGCGATGCCCAATAAAAACCTCCAGGGGGGGCCACATGCCGCCACGAAAATCTTCGCCAAGAAATGGTGCGGTTCGCCCCCCCCCCCCCCCGTCACGCGCGCTCACGCTCTACCCGTAAAGAATTCGCGCCCGCGGGGGGATCGGTTCCTTTATCCTTTATATCTAAGCTACATTCGGCATTTGATTCCCACCCGATGCAGCGCCGTGTCGGGCTGCCGACAGTCCGACCACCCCCTGACCCTCTAGCATCATTGCCCGCGCAGCCCACCCAGCTCCTCACAGCGCGCGCACGCGGCTACCCTGGCTGCCACAGACCCCGCCCTGACCATCCCGACCCGCCCCTCGCAAGATTTGCCCTCACTCGAACTCGGCATCGAGTCATCGAGAACCAGGACCAGCCGGCCAGCTCCAGCTCACCGACGCGGCCGTCCACGCGTGGCTGACGAGCCTCCGCGTTGAGGCTGCCCTCGCGGCCCTCCACTCTGTGACAGTGCCAGATTTGGCGCTGATCGATATATATATATGGCGAGACCCGTGGGCGGCCTCAGGACGGGCCACGTTGTTGTAGCTCTCTATCTACGCCGCGGCGAGCAAATAAGCCCAAGATCTTGCCAGAGCGCCTCACAGCGCCTCTGGCGGGAACCCTGCTCGTCAAAGGGCTATGCGATTGGCGCCAAGTTCCGCGAGTGGATGGACGCGAGGCTTGCCGACATGGTAGACGCCTCCACCGACGCCGACGCCGTGCTCGGAAACGTTGAGGACCTGCTCGCCATCTGCATCTGCGGATCTCGCTCGTACGTCTTCTTCCTGAACGCCGCCGTGACCGAGCGCCTGCTCACTCAGGAGGGCACTCTCCGGACTCCGGACTCCGGACGTTCCTCGAGGAGGAGGAGATGATGGCGGAGAAGGCGGGCGGCAAGCTACGCGGCTGCCCATCCTCAAGGGCGCCTCCTCTCCCGATATCATGGCAGCGGTGCGAGCGATGTCTATCCTGTCGGACACCGTTCTCTGGCCTCTCTTGCGTGCCATCAAGTTCGACCCGGAGCAGCGCGCACTCGACGTCCTTCCCGACGTCTAGCCCACCGCGATCGATTTCTTCACTAAGGCGTCCGCGGACCCGCAAGGCGTGATCGACGGGAGCGTACGGTTGGTTGGACTTGGGGCCGCACGCTCCGACGCTGCCCGAGTTGACTCCAGGACACAAGAAGCGCACGCAGCTCTCGAGCGGCCATCGATTCCAATAGAATTAGGGAGTGGGCCGCCGGCGATGAGCTCGTGGGCAAGTTGCTCACAGTTGCGTTCGAGGCCGTGGTGCGCCCGCACGCAGCGCGCCCGGTATCGGTTCGAAGTTGGGCTCTCCGGGCCTCCCTCGGCGACGGCTCAACGTTCAATGGGCTCGGCGGATGGGTGATTTCGACGAGACTAGGGATTGAACACATTATCACACAGGAAAAAAGTAACCACGAGAGCGACCAGGGATAGCGCCCTAGCAATTGGGGAGGCGAGTCTCCCGAACGACACAACCATAGGGGAAGCCACTTGGCTGGGCCCCCACAAAGAGGCGCAAAGTAATGCGCCTGCCCCCGCAACTGCGAGCCAAAAGGCCCGCCTCCCCCCTCCCCCGACGCCGGATGCCGGACCTAAAGTAGCGCACATGGGTCGACCCCCCGAAACCGAACGAAACGGAACGAGGGGGGGGGGGGGGGCGAAAAGGGGAGTGAGGGTGGGGTAAAGGCGATGTCAGATTTTCAGGGGTGGTCCGCCGCCAGCGGGAGGGACAGCGTATAGCAAAGTAGTAGGCCCAAGAGCATTTTTTTTCTAGTTCCTCAGACAAGCTACCTGCCCATTCCCCTTGCTCTCAATAAACCACACGCCGCTACGCCAGCCATTCATAAGTGAGCTCGGGGAGGAGCCACGTGAAAATAGCAATCCACGGTAATTGGAGCATTGCGGCGGCTAAGAGCATTGCCATGCCTGTAGTTTTGATTGTGTCAAGCATGCCATGGAGATTCAGAACCAAGTCGGTATCCTTGTCAATTCGATTGCCGCGCGTGTCGCATGTACCTTGGTACAAGTACGTATCGGTGCCGAGCGACTTCCACATCACGCGCGTGAGGCCCCAAATGCATAGCAGCCGGCCTGCGTTTAGCAAGAGATAGAGTACAACACACGCGACCACTTTGACCAGCCACGTATGGAACCACCACTCCGAGGTACATGCCGCTGCCGTCGCAAACGATGCAAGTGCAGACGCATCTTTCCCCTGATCGTCGGAGAGCTCCCCGCAGGCGATGCTGCATGCTGGTAGCGCGGCCTCGCAGTCAAAGTATCCTGCACGAAGAGATGCATTCGAGATGACAACATCGCAGGCAGGCTCATCTAGTGCGTCTGAGAGTACTCGGACGTCCGGGCCGCCATAAGTGACGAGTTCGACATCGATCCTAGGGGCATCGTAACACTCACGCATCAAGTCCACTTCCGCTGCAGTCCGCGCGTGAGCATCTATCGCCGCATTCAGCCGAGCTGCGATGGCGTCGGTGTCGGCGATGGATCCCGGCGCGTTGTTATTGCAGCTCTGATCAAGTGCCCGATCGTATTGGTTCAAGCCACGGAGGCGAACGTTGTTGCCATCAGATGCGGCCACGTTGAAGGCCACTGCGTATGCAGTAGTTGCAAGGATTGTATTGCCCGTGGCGATAGAAATGATGCTCCCACTTGAGCTGTAGCCTCTTGCCGTGCACGCCTCTCGATATTGTGCCAACATCGGCTCATAAATCGTCCATAGGATGCCCCCGACCACTAGCCCACTGATAGCCCAAAAAAAGGCTGCCGAGAAGGGGTGCGTGATGGTCATCACCGCGAGCTGCGCTTGAGAAAGTGCTCGTTGTGGCAAGTAGCGATCCCTACTCGAGGTTGTGCTCGCCTGCACAGGGGGGATAGCGAGTGTGGATCGACCCCAAAAGTGAAAGAACCACGAGGTGGTCAAGACGGCCCTGTGAATGTAGTCGATGGCGATTGTGCAGCGCCTCAAACTGTTGACCCGATCAGTGAGCCAGGTAAAATCGACACCGGGACGAGACAGGGACATATGATGGATAAAGGTCAAGTCTTGGACCTGTTTTGCAAAACGCCATATGGACGCATTTGCGCTCGTCGCAGAGCTCGGATCACGAGCGGCTGCGCCAGCAATGCCATCGGCAATTTCGCTACCGTCACCACCGTGAGCGCCGCCGACACCTGCCACAACTTTAGTTGCTGCCAAAGATTGTTGCATGAACGACGCCGAGTCGTCCTCGTGCTTGCGCCGCAGACTGAGCACGTCAACGCTGGGCGGATTGTAGTCCTCAAATAGGTCGAGTTCGTCAAGCAGCGCCAGGCGATGCAACAGAAGTGTGTTCTCTGCATTTGTTTCAGCTTTGGCCAGTATCAAGTTCTCAACGTATCGATCAATGACTCCCGACACCATCTTGTGCAACTCGTCGAGCGGCTCGGGCGGTGCAATGGAAGGGATCCCGGAGATATCCAAACTAATCCGTCCCAGAGAGAGCGCGGGAATGGCAATGCCCGTCGGAAGCGAACCACCGAACTCCGGGAAATTCAGGTCGAACCATTGCGCAATCGACTCAAAGGCCCCGGCTGCGCCCAAGAGCAACGCTTGAGCCGAGTCCACATAGCGGTCAACCGCCTTCACCGACTCTCCCCACGTCGAATACGCGCCGAGCCAGCTTGCGTATAGCCGGCGTTGGGATGCGTTTACCAGCTGTTGAAGAGTCACAGTGGGGCAGCTCGACCCTCTCGGTGGAGCCAGCGTGGCACATGCGAGGAGTTCAGACACGTTCAGATGCGACAGGCGCAAATGAAGGGCAATCGAGAAGTTTGCCACTAGCTCATGCCGCCATTGTCGGAGTCTAAGGTTTGCGAGTGTCTTGTTGTAGATGTACTCCCGATCATACGCAGCACGGGTAACAATTTGATCGACTAGCTGGGAGATCATGCTCTGTGATCGGTTTGCATACTCTGCATTCACCGAGTGCGCCGCAGCGATTTCCTCATCGATAATCGGCGAGGTGACCTCGATCTGCGCCCGGACTGAAAGCGGGCATTGTGTTGAGTGCGGACTGGTCGGGATGGGGGAAAGTCTGCGCCATTCAGCGACAGCCGCCCGTGCACGGTCGCGTGCGGCGGCGCACTGCTCATTCAGGTGCTCAGCTTCGAGGGCAAGGTGTAGATTGTGCGTCCGTGCCGCACTGGATCGTTCTCGCTCACGCACAATGGACGCCTGCAGAGTTGTATTGCACAACGACAGCGAGCGGATGACGCACTCTTGATAGCTGTCGCGCAGCCGTACTGTCTCGTTCACGAACGCATCGACCTCAAGGCGTACGTGAGAAAAACTTGGAGTAGTGATAATGTCGCCGTTGTCGACAAACGCGACGATGCTGGTGAGTGACGTCATCCAGAGCAGAGAGATTGCGGTGATCGAGAGGCACAGGCGTGTGGCGCAGCGCTGACCCGACTTGGTCGGCTTGTCCATGCGGGACGTAGGTGACACAAGGCCCTCGCGTCCCACCAGCCGAGACGTGAGCGGTTGCTCAGTCGCGAGTCGTTCCGGGCGCTCGAGGTCGAGTCGTTTGGCAGAGGATGGGTCAGCGGTGGAGCCGAAGGGATGGTTGGGCAGGGATTCTGGTGGGTTGGAGCTCATCGCTTAACGCTCTGAGCGCGCCCTCCCTTTCGTCGCACGTCCTCCGCCCTCTCCTCTCAACCACGTCTCGTCGCGCTCACGCTTTAGCCCACGCCGTGGGCCAATTCCCCCACGCGACTCGGCCTCCGCGCGAGTGGACGGATTCGCGGCCACCAGCATCTTCCTCCTGCACCCCAAACGACTCGCTACTATTGTGGCTACCATTTTTACTATTGTATTCTTCATCCAATAGCTCAATCGTTAGAACTTATAGCGTCGTATGACATCTTGTTAGCTAGCATTCCTAGCCACACACTATGTGCACATACACCGGACGAGCCATGCGCCAACCGCGCACACCCCCATCGCGGGGGAGGGGCTCCGTTGCCGTCGAAGGGCTACGGTCCCGCAGCATTAAGGGTATACTTACACAATACTACATCTCTGACGTCAATATTCTAGCCCTAGCTCTACCCTAGAGTATTAGAGAGAGTAGAGAGTAGAGGAGAGACAAGTCGGGGGGGGGGTAGGAGATAGGAGATAAAGTAAAGTAGAGATGATACAGGGAAAGGAAGTCTTCAAAAACAAAACTCAATCCTCGCCCTTCCCCGCGCGCTCTCGCGGCTCGAGCGGAGCGATGTCGAGCCTTCTGCTCGAGTCTGCTCCTGCGCCACAACCACGAGCAGCTGGCCCGTCCAGCGCAACGTTGGAGGTGGAGATTGGAGGGAGACCGACGAAGCTCATGCTGAGCGCCTATTCCAATCGCATCCTCGCCATCGTCACCCAGCGAGAGAATCTAGGCACGCTGATTCATGCGTTCCGAGAGGATGCGGTCGACGCTGCTGGACCAGGCTGCTACGGCACGCGAGTTCTCTTGGGGCGGAGGGACGAGGAGACGCTGGAGGTAAGGGTATAGCCCGCTCGCTCGCCGTTCCCATGCTCAGTGCCCGCCTACCCTCATCTGCTGTAAACTGGTTGACCACGCAGGTATACGCACGCACATTGGTTGAGCTGATACACAAGAGCAAGTCATGCGAGCTCCTCTTGGCCATCAATTTGATTGAGAGCACGCCGGCCATTTTTAGGCAGGTGATGCATCATCTGGACAGTATCAAGGTCTGGTAAGCAGTTGGTTCTCCATCGCTTAATGATGCACTCTTTCAGCATTGGTGCAGATGCTGGCCTCTTTCGAAGTATTGCAGTAGTCGTTACCTCTAGTTGGCTCACTCCTCTTCTGTCTTCTTTTCCAAGCTCCCGGCACTATTTACGACATGCCTTGACTGAGGTGTGCGCTCACCGCTCCCGCGCTCTCGTATCAGGCTGGTGCATTGTGAAACGCGCGAGGTTGCCGTCGTGTCAATGCACATAGCATATAGCACATACTACTACACTACATACCACATACTACATACTACATACTACCACTTACATGATAGTGAAGTTCTTCATACTAATACTTACATAGTAGAAAAGTATTTGGATTTTTCACCCCCAAAATTCTTATCGGATCGCGGTGCGACAAGGACTACAGTGGCGAAAAACATTTGAAGATTCGGGGCTAAAGGCTAAACACCTACACCTACGAAGTAGCCTACTATGGATCCGGTTCAACTAAGTTTATACTTAGTTCGCCCATGGGGGGGCACGAGCCCCCCTCTCTCTCCACTCCTCCCCTGCCATGGGGGAGGAACCACTCACTCTCTTGGCACGCCTGATGGCTTGCCATGAGCACACAGCCCTGCTGACCCATTCCTCTCCCCACAAGCCCGCCTGACTCGCCCGCCCTGGCCCGTCGTGGCCTGCCCATCCCTCTGACCAACCCCTCCTCCCCCTGGGCCCCCCTGATCAGGACCCCCCAGCCAGCTCCCGTCGACTGGCAGGGGCTCGAGAGCCAGCGAGGGAGAGGCAGGAGGGGCCAGGGCCATGCCCCAGCCTCACCTGCCCCCTGAGCTGCGCTCCTTGGCCCCTGCCGGCCTCCTGGGGACCTTAAGAGGGGCCGCAGGCGCGCGCCATGGGCCCCCGCCGCAGGGAAGAGAGGAGGAAAAGGGAAGAGGGAGGGGAGGGGGGAGCGGCAGCTCTCCCCTCCGGCAGAAACGTGTCTTCTCGCCCCATTTGGGTAAGAGAAGACCGGGGCGCCAAAACCAGGAGGGAAGGGCCGCGGCTTGCCGCGGCCACTCGCTTCGGCGAGGAGAGATTAGCGCTCCTGGGCCCCTATTCACGAGTGCCCCCCCCCCCCCCCTGCGTTGCTTTTACCCGAAAGGGGTTTTCCCCCAGCGTGGACTCGAGGAGAGGACGTGCTGGGGTGCCCGGGGTCGGTGCGTGCACTGGGGGGAGGACAAATATCGAGGGGAGGGGGCACCAACTATCGTTAAAACGATAGGGTCATGGAGCGCGCCACGCTCCCCTCCTCTCTCTCCGCCCACCCTACCGCGCTGGCCGACCAGGATATGCTGGACGCCGCGCGGCCACAGCAGCCACCACCCAGAGCAACGCCAACCCAGGTACCCGCGAGCCACAACCCGATCCGAGCCCGCATCGCCGCAAGGACAGAACAACGACCAGCAACACACAAAGCACCAACACAACCCTGCCAGCACAGCCAGCCACATGCACACCCAAGGCCACAGTGCCAGAACTCCCATAGGGAAAGCCTTCGGGCTGGGCCCCTACAACGCCGCGGCACTGTCCACGTACGCAAGTACGTGGCGCAGTCCCGGCCGGTCAACCAGACCAACAACAAAGCCTCTATGGAGCCATGCAGCATTTGCTGCTGGACCCAGCAACTGGGCAATCACACGCAAGCGCACACGCTGAGAGCCCTGCACAGAGCACCGCACACACAACACGCCACAGCTAAGCGCGATACACGCGAGCTGAACTACACACGAGAGGCCCGCAGGCAACCAGGACCAATGCATTCACAAACACACACACCCAAACAACCAAAAGCAGCAACACACCAAAGGCTGGAAGCCTTGACGGACTACAAAGCGACAAGGCCCTGCGGGAGCCCCGCCTCTAGACGACCACTATGCACGCCGCCCTGTCATACGCCCGGGAGGCTGACCCGATGCACCCTGCCCTGCAAACCGCAGTCAAACCCTCAAGGGGAGGATGAACACGAAGTCGAGCAAGAGTACGAAGACGACTACTCACAAATCATCATGACCTTCACCTCCACGGACCGTGGGCTCAAGATCAAGGACGAGGAGGCTTTCAGTGCTATAGTAGCACACCTCAACAAGCTCGAGGGCGTGGACCTCGAACCCGAATTCCTGGCCAAGAGCTCGTCAGGCCCATGGGAAATTCTAGTCACGGCGGACTGCGCACGCCAATACAAAAACAAGTTCAAGGACCAGGGAGTCTTCGCGTTCAATCAACGAGGTGAAATACCCTATGGTCGTAAAATTTCAAACTTTCGACGACAAAGCGAAGGAGCTCCCCCAGGCTTCATCGAGGGCGATGGCAAGCGCTTTCAAGGACGTGACCGCGCATCTCGTGGTAAGGAACTACAAATTCGAGATGAAGGACTACGTCACGATCAACTCGCTAGCGAAAGCACTCGAACACCAAGGGTTCATCTTTCTCAAAGGCAACCAAGAACGCACCAAGGTGCTCACCAAGGAAGGCATCATAGTGACCCAAGGCAAAAAAGAGGTATACCACTGCTACGTCGCACCAAGGACGGGCAACTTTTCGACGTTCGACTTCCCGCGCAAAATTCTACTCAACGTGAACGGCAACCCATACCCACTCGACTACACACTCCGTGATTGCAAGGATCTCGGGGGAGACATGAAAAACATGAGCATCCACGCCGGACCGAAAGGCTGTAAAGGATACAGCAGGGCGTACGCGACGGCCTTCCACCCCAATCTCCGCATCTGCGAATGCCAGGAGGAACGCCAGGCGCGCCTCGAACGTGAGCAAGCACGTCGTGCGGCACCCCCAAAACGCACCCTACATGAGGTGATCGCACCGGAAAGCAAGGGTGCGTGCACGCGTTTCCCGATGGGCAAATGTCCCATGAACGTCAAAGGAAAGCGGTGCAACCGCTCGCACAACCTCGAGGAGGCATGGCACGGCGAAACATGCACCATCCCGTGCGCATTTCCCCGTATCGACGACATGCCACCGGCCAAGCGCCCGAAGAGCGGC
The DNA here is from genome assembly GCA_018136815.1 of Isochrysis galbana. Taxonomy (NCBI): domain Eukaryota; phylum Haptophyta; order Isochrysidales; family Isochrysidaceae; genus Isochrysis; species Isochrysis galbana. The sequence goes on from CM030937.1 coordinate 5,030,108, forward strand.
AAATGCGCCTTAGGCGGAGGATGCCAATACCTTCACAAGTGCGCGGCACACCCCCAAAGCCCTCCACCCAGGAGCACTAACGTGGAACAATTATAGATTATAGTGATAGCAAAAACAAAATTCGAATCGCAAATTTCGACACCAAAATCTGCAAACCTGGACTTGAGACCATGAGGAATCCGAATCTGTGTGTTCTGTGCGTCAGTGGCAACACGGGGAACTGTTCAACTGTCAGTGTGGGCACGTACCTTACACGAATATTCATGCCTACAGCCTTCAGATGGGCAAGAATACAACAGTTGGGGGTCCCAACTTGTTAACTTGTTAGGGGCCATGAGCCCAGCGCTCATGGGTGTTACTTAAGTGGTTTGCGCCGGCCAAGGGTTGTTAGTGCTTGTTAATGGCACTTACTTGTTAATGGGTCTAACTCAGCCCTAGCCTTGGTTCCTCCCCCACACACAGCCACAACGTGGGAGGAGTGGAGAGTGGGGGGGGGCTCGTGCCTCGTGCCCCCCCCATGAGTGAACCGAGTAGCATATAAACTAGAGGTGAGGGACCCCTATATAATAAACTTTAGTTGAGGCCGCGTATAGCTCACATCACATCGGACTATCGGCTATCGGATACTATCGGTACTACTACTACTATATGATAGTACGTACTACTATGTAGCAATGACAATGACAATGGGCAGGACTCTTTTTGTTTTTGTAATGGTTGGCGCACAATCATGGATAGATCTAGGCATCCAATCGTTGATCGTGAGCAATTTATTGCTGCCTCGCCCCCCCCCCAAAAAAAACGCGCTCACGCACACACCGCAGCTCGAACCGTAGCCCACAAGGCGCACAAGGACGTGGCGAGGACCGAGGAAGCGTTTCTGCCACGCGCCACAAATACCACAGCAAGTATGACGCATACTTTTTCAACAAGCATGACCGACAAGCAGCCAAGTCAACTCAACCCCATGAAGGACCCCGACCCTCCACATGACGTTATTGCGCACTCAAGAGATCCTTTTCATGCGACCGCTTCACTCATAGATTCCACGGGGCCGCCTCAAGATGGAGAATAGTGCAACTGCTTGAGATCTCAACTGCGAAATTGTGGTCTAGTGGTGTCATCTCGAGGAAAGCGGCAGGAGCAAAGTCCGCCCATCGATGCCGCTGATGCCATGTGCTGAACTCCAAACTGCAACCTCCCAATAGCAGCCTTTAAGCATGCCACCCTCCCCGCCGTGCAAATCCGTACGTACACCAATTCCTCTTCCTGAAAACGCTACAAAAGCTTGAAGTCTTATAGAACGACTCCATACTTTGCCAAATCCTTAGGAATTATGCTGAGCCGCACACTGACCTCACCGGAGGTCTCAGTGTGCAAACGGAATCGATCGGTAGATGAACTGATAACCTCACGGTGCTTGAGCGTCGGCACACCGCCCAGGAAGAATGCTACGATTGGGAGGGCATGGTGGACTCTCGCAACGTGCTTTGGGAGCGAGGATCAAAACACCTGAGCATCTACACAAAAAAGGATACGCGTGACACGCTCAGCGGAAGTGAAGCTACGCACTTGTAATTTGCTCGCGAAGATTCCCACATGGCCTCCAGGTGCGTACGGTTAA
>CM030937.1:5031831-5050831 GCA_018136815.1 Isochrysis galbana
ATGTCCCGTTAGGAATTGGACAGGCACGGTGGCGCTGGCAGCAGGCGCAGCCGAGCGAATGGCCGCAAGGATTTTCTTCACTAGGGGGTCTGCAAAGTGCATGTGGGCGAGGACGATGACTGCATCGACCGTGGGCACGATTCGCATCGCCTGGGCGAACCATGGCGCCTGCACAGCATCTTCCACCGCTGTCACATGAACAGCGTCGCACGCATCTCGCATGTTATAAAGGAAGCCGAGGACGAGCAGCCGTGATCCGTGACGGCCCTCGAGCAAAGTGTACCGTGAGCCAACGGGGGCGCCTGAGGCCGCCAGCTCGACGTTCGAAGTGAGGTACGTGCCGTTGCGCGAGGCGACGAATCCGGAGCCAAGCAGGTCGCGCTCGACTGTCTCTGAGTGGTAGAGCTCGTGGTTGCCCATGTTGAAGGCGTTATACGGCATAGATGCGAGCAGCGGGAAGACTGCGGAGCCCGGGACGGCTGTTGCGGCAGAGAGGCCCGTGCCGTCCACCACATCTCCGTTGTCGAGCAGCCACAGGTCGGTGCGAGCGGCGTTCGCAGTGGCGCGCAGGTGGTCGAGGGTGGAGACGAGGTCGCCGAAGGTGGCGTCGGTGCGCTCGTCCTCGCCGTAGGGCCGGTCGGCGTGCAGGTGGCCTTCAAGCCACGAGTGGACGTCTGTGGTCACCAGCAGGTTGATGTCGCCGAGCACTGGCAGCATCGCGGCAGCGGTGTGTGTGTGTGTGTGGGGGGGGGGGGGGGGCGGGGGATCGACGGGGGAAGGGAGGGCGGGAAGGGAGAGGGAGGAGGGAGGGCGGGCGGGAGGGGAGAGCGAGAGTGAAGAGAGAGAGAGGGCGGGGGGAGCTCAAGGATCCCTAGAGGAGACGGAAGAGGCGAGCGTGAGGGCTCCGCGCGAGAGAGGAGGGGCGGGGGAGAAGGGGGGCGTCCCGACTCTCACTTCCGTCCACCACACACCACCCCGATCTCTGGCTCCGTAGTAGGTTTTATAGTAAATGGCCTAGCGCGAGGGGACTTGCGGTTGACAACTGACAACCTCATGTTGATGGGTGTTGGGAACTTTCTGCTGAGAAAAATCCTCAAATTTCGTCTACTCTGGGATGGACATGTTTAACCCTGTGAAAAACCCTATTGGCCGCCCTCTCGCCTCTCTATGCTCGATGTCGATCAGTGTTGGGGCAACAGCGCGCCAGCTTGCACCGATGTTGGAGCTATCACTGGCGCCAGTAGCTGATGACAGCTATCGGTGGTCTGCGAGCTGGCGCCAGATCGTTGGTGGGAAGAGCTAGTCATGCCAGCTAGCCCCAGCTCTGGAGGGCAGAGGGTGGGGGAGAAAGGTCACCAATTGTAAATTATACAGTATAAATCGTTATCTTCCCGCTGTGGTGGAGACGCAAAGCACACCCGGCAGCTTAATGTGAACTGGTGAGATCCTGTCATGTGTGGGGTCACGGTTCGAGTCTGATCGGCCATCTACTTCCACGATGTAGGGGCTTACCGAGGGCGGCCCGTGGCCCGTGGCTCCTTACTTCTTACTTGTAGTTTTTGCTTCCTTTCTTGTTTTTTTTAACATCGCTCATTATTTGCTGAGAACTGGCGAGCTGGCGCCAGTTGCCAGTTGAGATGGAACAGGCACTGGCGCCAAACACTGGTGTCAGTACTGTTGCCCCAACACTGATGTCGATGGCTCGACGGGAAAATCATTGTAAAAGGTAAAAACCTTAACGTTAAACGCAAACGTCGTCTGGTGTCTTGTGGGAGACTTGGAAAGAATGCGCCGCCACCGCCGCGCGTCTCCTTCCCGTTATTTCTTTGTTTTGTTTTGCACGAAATCAGTGCTATTTTGGTCACTTCGACGCCTATCTGCGTTCATCCCCTCACCCATTCATTTCTTTACTCCGTATTATTCGGGGGTTTTTGCGGGGTTGAAACAACGTTGGAAGAAGGTTCGAAGAGCTCGTTCAAAGAAGTCACGATCCTCAATCCTTCCTTAAACCGGAGAGTTGGAAGAGGCCCAGTGCGCGCCTCTTCCAACTGTCTGCCGGTGGAAGAGAGGGAGAGAGGAGAGCGAGAGAGCGATGGCGCCGAGGCCGGTGAGGGCAGCCCGGCGGCACATGCCAACCGCGAGCCAAGGCGCCGGCCGAGCGTCACAAGGGTGGCGGGGTGGCGATGATGGGGCCCCAGCCCAGCCAGCAGCGCTCACAACGCCCCCTCACTCGCCGCGTTCCGCAGGAGAGAGAAGCGCGCAACAGCCGCTTCGACTGGACAGTGGAGCGCAAGGTTGCGCTGCTCAAGCAAGTGCTGGAGGCAGGCGACGAGGCGTTCAAGACGTTCAAGGACGGCAGCACGACGGCGAAGAACGGACACACCCAGAAGTGGGTGTGGACGAACGAGGAGAATGGCATCTTGCCCATGGTGATGCGCGACGACTCCATGCAGGGCGCCTCGTTGCCATCGTACGCCTCTGTGATCGCCTCGCTCAAAGGTTGGGTTCAGGTGTGCCTTGCGATTGCGGCGACAGGCTTGCACGCGTGGCTTCACCACAAGCCTTGCCTGGGCCTTCAGGCATTGTCTCATCCCAACAGGCAAATTCACTGCCCCCCCCCCACTTGCCTGCCTGCGGATGCAGGCAGGCGCGCATCTCTTCACCGCTGGCAAGGAGCAAGCGGAGCCGATTGAGGAAGACGACCCCGAGGACACCTCGGAGACCAAGTCGGAGCGGCCTCTGTCGGAGTACGAGACGTTGATCATTGAGGTGAGCGAGCTCCTCAAGTCGGCGTCCCAAAACTCTGCCAAGCGCAAGGCAGAGAGAGAAGCGGATCGTACCGCGAATGCGGCACAGAACGAGGCAGCAAAGCAAGCGTACCGCGACCTGAGCGAAGATGAGTTGCGGGTGAGTGCTCGGCCCCAATGCGGCATTCTGCCTGTGCTCGCACGCCCGCGCAGCACGTCTCACTACTCCCGTGTGCACTCGCTCGCAGGCCGCACAGCGCTCGGGGTCAGGCAGCGTGCAATCGAGCACCGAGTCGCTCCCCGACCGCATTGAGGTCGAGTCCTACATGCTGCACTACTTTGAGGAGGAGCTCGCGGAGGGTCTCGACTTGCAGGACTTCCTCAAGGACGAACCAAGGTGGCCTGCAGGGTTCGCGTTGGACGGCCCCGACTCCGGAGGTAAGTACCATTTTGTGCGTAAGGAGGACAGCGCACAAAGCGCAAAGAAGGTGAAGCCCGCGACCGCACGTAAAGCGGCACATGCGCGCGATGCGCTTGTTGACATTCTTGAAGCGCACAAGGAGGAGATTGCGGCGAGTGCCAAGGCGAATGACGCGCTAGCGGCTGCGCAGGCGAGGCGCGACGAAATGGCAAGCAAGGCACAAGCAGAGGAGGCCTCATTCCGTGCGCGAGAGCTCGCGCATCGGGAGCGCACGGAGTTGGCGGCGTTGGAGCGTGAAAAGGAGCGTGACTTGCGCGAGGAAAAGCGTTGGGAGTACGAAGTGGCGCGTGAGGAAGCGCGCGCGAGGCGTGAGGCGGTAGTGGATGAAGAGCGCAGGAAGTGGAAGGAGGAGCAGGCTAAGCGCGAAGACGCGCGTGACGAACGGCAAACGCGGATGATGACGTGCATGATGCAGCTAATCGAGAAAGCATTATCCAAGTGAGACGGAGAAAGACAGAGAGAGATGAATGGAGAGAGGGAGAGAGGGGGGGGAAGGGAGGGGAGAAGCGAGTACGAGAAAGGGAAAGACGGAGAGGGGGAACCGGAGCTAGATATCGATACAGGGATCCGGGGGCGTACACGTTGTGCCGCACGCGGACTCGGAAGTGCACGTGTCATATGTCAAGTGCGAGCACAACGTGCGATGTACTCACGCCTATTCTATATGATTCTTTTTGCGCCGTCCCAAATCAAGAATAAAGTAGATTGCCGGCGTGGCCGTCACGGAAGGGCTCACGCGGTAGGGCCTGACAAGAGTTGCCGGCAACTTTTTGAGCAACTTTGGGGTGTTTGAGAGGGCGAGCAACTTTTGAGCAACTTTAAGGGCCACAGGCAACATTGAGCAACTCGAGCAACTTACCTAGCAACTTACCCATAGGTAGGCCCGTTAGAGGAGCAACCTACCCCTCCTAGATCTATAGATAGGCCGAGCGGGGGGGGGGGGGGGGGAAGGGGCGGAGAGAGAGAGAGAGAGAGAGAGAGAGAGAGAGAGAGAGAGAGAGAGAGAGAGAGAGAGAGAGAGAGAGAGAGAGAGAGAGAGAGAGAGAGAGAGAGAGAGAGAGAGAGAGAGAGAGAGAGAGAGAGAGAGAGAGAGAGAGAGAGAGAGAGAGAGAGAGGAGAGAGAGAGAGAGAGAGAGAGAGAGAGAGAGAGAGAGAGGGATCTGGAGGAGAGAGCAGAGAGGGGGTTGTTGAGAAAGAGAGAAAATGCCGTAGGGGGGCCCTCTCACCCCTTCACCTTCTCACCTCTCCCACATTGGTTTTTTTTTCTTGTAGAGGGGAGAACAGAGAATAGAGGGGCGGGCAAGGCACACTTACATTATTTGAAACTTGCACCCCCGAGGTACAAGCCCCTCGTTACCTTGACGTTGAGAGCTATGGATGCTGGCCTTCGCGGGGGTACATAGATAGCCCTAATATCCGGATACCTAGGTACTAGATACTAGATATTTAGATAGCTTTGTATCACATGCATAGCCTTAGTACGGGCCGCCGGCCATGTAAGCCTCTAACGAAGGTGGATGAAGGTGAAACTTGGCATTGACAATGGAGCCGTACAAGCAGGTGTGCATGTTAGTGAACACATTTGCAACGCGCAGATAGTTTCCCAAGTCACGCCGCAAAGGTTGCTGCGCTTTGCCAACGTCTATCCACGGCCACAGCTTGGCAATCTTGCCGAACCCCCACTCGACGCTGACCCGAAATGGGCTCATAGCTTTGTTGAAATGAGCCTGCCATGGTGCAAGCACGCCGCGGTAGATCCTGTAAAGGTAGGCCGATTGTGGATACGCCGAGTCGCCGAACAAGCAGTACGTTTGCCCAGCACCGCAGCATAGACGCATTATGTGCAACAACCCCGACTGCCGGCACAAAAAGGAGTCGTGTCGAGAGCCGTGCACAGGGCCGAAAGGCCAAGGCTGTATGCCATTAGGGAAGACTAGACCCTGAATCTTCACCCCATGACACCTCTTGTGCCCTGAATAATAGAATTGTTGACCACGCACAGGCCGCGCAGTCTCCCACAGCTTGCCATCAACGAACCCCACCAGGTTCGGCACTGGGACCCCCACCGAAAGAAACGCAGAGGCAAAAAGTGGAAACAAGGGGGCAAACGATGAAAAACTCCGCGAGTCCACCAGGTGGGGGAACTTGTTGTGAATGTGGGTCACTACGGTCGTGTGCGCCTCCGAGATGGCCGCTTCGCTTCGCCCGCACTCCCAGGACAACGTCGTTGCACTCCCTGCACAGAAGTGTACGGCGAGGTTGGGGTGAGGAGAGGGAGAGAGAATGCGTAAGCAGGTGATGTGATGCACAAACCTGCGGTCCTGAAGCGCCGCAGCGTGATGAGAGCGGCCTCTTCTCCGCTGAAGACATGCCCTCCGCGAAGCCGAAAGCCAGGCGGGAGCTGCAGTGCTTCGATGAATCGCGGCAGATCAGCCAGCCGGATACCGAAGCGCGCGTAAATGTCGCGCGTCAGTACCTCGTCGCTGCCGCCCGCGGCCGCTGACTCTCGCGCCAGCCGAGCGAGCGACAGCCGCTCTGGCCCAATGCGCGAGCGCGTGACGCGCACCAACGGCTCTGCGGCAAAGACGAGGAGCGCTGCCTCGATCGCACGCGGTCGCGCCGTGGCGCGCAGTCCCGAGCCGTCCAATCTCCTCTGCCTGCGCCGTCTCCACCTCGCAATGCACACCTGCAGGGCTAGGGCGAGGCGAGCATCCTCCACCTCTTGCACTGTGAAGGGGCGCGTGGGCATCTCGCGGGAGGGGCCCGACAGTGCGCGCGCTCTCTTTCAACCACTTGTTGGAACCAAGAAGCGAGTTTACATTTTGTGGAGCAGTTGCAAGAGCCCTCCACAGAACTATTTCAGGCCCGTTCTTTCAACCTTCCTAAAACCCTGCAAAAGACCTCTATTTTTCTGTGTTCAGAAGTGTGTGTTGAAGCTGTAGAAGGAAGGGTCAAGAAAAAAACAGAGAGGGGGGGGGGGGGAGAGAGAGAGAGCAGGGCATGGAGAGAGAGGGCGGGAGAGACCTGGGAGACAAGAGAGGAGAGAGGGGCTGAGAGAGAGGGATTATATGGAGGGGGGAGAGGAGGAGGGGCTCGAAAGGCGAGGGGAGAGGGAAAAGAGAGGCGGGTATTCTAGAGTGGAGCCAGAGGACGTTCGTTCGTTGTGTGCGAGAGAGAAGAGAGAGAGAGGAGAGCGAGGGGGGGCGGGGGGGGGGAGAGAGAGAGAGAGAGAGAGAGAGGGAGGGAGAGAGAGGGAGGGAGGGAAGAGAGGGAGGGAGGGAGAGAGAGAGAGAGAGAGAGAGAGAGAGAGAGAGAGAGAGAGGGAGGGAGGGAGGGAGGGGGGGAGAGAGCGCGCGCGGTTGCAATGGCGACGCGCGCCGCCCGTCCTCGGCCTGCCTCTCTCGCGGGCAAGGCGGACGAGGAGGGGTCGAAGGAGGAGCGGCGGCAGCGTGACGCGACGCGGATGATGGTTGGCGTGCGCGTGCGCCCGCTCTCCGCCTCGGAGCGCGCCAAGGGCTCGTTCGGATGCCTCACTGTCGCCGAGGGCAACCAGGTGAAGAAGGGGGGTGGGGGGGAGGAGGAGGAGGAGAAGGGAGGGAGGAGGAAGGGGGAGGGGAGGGGGAGGACAGGAGCGGATGGAAGACGGCGCGCGCATCCTTGCCTTCGTGGACACCGCGCCGCACCCGGACTCGCGCTCGCACCCCCTGGCTCTGCGCTGTCCTACCCTTTCGGGTGTCGGCGACCGCGAACGGCTGTCAGCAACCGCGACCTCCCCACGTCGCTTTCTACAGTCCCCTTTCCCTCCCCTTCCCGTTCTCGCATCTCCCTCCCGCTCTTCGGCTCCCAGGTGTTTGCCAAGGACCCCGACGACAAGATGGGTGGTCGCGATTACCTGCGCCTGCAACACAACAAGGACCAGGCATACCAGTTTGACCACGCCTTTGGGCCCGAGTCTAGCTCTGCAGAGGTGTATGACGCGCTTGTCCGGCGCATTGTGCACGCCGTCATCGCCGGCTACCATGGCGCGTGCTTTGCATACGGCGCCACAGGCTCGGGAAAGACTTTCACGATGCTCGGCCAGGCAGACGCGCCGGGCGTGATGCCCACCGCTGTGAGCGAGCTCATTCGCCTAGCCAAGGAGGACGATGAGTGCGAGTACCACTTCGCCATCACATACGTCGAGATCTACAACGAAAAGGTCAAGGACTTGCTCAATCCCAATGCCGCCGCGGATCTGGAGGCAAGTGGCCGTGCCCCGTGGACTGCGCGGACTGTTGAGTCCCCTGGCTCTCGCGGCACAGCGCCGCTCAGATGAGCCTCGCGACCAACATCGCCTCCCGTTATGCACACACACACCGGCATGCCTTCGCGCGGCTCCTCTCATCCTTCGAGCATCGTTCGCCTCGAAACGTCTCAGGTGCGCGAGGATGCTCGTCAGGGAACGCATATTCAGGGAGCTGTCGATCTGGCGGTCACCTCAGAGCTCGAAATCATGGAACACATGCAGCGCGGGTCCATGTATAGAACGACCGAGGCCACCAACTGCAATGAGGTGTCGTCGCGCTCACACGCCGTACTTCAACTCACCGTAAAGGCCGTCCACCGCTTTGGAGAGGGAGGCGGGAAGAAGAAGAGGCTTTCAAAGCTCTCGATGATCGATTTGGCAGGTCCGTCCGCGCAGGCGGGGGATGATGCGATATCATGGACAAATTGGATGCGGCTAAGCAACACGGGCAATCGCCTCGTGGGCGAAGCATGTGTGCTGCTGCCCTCCGTGGGCGGGCTAGTCGGAGATCAAGCATGTATGGCATGCGTGTCGTGCACGAGGCCTCTTACGCGCTGACACAGCTTCTGCTCTTCGGTCGTAGGATCGGAGCGCGCGTACAAGACGGACAACCGCGGGCAGCGACTTGTGGAAGGTCGCAACATCAACCGCTCGCTCCTCTCACTTGCCAACTGTATCAACGCGCTTGCAGACAGGACGCGTAAGAGCGCCCATGTTCCGTATCGAGACTCCAAGCTTACGAGGCTGCTGAGGGACTCACTCTCGGGTACGTCCGTTGCGGCGATGATCTGCAACGTCTCCCCGTCGTCCGATCAGGTGGGCAGGAAAGGCACGAGATTGGCTCAGCCCAGCTGTGTTCGAACCGCGGCCTATCCTACCGTTCCTCATCCGGCCTGCCGCGGTACGCCCGTCTCGACTTGATGTCGCCCTCACCTGCTATCCTCACCCTCAGTATGAGGAGACGCTGAACACGCTCAAGTACGCCAATCGGGCCAAGCAGATGACGCCTCCGCAAATGCCACAAAAGCAGGAGCACTCCTACAATGCGGTGCAGGAGCAGGTGCGCGGTCGGTGTCAAGGCGGCCTACTTGCACACGAGTGAATGAGCACGTGCCGGTTGGCAAAGCCAGCACTGTGCTCCTCGATGTTCCGAATCGGGATCTGGGTCGCTCGCCCACTAAACTAGAGCACAAACCGGCACCTGTTCCGGCCACAGGTCAAGGTGCTGACCGAGCTCCAGGGCACACTGGTGCAGATGGCAAAGGCCATGGGCAAGGGCGCGCCCACCGAGAGGGGAGCGGCAGCACCTGTGCCTGCTGCGGTTCGCGCGCCCGCGCCGGGCCGCCGCTCTGCATCCATTTGTGCAGCCTACGGCGTGCCCACAAAGCCAAGCGCCGCCGCGCGCGCGCAGGGGTCTGCAGCGTGCGCAGAGAGTGCCGGCAGCTCCGCGGATGCTGGTGGCGTGGCTGAGGCCGAGGAGGTCGAGGCTTCTATGGCTGGGGTTCGGCGCGCTCTTGACGAATTGGTGTCCCGCCAACCTGAGGCGCGCGCCAATGCCGAGGTCCATGCTGCCTATGTTTCGCTAGACAACATGGAGGGGGAAGAATTGCAGGCCATCTCGGAAGAGTCGGCCGTATTATGGCGGGAGCAGCAAGCGATCCTTACAGAGCTCTCTACAGCGCAGCAGCATCTCAAAGTGGCTCGGGTGTCCCTCGCGTGGCGCGAGGCGGCGTGTGCGGACTTAGCAAAGACCGAGACCGACCCGCAGGTTAGACACCTCATCGCCCACACGTGCCTCCGCGCCAATGCAAAGCAAGTCTTGTGTTGCAAACCTGCCTATTTTGGCTATACAAAAGCTACACAACCCCTGGAAGCCGGATCGGTCGGCTTGACTTGTGCGCTGTTTCTATCGCAGATCGCCGAGCTGCGCTCTGCCATTGAGAAGGAGAGTGTGGATGTCGCGAGACTCCGAGAAGACCTTCATAAAACGAGGGAATCTATCGCACAGCTCCAGGTAGACATGCGAGGGCGGGGGCTTCCTTGAGGCAGCACGGTAGCGACCGGACCTTTTCTCAAAGCTAGACAGCATCTACTCCACATGCGGTCTCGAAAACTTCTGTGACGATTTTGTCGCTCACCCCGCTTTCGCGCACCTCTCAGGCGGACATCCCAAAGCGCGTCGTCTCGTCTCAGCGCCTCTCAATGCTTCGGCTCGCCATCAAGCAACAGGAGGCGGCCACAGAGGCGCTCCGCTACAAGATGCAGGTGTGCATCGCCCCGCACCCCGAGACAGCCCATCAGCTCTTACTGTCCAAGCCATCTGCTTGCCGTAAGCCGTCTGCACCTGAGACACGCCGGCCCGGCGACTCATGCATTGACACCTCGAAATCAACCATCCCTTACAGGCTCGGAACAAGGTGGCCATCATGCAAGAAGTGATGCGCGTGTGGCACGCCGCCATCCCGCCGCAGCTCCGGGCTCTGTTGTTATCCCTCTTCGACCTGCAGCTCCTTCCGGGAGACTCAGTTCACCCCACCGCATGCCACCTTGGATCCCCCAGCACCGGAGCGGCGGCCCCCATAGATTCAGCCCGGAACGGCTGGGGCACGACTGGCAGTGCGACGAGCGTAGGCGCAAGTTCGGGCGCCATCGTGCGCGGGAGCGCCGGTGGCATCACAGTGTCGATTCCAACCGGAATGGCAGACGAGGGGGAGGAGGGCGAGGAGGAGGAGGTGGAGGAGGAGGAGGCACTCTCCGGCGGAGCGTATGTTCTGAACGCAAACGGCACAGCCTCGCCGTGGAGGACGCTCGGTGCCCTCGCCATCAAGGCGGCCCTCGGCAAGGTGGGCGGCGGTGATCGCGCAGCGGTGTGGGAGGAGGCTAGGCGCGGGCTGCAGGGGGCGCGCTTGTCTCGCCCGGCTGTACTCGCTCTAGTGGAGGAGGCTGCCAACCCGGCCGATGAACAACTGGGTGCTTCAGGGGGTCTTCCGCTGGGTTTGGCGCAAGCTGGTGCAGACGGGCCGTCGGCTAGAGCAGCAAGCCACATTGCGCCCGTTCGGGTGCACCCCACCGCAGAAGCGATCGCCGACCCGCTGATGATGTCTTATCATCCAGACCAGCCGCAATGGATGCGCAAGCCCGACTTTGTCACCACCGAATCCCCTTCCAAGCCGGTTCCCCCGGTTGCCCTCCCCTCCGATCCCAAACCTCTGCCTCAAGCTCCGTCATCGCCGTCAATGTCGCCAGCCGCCTGCGCATGCAACTCGCACGGCCCGCCCGACAGCCCTCCGCGCAAGCCGACCTCCCCCCAGCGCAAGCCAAAGTCCCCCCAGCGCAAGCAGGCCTCCTCTCCAACTCGCAAGAAGCTGACGCCTTTGCCCCCGCATTGGCACGAGGCGACCGATCCTGAGGGCAAGGTTTACTATTACAACGACAAAACGAACGCGACGACCTGGTCTCGTCCGGGTTCGTCGTCGGCCCGGCCGCTTGGGAGCGCCTCTGCGGTCGCGTCGAACGGCCGACCATCTTCAGCACGCGGTGGCAGATCGGCGGTTGGGTCGCACTCGGGCTTTGTCGAAGGGGGCCGCCCTTCGAGCGCGGGCCCAAGAGGGGCCGCGAGGGGGGCATTTAAGCCGGCAGGGGCCAAGAAAGATGCGCCGTTCCGCTGAGACGGGTGCCCTCCCCGAATTCCTGTGGTGGCAGAAGGGGCTGGGGCGGGTCTCCTTTTTTCACAAGAGCACAAAGCGCCGTGGGCTTGTAGGCCGACAAGCCTCTAATAGCCTCCTCACCACCGATGGATGACAAGGAAGGACGACAAGGGAGGACTCCTCGAGACCGGAGAACATCGTAGCCGGGTGGGGATAGAGACGGATGTTGCATGTGAGGGCTCTCCGCTGTGGTCATGAGAACAACCTTGGCTATGAGTACCGTCGGCTTGCAGACTACGAAACCGCCTCTGGTAGACTCTTTGTCGCAGCCGATGGACGGAAGGGGGAGGATTCTGAGGCAAGAGGGCCCGGGCTTTTTTTTGCTTGGGAGATGCCGAGGCGGTGAGCGGGGACACCTGTGCAAGAGGCCGCAACCTCATGTTCCGGGGCTTTTTTCGACCGAAACCTCCTATGAGCAGGGTGTGATTTTTAATTTCTCAGATTGCTCATAGTTTATCGTGGCGCGGCTAGGAGAAACAGAAACAAGAAACAAGACTCAATGAGTGCTAAGGAAGAGCTCACTCGCTTCTTCTCACAGCACTCTCTCAACAAACAACAAAACAAATGGTTGTGTTATCAATCAACACAAGCACTATCACATATCCATATCACCTCAACGCTTCAACGTTCGTCACACGCTCACACTGATTGCGGTGTTGCGATTGGATAGTAGGCGCCGGGAGAACCGCAGCTACTACGACTACGAGACTACAAGCACCTCATGGGTCATGGGCTTCTGCGGTCGAACACCCCCTCCCCCCCTCGCGGCGACGTTTGCGTCTTCCGACAGCGCTACATCGGGCGGGAATCAAATGCCAAATGCAGCGCAGCTTAGATAGCTCAAGGGCGCGACCGCAAATTCTTCACTCTTCACGGTTCACGGGTAGAGCGTGAGCGCGCGTGACGGAGGGGGGGAGAGGGGGAGAGAGGGGTCGAACGAATTGCACCAATTCTCGGCGAAGATTTTCGTGGTGGCAGGTGGCAGGTGGCCCCCCCTGGAGTTTTTTTTATTGAGCATCGCGTCGCGGCCAAATAATGCAGCACAACCCTTACTAGTAGTGTCGTGGATAAAGGGAGCCGCACCGCACCGCACGCCCTACCCTTAGAGCGTGCCTACTTTCCCGCGCCCTGCCTCCATCCCCTCTTCGCAGCGCGCCCTATCTTTAGAGCGTGTCTTCCCCACACCCCTCTCCTCTCCTCCCTTCCCGCCCCGAGTTCCCGCGCATACGACGCACAGCTGAGATCCCTCCCTTCCATTCTCCCACGCCTTCGCGGCGTTTCCCTTGTTCCCTTGGCCAGAGAGGGTCGGAGGGTCTCCCGCGCTCGCCGATTCCCTTCCGTTCCTCCAGCGCTCGCCCCCTCCCGTTCCATTAGTTTCTCCTCTGTTTCCATAGTTTTCCGAGTGGTCCTTCAACTAAGTTTATACTTAGCTCGCCCATGAGGGGGCACGAGCCCCCCCCTCTCTCCACTCCTCCCCCGCCATGGGGGAGGAACCACCCATCCTCCTGGCACGCCTGATGGCTTGCCAGGAGGCCACTGCCCTGCTGACCCTCTCTCCCACTGACAGGCTCGCCTGATTCGCCCATCCTGGCCCGGCGTGGCCAGCCCATTGCTCCAACCCCTCCTCCCCCCCTGTTCGACAGGCAGACAGGTGCAGCGTGGGGGCCCCTGAGGCTCAGGAGCGCCAGCGAGGGAGAGGCAGGGGAGGCCAGGGCCCAGCCCCAGCCTCCTCTGCCCCCTGAGCTGGCCTCCATGAGCCTCCAGGGTCGCCAATGGGCAGCTGCAGGCCTGCCGCAGGCGCGCCATCGCGCGTGCCGCAGGAGAGGGGAGAGAGAGCGCGGAGAAGGGGGTGGGCGGAGCGGAGCTCCGCCCACCGAAAAATAGGTAAGTCCCGCATCTGTTTACAGGATAAGTCGGGACTGAGGTCGCCGCCCACTCGGAGACACAGGAGGAAGAGAGGGAACAGATCACCGGGGGGAGGCGCGGGCCACCGGACCATATCTAAGCCCTTCACCCCAATCCCCCTAGTAGTGCACGGGGGGAGCCGCCTGATGGCGGGGGGAGAAGGGCTGGGAGCGTGGGGGTGTAGAAAGTTTTCCTACGTGAGTAGAAAGTAGAGGGTCCACGGCTGCGTGCGCGGTGAGACTATTAAAAGGTTTAATTAATTTCCGAGTGGTCCTTCCGTCGCCCCGTGTTTTTCCCCCCTTTTTGTCTTTCTTCTGCTCCCGCGACAGCGTTGGGTCGCCCCGTTCGTGCTCCCGTCTGTGTCCTCGTCTGCTCTCGTTCGTCATGCCCGGCCATGGATCGCCCGTACCGTCCCGTGTGCTCCCATCCCGTGCTGCTTCCGGCCGCTCGTCTCGTCCCTCTCGTCCCGCAACTCATACATCCCATGTTACAGACTCACAGCCACAACCTCACACAGATGCACCACAACCACTCCATAGCCCACCACATGGTAGCGGAGGTGTGTCGCCCACACCTCTCCAGTCACTCTCTGACCAAGACACACAAGACATACTCACCACCTCCGACCCACTCACACACGATCCCACCGCACAACAGCAGCAGCACCCAACCCACCACAGCTGCCAGCCCCACCCCTCCAACCCTCCACAACAATCAGCCCACAAGCCTCACCCCCAACAACCG
The DNA here is from genome assembly GCA_018136815.1 of Isochrysis galbana. Lineage (NCBI taxonomy): Eukaryota > Haptophyta > Isochrysidales > Isochrysidaceae > Isochrysis > Isochrysis galbana. Next base: position 5,045,701 of record CM030937.1, read on the forward strand.
CCGCCACCCGAGCCGCTCCCCACAACCACATCTCATCTCTCCCTTCCCTCCCGCCAGCCGCCCACACACGACGTCACCACGCAGCAGCAGCACTGCCAACCCCATCACCACTACTACCAGCCCAGTACCTCCCACCCCTCACAACACCCAACACAGCAACCTCAGCCTCACCAACCGCCGCCGTCCGAACCTTTCCCTGCCCCCCTTCCCCGCCACCCCTCTTTCTACTCGGTCCCGCCTCTCGAACCACCGTGGCCCTCCTCGGAGCCCGCCCAGCCCCCACCCCAGAACCCGGCCAACCATCACCCACACTTCCCAACAACATTCCCCCAGCCAACCCGCCTCATCACCACCGAGGACTACGCGTCCAACCCCCTCGCCAACCCCATCCACTCGCCTCTCCATCCTGCCCATCCACCCATGGACCCCACCTACAGCCAACCCCGTCCCCGACCCTGGGTCCCCTCCCCGGCCGACCCCCACCGCCCTTACCCTCCCCGACCCAACCACAGCTCCCACTCCGCCCCAGACCCACTCGACCTCATCGACAACGAAGCCCTCCTCGACGTCCTGGCCCGTCGCATACTCACCCTCCAACAATCCCGCCCAAACCCCTCCGCGTCCCTCCTGCCGCCGAGCACCCTCGCCGACCATCGCCTTCTCCACCCCCCGCCTTTCCCGCATTCGCATCCGTACCCTTTCCACGCCCCAAACCCCCCCCCACCTCCCCCGGCCGGGCCCCCGCCACCGCCTACACGCCCGCCACCACCACCGCCACCCGACTACAACCTCATCTACGACCCCTCCCATTTCGACCCGCCGGAACCGCCCCATCCCCCCCGCCGGGCGCCTTCCGTCTGCTCCGTCTGCTCTGCCTGTTCCGTTCCTGACCGCTCTCACTCGTTCAACGACTACTCGAAGTTCCTTGCGAATTGGCTGGCGAGTTATTTCCGCACCCCGCGTCCTTCTTGACCATCATCATCGACCCGCCCCCTTCCTCCACGTCCCCGCCCACCCTGCCGCTGCTCGCCCACGGTGTGCTCATGTCCGTCGCATGGGGCGTGCTCCTCCCCTCGGGCGCCTTTTTCTCGCTCGCTTGGCGCTCCCGGCTCACCGGAGGCCGCTAGCTCCGTGTGCATCGCGTGGTGCAGGTGTGTTTCTCCCCCCCCCCCCCCCCCCCCCCTCGGCCCTCCCTCCCACCAAAAAAGGTAGGAAACCCCAACAACGCACTTCCCCCCCCCCGCTCTCTCAGGGAAGCGGGCTTGCGGTGGCCGCCGCCGGCGTCGCGCTCGCCGTCGCGTCGGTGCCCCGAGGGCGCCACTTCTCGCACCCCCATCACACGCTCGGGATCGTCGCCTTCGCCCTCGCCCTGCTGCAGCCGCTCAACGCGCTCGTGCGCGGCAGGCCCGGCGCCCGCACCACACGCCGCGCCGTGTGGCGGGTCGCGCACAAGGGGACGGGCTACGCGGTGCTCGGCGTGGGCGTCTACCAGGCCCTCTCGGGGCGCGCCCTCATGCCGAGCCAAGGCGACGCCGTTCTCGTCGCGTACGGGGTGCTCCTGGGCCTCTCCTTCGGGGTGCTCGCGGGGGGGCTCATGGTAGGGTGAGAGTCCCCGCGGGAGGGGAAGAAACCCTGAGGGAAAGGAGACCAAATGAAGGCAAGCCGCCTGTGTGTCCCAGCCCCCGGCGGTCTAGTCCCCTCCTCCCTCCTGCGCCACCGGGCTACCGGTTTCTAGTGTGTTCGTCTTCGCTTGCTTGGATCTTTTTGTCGGGTCGCGCTTGACTTAAGATGTGCCGTAGTGGGCGTTCTAAGGTGGTGCCGGCCAGTTGGTTCACTGGCCGGCTTCGGTTGCTGCTGCCTAGCGCTAGCCTAGCGTTTTTGGTGATTAGGTCAGTCTTGCTTCTATGCCTATCGCTCGCGCCACCATGGCAAGGTTGTCGCTCATCATAAGTTTTCCTTTGGCGTTGGGCTTGAAAACGGGAGTTACTTGCTACTTACAAAGTCCCTGTTTGACCGCCCTACTATTCAATATTCAACGAATGATTCCTACCCCTACCTACCGTCCTACCGCCCCCAAGGGCAAGAGCGCCCCTCTCTCCCTCTCCCCTCCCCCTCGGCCCTCCTCCGCCGGCCACCCCATCCATCCTCCCCCCGACGGGAAGCTATCGCTCTGTTCCCCCTGTTGCCCCCCCCCCCCCCTCCCCCCTTTAACCCTAGAATAAGCCCCTACCTAAGCTCCCGATCCCTTCCCCCCCCCCCCGCCCGCCGCCCCCCCCCGCCCGCCGCCCCCCCCGCCCCCCCCCGCCCCCCCCGCCCCCCCCCGCCCCCCCCCGCCCCCCCCCGCCCCCCCCCCGCCCCCCCCCCGCCCCCAGCATCACAGGTCTCCTTCATCAAGTCATCCCACATACTCCCTCTAGATGAGAGAGTAATAGGAGCAGAGATACCAACACACACCCATCCTCACAATTGATGCGAGCCATCTCCATTTCTTCACGAAACACTCTCGTTTCCCCCCTTTCTTCTGCTTGTCTCCGTCCGTCCGTCCACCATTCATCGTAGCAGTGTACTAAAATATACCCGTGATGAGCACAGAGAAAAACGGAATACAGAGAGAAGAGCGGAGAGGAGAGTGAAGACAGAGAGAAGGAAGAGAGAAAAGAGAGGAGAGAGGAGAAAGAAGAGAAAAGAGAGACGAGAGAGGGGGAGCCGCGTCTCTCGCCTCTCGCTCTCTTCCTCCCTCCCTTCCCCCCCCCCTCCTCCTCCCCCTCTCCTCTGCTCCTTTCCTCTCCGTCTCTCGCCTCCCCCCTCCACCCCTCCCGGCTCCCTTCCTCCATCCCCCTCCCCCGCCACTCCCCTCTCCCTCCCCCCTCCCCCCCTCCACTTCCCTCCCACCTCTCCCACCCTCTCTCCCTCTCTCTTCATGTCCAACGGAGACTCTGGCACGCTCGTCCACATCGGTGACTCCTACTTCGGCACAGACGTGATGTGAGAGGCCGCCGCCTGATGCCCCACTCACTGTCTTCTCCCATCTTACCCCCCACCCCACCACACCCTCGATCCCACCCAGATACGTGAGTGTAGAGCCGAGGGATGCAACTTGTTACGCCGTTGTTGTCTCGTCTGCAGCAACGGAGGCAAGCGAGCTACCCGCCGTGCTCCGGAGCGCTAGGGACTTCTGGGAGCTCCACAACTCGTTACGAGCTCGCATCCTCTCCCAACCGCTCCCTCATCTGCCAGTCATGCCCGAGGGGCTGCTTGGAGAGGCTCATGGCGGAGGGCGCACAGGGCCTAGCCTTCCGATGCGCAGCGAGTACGCAAGCAGGTTGCAGGTGCGCCTCTCACCTTCCTCTCGGCACCATCTCAGTATCCCTTTGCTTTCTTCCCTAAATCATCAGCTTGTGCGAGTTATCCCATTACCTTCCGTGACTTCCCACAGGCGTATCTTGTAGAACTTGTTGGGAACGAGGATCTGGCGGGGCTGCCAGAGCTGGGCCAATTTGTCGGCGCACCCAACACAGCCGAGGCTAATTCTACCGTTAAGAACGCTTCAGAGGCAACAGCCTCCGCGCCTGCTCCCGCACAACCCGTGGCTACCTCGGTTCCCACCATCCCCAGCTCCGTTCAACGGACCAGCGTGCTGCGCCGCGCGACCACCGAAGGCAACATGAAGGGTGCCGCAGCCCTCGTCCGGCGAGGAAATGTGGCAGGAGAGGGTGGCGCGGCGGACAAGCCGGTCAAAAGCGCCAAGACGACCAAAGTGACCCTCTCGTGGTGCGATGAGGCGGGGGATCACTCGGTAGACCTCCCGGTGCTGCGCCCCGCAAGCGAGCTTGGCAACCCCGTCATTGACGTTAGGACACTAGCCGCCAAGACCGGTAAGAACACAGCCGAGAGCGGCGCGCGCCTTGCTATTCGACGAGTTTGCAGGGCCACCCACAACGGCACCCGTGTCTCCTCAAGCGCAGGCTTTTTCACCCACGACCCCGGTTTCACCTCTACCTCGTCGTGCGAGTCGGCCATTTCCTACATCGATGGCGAGAAGGGGCTACTCATGCACCGCGGCTACCCCATCGAAGACCTGGCCATGAACTGCAACTTCCCAGGTGACACGCTTCCATCTCGTGTGCACGCGCTAGTCGTGCAGTGCGCGGTGCACTGCACGATGACAAGCGCCACATCCCACTGAAAGTCGCCTCCTTCCGCCCCGCTTGCAGAGGTTGCGTTCCTACTTATCGAGGGTGAGCTCCCAACCCCTTCCCAACTCGCGTCCTTCACTAGTGAGATAAAGGCAAATTGGCTCGTGCATGAGCGGCTCCTCGCCTTCTTTGGTGGCTTCAAGAGTGACGCACACCCGATGGCTATCATGGTGGTAAGTATGACCCACCGCCAGGAGACTTGCATAGCATGCGATCCCGTAGAAGTGCAGCCGCTCCAATCCCTGTCCACCGACCTTGCGCTGTGAACCATAGGGCGTGGTGGGAGCTCTCTCTGCGTTTTATCCCGACTCGGTCAACATCCACGACCCCACTCAACGTCGCCTTTCTGCCATCCGCCTCATCGCCAAGATGCCGACGATAGCGGCCATTGCTTACAAAACTTCCGTCGGCCAGCCCATTGTCTATCCGAACAATAGCCTCGGCTTTGCTGCGAACTTTCTGCACATGATGTTCGCGACGCCCGCAGAGCCCTACAATGTCAACCCTGTCCACGCCGCTGCTCTCGAGACGATCCTCATCTTGCATGCAGACCACGAGCAAAATGCGAGCACCTCCACCGTTCGGATCGCCTCGTCGTCGCAAGTGCGGAGCGCGTACCCCTGCACTAGATCCTCACGACTTGCTTGGGCCCTCGACCCGCCTATCACTTGCCAGCATCATCTGCCTGGCTGCCTCGCCTAACCTCTAAATTATACGCTGAATTGCCGTTCTGTACTCAGGCCAATCCGTTCGCGTGTATCGCCGCTGGGATCGCCTCCTTGTGGGGTCCGGCTCATGGCGGTGCGAATGAGGCTGTGCTCCGGATGCTCGGCGAGATCGGTTCAGAGGAGAACATCCCTGCTTTCATAGCTCGCGCAAAGGACAAGACCGATCCTTTCCGACTCATGGGATTTGGGCACCGGGTGAGCACATGG